>JACEFZ010000607.1:345000-402500 GCA_014155875.1 Cepaea nemoralis
ACCAGTCCTGTTAGAGAAAGCAACGATCAACTTGGAGGCTCCTGAATCTGGCAGGTCCTCCTTAGGATCGGTCCTTATCAGGGCGAACTCAACGCTATAAAGAAAGTGTCAATGTGCGTGGTACCCACACAACAACAACAATAGCAACAGCAACAACAACAACAACAACAACAACAACAACAACAATAAATTAAGGTTTTCATTTGAACCCCCTTTGTATAACCGACGCTGAAGAAGCAGCGTCTGCAACATTTAGTAGATGCGGTTGTTGCACACAGTGAACAACTTGGGTTAGAATTAAACTGTAGGAAGACACAGATTACAGTCGTCACTAGGAAGAACGATACACCACAAATGAAATATACAGGTAAATGGGAATATTCTTAAACAAGTGAATCAGTACAATTATTTCGGAACAGTCAAAATATCTGATGGGAGATGCCTTGAAGAGATTAGAACAAGAAACGCCATGACGAAGGTAGCCTTTTGCAAGATGGAAAGCATACTGACCAATAAAATGATGTCAATTGCAACGAGAAATAGAGTGTTGAGGTGTTGCATAGAACCTGTATATTTATATGGATGTGAGGCGTGGACAATTATCAAACAGGCTGAAAAACATCTGATAGCTGTGGAAATGTGGTTTCTAATGAAAATGCAAAGAATACCATGGACACAGAGAAAAACCAATGACCAAGTCCTACAAGAAACAAATGAAACCGTGAACTGATTAGAGAAATTAGATGTAGACAGTCAACATTTGTGGTCACGTTATGAGAAGAAATAAATTGGAGAACTTGGTGATAACTGGCAAGATCGAGGGGAAGAGAACAAAGGGAAGGCAGAGAAGTAAATACATAGATGGCTTGACCACGTTATATGGTCGAGACAAGAACACTGAGCTGATCTATGACGCTTGTGTTCGAGTGACATGGCTAAACATGACCGCCCACGCTTAACGGTATGACACATGATTATGATGATGATGATAATGATGATAATGATGATGATGTTGGTGTGATGGTTAGGAAGTTACACCGACCACAGGCAGACTGATCAGACTGTCAGTTTGCTTAATGAAGTGGGTCTGTATGTGTCCTTGATTAAGTGGGTCTGTGTGGGGCCTTGATGAAGTGGGTCTGTGTGTGTCCTTGGTGAAGTGGGTCTGTGGAATCCTGATGAATTGGGTCTACAGAACCCTGATGAAGTGGGTCTGTGTGGAACCCTGACATGGTGGGTCTGTGAAACCTTGATGAAGTGGGTTTATGGGTACATATTGACGTGGGTCTGTGGCTCTCTGATGAAGTGGGTCTGTGGGTCTATGATTAAGTGATGATCTAAGACATGATGCGAAACAGACATTGGTATAGTAGAACCATTGAGGTACATTACCGAAGATCTAAGACAAGATGGAACATAGACATTGGTAGAGCAGAATCCAGGATTTACACTAATGGAGATCTAAGACATGATGGGAAACAATGGTAGAGCAGAACTCCTGATTTACACTACTGGAGATCTAAGACAGGATGGGACTCAGACATTGTTAGAGCAGAACCCCTGATTTACACTTCCGGAGATCCAAGACATGATAGGAAAACAGACATTTTGTAGCCCGCACCAGGCTGGCAGACAAGTGTACAACTTACTTCGAGAAAAGAATGTCTTTGGCAAAGATTGGACTCTCCAATGGGAAATAATTCCTGGAAATGGCAGATTTTACAATTACCATGGTTATCTCCCATATCTAGTAGATAAATCTGCGGTACATATGGACAACAATCACCTTCGCATTAATAAGCCTGTGAGGGTAAACCCAGGACTATCATTCTGAACCGGTGATGGACCCCAACTATAACTTCTCCTTGAAGTTGAACGGGGTAGGGGTAATGGTGAAATCGAATTCGAATTGATTGCGGTTATAGGAATGTCAGAGAAGATCTGCAGTTAATGAGATGTCTGAGAAAATCTGCGAGGTTGTGACACAAAATCTCAGAGAGATGTCAGAGAATATCTACGAGGTTGTGACACAAAATCTAAGAGAACTGTCAGAGAAGATCTGTGAGGTTGTTGCACAAAATCCCACAGAATTGTCACAGATAATGAGAGAGATTGACAGACCCAGTAAAAGACATAACAGACTATGACACTGACTGACCGAGGCAGACATAAAATATAACACACACGGAGATATATTGAATGACGCAGGCCGAGAAATCATAATATCCATAGAGGTAGACTGGCTGACGCAAACAGAGAAATGATAACAGATACCGAGACAGACTGGTGCACTTAGGTAGGCAAATAAACTCTCATTAATTGAAGTGTCTGCAGTACCTAAGTAGGTAGGCCTATACCCCAGCGCTCGTTAATTTAATTGTTTGTTGACAGGCGCACTGCCCTCTTCAAGAAAGTAAGGCCGCTGGATGGCTGGATGTGGTACCCGGGTCCTTTCCTTTTGACGCAGAAATTGAAGAACCAGTCACAGATTCGCGTTTAAATTTAATGGCCCTAAATACGTCATTGACCTATGACAGCGACCCTAGTGGAGATACTACAAGGGAAGACAACTCGTACAAGTAAGTAGAATATTTCAAATATTCGTATTATTAGTTCCGTAAACCTGCGCTGTTGCTTGGGGATGGTGAGATGCGGAGTTTCATAACTACCTGATTGGTTGGTTGGTTGATTAGGTGGTTGGTTGGATGGGTGGGTGGTTGGTTGGTTGGATGGTTGGATGGATGGGTGGTTGGTTGGTTGGTTGTTAGTTGGTTGGTTGGGTGGGTGTGTGGGTGGTTGGTTGGTTGAGTGGTTGGTTGATTGGATGGTTAGGTGGATGGGTGGTTGGTTGGTTGGTTGGTTGGATGGGTGGTTGGATGGTTAGGTGGGTGGTTGGTTGGTTGGGTGGATGGTTGGATGGGTGGGTGGTTGGTTGGTTGGGTGGTTGGTTGGATGGTTGGATGGGTGGGTGGTTGGTTGGGTGGTTGGTTGGATGGTTGGATGGGTGGTTGGTTGGATGGTTGGATGGTTGGTTGGTTGGTTGGATGGTTGGTTGGATGGTTGGTTGGATGGTTGGTTGGATGGTTGGTTGGTTGGTTGGTTGGATGGTTGGTTGGTTGGTTGGTTGGATGGTTGGTTGGATGGATGGTTGGATGGGTGGGTGGATGGGTGGGTGGTTGGTTGGTTGGTTGGATGGTTGGTTGGATGGTTGGTTGGTTGGATGGTTGGTTTGATGGATGGTTGGTTGGTTGGATGGTTGGTTGGATGGATGGTTGGTTGGTTGGTTGGTTGGTTGGATGGTTGATTGGTTGGTTGGTTGGATGGTTGGTTGGATGGATGGTTGGATGGTTGGTTGGATGGGTGGGTGGTTGGTTGGTTGGTTGGATGGTTGGTTGGATGGTTGGTTGGTTGGATGGATGGTTGGATGGTTGGATGGTTGGTTGGTTGGTTGGATGGTTGGTTGGTTGGATGGTTGGTTGGATGGATGGTTGGATGGTTGGTTGGATGGGTGGGTGGTTGGTTGGTTGGTTGGATGGTTGGTTGGATGGTTGGTTGGTTGGTTGGATGGTTGGTTGGGTGGTTGGTTGGATGATTGTATCGTAGGTTGAATATATGTGTGGGTGGGTGGTTGGTTGGATGGTTGGGTGGTTGGTTGGATGGTTGGGTGGTTGGTTGGATGGTTGGGTGGTTGGTTGGATGGTTGGGTGGTTGGTTGGATGGTTGGTTGGATGGTTGGTTGGTTGGTTGGATGGTTGGTTGGGTGGTTGGTTGGTTGGTTGGGTGGTTGGTTGGTTGGTTGGTTGGATGGTTGGTTGGTTGGGTGGTTGGTTGGTTGGTTGGATGGTTGGATGGTTGGTTGGTTGGTTGGATGGTTGGTTGGTTGGTTGGATGGTTGGATGGTTGGATGGTTGGTTGGATGGTTGGTTGGTTGGTTGGATGGTTGGATGGTTGGTTGGTTGGTTGGATGGTTGGTTGGATGGTTGGTTGGTTGGTTGGATGGTTGGATGGTTGGATGGATGGGTGGTTGGTTGGTTGGTTGGTTAGTTGGTTGGTTGGGTGGGTGTGTGGGTGGGTGGTTGGTTGGTTGGGTGGTTGGTTGGATGGTTGGATTGGTGGGTGGTTGGTTGGTTGGGTGGTTGGTTGGATGGTTGGATGGGTGGGTGGTTGGTTGGATGGGTGGGTGGTTGGTTGGTTGGTTGGATGGTTGGTTGGATGGTTGGTTGGTTGGTTGGATGGTTGGTTGGGTGGTTGGTTGGATGATTGTATCGTAGGTTGAATATATGTGTGGGTGGATGGTTGGATGGTTGGTTGGATGATTGTATCGTAGGTTGAATATATGTGTGGGTGGGTGGTTGGTTGGATGGTTGGGTGGTTGGGTGGATGGTTGGGTGGTTGGTTGGATGGTTGGGTGGTTGGTTGGATGGTTGGTTGGATGATTGTATCGTAGGTTGAATATATGTGTGGGTGGATGGTTGGATGGTTGGTTGGATGATTGTATCGTAGGTTGAATATATGTGTGGGTGGTTGGTTGGTTGGATGGTTGGGTGGTTGGTTGGATGGTTGGTTGGGTGGTTGGTTGGATGGTTGGGTGGTTGGTTGGTTGGTTGGTTGGATGGTTGGTTGGATGATTGTATCGTAGGTTGAATATATGTGTGGGTGGGTGGTTGGTTGGATGGTTGGGTGGTTGGTTGGATGGTTGGTTGGATGGTTGGGTGGTTGGTTGGTTGGTTGGTTGGGTGGTTGGTTTGATGGTTGGTTGGATGATTGTATCGTAGGTTGAATATATGTGTGGGTGGGTGGTTGGTTGGGTGGTTGGTTGGATGGTTGGGTGGTTGGTTGGATGGTTGGGTGGTTGGTTGGATGGTTGGGTGGTTGGTTGGGTGGTTGGTTGGATGGTTGGGTGGTTGGTTGGATGGTTGGGTGGTTGGTTGGATGGTTGGTTGGATGGTTGGATGGTTGGTTGGGTGGTTGGTTGGATGATTGTATCGTAGGTTGAATATATGTGTGGGTGGGTGGTTGGTTGGATGGTTGGGTGGTTGGTTGGATGGTTGGGTGGTTGGTTGGCTGGTTGGTTGGATGGTTGGTTGGATGATTGTATCGTAGGTTGAATATATGTGTGGGTGGGTGGTTGGTTGGATGGTTGGGTGGTTGGTTGGATGGTTGGATGGGTGGGTGGTTGGTTGGTTGGGTGGTTGGTTGGATGGGTGGGTGGTTGGTTGGGTGGTTGGTTCGGTGGTTGGTTGGATGGTTGGATGGGTGGGTGGTTGGTTGGATGGATGGGTGGTTGGTTGGTTGGTTGGTTGGATGGTTGGTTGGATGGTTGGTTGGGTGATTGGTTGGATGGTTGGTTGGATGATTGTATCGTAGGTTGAATATATGTGTGGGTGGGTGGTTGGTTGGATGGTTGGGTGGTTGGTTGGATGGTTGGGTGGTTGGTTGGTTGGTTGGGTGGTTGGTTGGATGGTTGCTTGGATGATTGTATCGTAGGTTGAATATATGTGTGGGTGGGTGGTTGGTTGGATGGTTGGTTGGATGGTTGGGTGGTTGGTTGGATGGTTGGGTGGTTGGTTGGATGGTTGGTTGGATGATTGTATCGTAGGTTGAATATATGTGTGGGTGAGTGGTTGGTTGGGTGGTTGGTTGGATGGTTGGGTGGTTGGTTGGATGGTTGGGTGGTTGGTTGGATGGTTTGGTGGTTGGTTGGATGGTTGGGTGGTTGGTTGGATGGTTGGTTGGATGATTGTATCGTAGGTTGAATATATGTGTGAGTGGGTGGTTGGTTGGATGGTTGGTTGGATGATTGTATCGTAGGTTGAATATATGTGTGGGTGGGTGGTTGGTTGGGTGGTTGGTTGGATGATTGTATCGTAGGTGGAATATATGTGTGGGTGGGTGGTTGGTTGGGTGGTTGGTTGGATGATTGTATCGTAGGTTGAATATATGTGTGGGTGGGTGGTTGGTTGGGTGGTTAGTTGGATGGTTGGGTGGTTGGTTGGATGATTGTATCGTAGGTTGAATATATGTGTGGGTGGATGGTTGGTTGGGTGGTTGGTTGGATGGTTGGGTGGTTGATTGGATGATTGTATCGTAGGTTGAATATATGTGTGGTTGGGTGGTTGGTTGGATGGTTGGTTGGATGGTTGGGTGGTTGGTTGGATGATTGTATCGTAGGTTGAATATATGTGTGGGTGGGTGGTTGGTTTGATGGTTGGTTGGTTGGATGGTTGGTTGGATGATTGTATCGTAGGTTGGATATATGTGTGGGTGGATGGTTGGATGGTTGGTTGGATGATTGTATCGTAGGTTGAATATATGTGTGGGTGGTTGGTTGGATGGTTGGTTGGATGATTGTATCGTAGGTTGAATATATGTGTGGGTGGATGGTTGGATGGTTGGTTGGATGATTGTATCGTAGGTTGAATATATGTGTGGTTGGTTGGTTGGATGGTTGGTTGGATGATTGTATCGTAGGTTGAATATATGTGTGGGTGGATGGTTGGATGGTTGGTTGGATGGTTGGTTGGATGATTGTATCGTAGGTTGAATATATGTGTGGGTGGTTGGTTGGATGGTTGGTTGGATGATTGTATCGTAGGTTGAATATATGTGTTGGTGGATGGTTGGATGGTTGGTTGGATGGTTGGTTTGGATGATTGTATCGTAGGTTGAATATATGTGTGGGTGGATGGTTGGATGGTTGGTTGGATGGTTGGTTGGATGGTTGGTTGGATGATTGTATCGTAGGTTGAATATATGTGTGGGTGGATGGTTGGATGGTTGGTTGGATGGTTGGTTGGATGGTTGGTTGGATGATTGTATCGTAGGTTGAATATATGTGTGGGTGGATGGTTGGTTAGATGGTTGGATGATTGTATCGTAGGTTGAATATATGTGTGGGTGGATGGTTGGTTGGTTGATTGTATCGTAGGTTGAATATATGTATGAGTGGGTGGTTGGATGGTTGGTTGGATGGTTGGTTGGATGGTTGGTTGGATGGTTGGATGATTGTATCGTAGGTTGAATATATGTGTGGGTGGATGGTTGGTTGGATGGTTGGATGATTGTATCGTAGGTTGAATATATGTGTGGGTGGGTGGATGGTTGGTTGGATGGTTGGATGATTGTATCGTAGGTTGAATATATGTGTGGGTGGATGGTTGGTTGGATGGTTGGATGATTGTATCGTAGGTTATATATATATATATATGTGCGGGTGGATGGTTGGTTGGATGGTTGGATGATTGTATCGTAGGTTGAATATATGTGTGGGTGGGTGGTTGGATGGTTGGTTGGATGGTTGGTTGGATGGTTGGTTGGATGGTTGGGTGGTTGTATCGTAGGTTGAATATATGTGTGGGTGGATGGTTGGTTGGATGGTTGGATGATTGTATCGTAGGTTGAATATATGTGTGGGTGGATGGTTGGTTGGATGGTTGGATGATTGTATCGTAGGTTGAATATATGTGTGGGTGGATGGTTGGATGGTTGGTTGGATGGTTGGTTGGATGGTTGGTTGGATGATTGGGTGGTTGTATCGTAGGTTGAATATATGTGTGGGTGGATGGTTGGTTGGATGGTTGGATGATTGTATCGTAGGTTGAATATATGTGTGGGTGGGTGGTTGGTTGGATGGTTGGTTGGATAGTTGGATGATTGTATCGTAGGTTGAATATATGTGTGGGTGGGTGGTTGGTTGGATGGGTGGTTGGATGGTTGGGTGGTTGTATCGTAGGTTGAATATATGTGTGGGTGGGTGGTTGGTTGGATGGTTGGATGATTGTATCGTAGGTTGAATACATGTGTGGGTGGGTGGTTGATTGGATGGTTGGATGATTGTATCGTAGGTTGAATATATGTGTGGGTGGTTGGTTGGTTGGATGGTTGGTTGGATGGTTGGATGATTGTATCGTAGGTTGAATATATGTGTGGGTGGGTGGTTGGTTGGATGGTTGGTTGGATGATTGTATCGTAGGTTGAATATATGTGTGGGTGGGTGGTTGGTTGGATGGTTGGGTGGTTGGTTGGATTGTTGGGTGATTGGTTGGATGATTGTATCGTAGGTTGAATATATGTGTGGGTGGGTGGTTGGTTGGATTGTTTGGTGGTTGGGTGGTTGGTTGGATGGTTGGTTGGATGATTGTATCGTAGGTTGAATATATGTGTGGGTGGGTGGTTGGTTGGATGGTTGGGTGGTTGGTTGGATGGTTGGGTGGTTGGTTGGATTGTTGGGTGGGTGGTTGGTTGGGTGGTTGGTTGGATGGTTGGATGGTTGGGTGGTTGGTTGAATGGTTGGGTGGTTGGTTGGATGGTTGGGTGGTTGGTTGGATGGTTGGGTTGTTGGTTGGATGGTTGGGTGGTTGGTTGGAAGGTTGGTTGGATGGTTGGGTGGTTGGTTGGGTGGTTGGGTGGTTGGTTGGATGGTTGGGTGGTTGTTTGGATGGTTGGGTGGTTGGTTGTTTGGTTGGTTGGATGGTTGGGTGGTTGATTGGATGGTTAATTGGTTGGTTGGGTGGTTGGTTGGATGGTTGGTTGGTTGGTTTGTTGGATGGGTGGTTGGTTGGTTGGATGGTTGGTTGGTTGGTTGGATGGATGGTTGGGTGGTTGGTTGGGTGGTTGGTTGGGTGGTTGGTTTGATGGTTGGTTGGGTGGTTGGTTGGTTGGTTGGATGGTTGGTTGGTTGGGTGGTATGTTGGATGGTTGGTTGGTTGGGTGGTTGTTTGGATGGTTGGTTGGTTGGTTGGATGGTTGGTTGGTTGGGTGGTTGGTTGGATGGGTTGTTGGTTGGGTGGTTTTTTGGATAGTTGGATGGGTGGGTGGTTGGTTGGTTGGGTGGTTGGTTGGATGGTTGGTTGGATGGGTGGGTGGTTGGTTGGGTGGTTGGTTGGGTGGTTGGTTGGATGGTTGGGTGGTTGGTTGGATGGGTTGGTGGTTGGTTGGTTGGTTGGATGGTTGGTTGGTTGGTTGGGTGGTTGGTTGGATGGTTGGTTGGATGATTGTATCGTAGGTTGAATATATGTGTGGGTGGGTGGTTGGTTGGATGGTTGGGTGGTTGGTTGGATGGTTGGGTGGTTTGTTGGATGATTGTATCGTAGGTTGAATATATGTGTGGGTGGGTGGTTGGTTGGGTGGTTGGTTGGATGGTTGGGTGGTTGGTTGGATGGTTGGGTGGTTGGTTTGTTGGTTGGATGATTGTATCGTAGGTTGAATATATGTGTGGGTTTGTGGTTGGTTGGATGGTTGGGTGCTTGGTTGGATGGTTGGGTGGGTGGTTGGTTGGGTGGTTGGTTGGATGGTTGGATGGTTGGATGGTTGGGTGGTTGGTTGGATGGTTGGGTGGTTGGTTGGATGGTTGGGTGGTTGGTTGGATGGTTGGGTGGTTGGTTGGATGGTTGGGTGGTTGGTTGGATGGTTGGGTGGATGGTTGTGTGGTTGGTTGGGTGGTTGGTTGGGTGGTTGGTTGGGTGGTTGGTTGGGTGGTTGGTTAGATGGTTGGGTGGTTGGTTGGATGGTTGGGTGGTTGGTTGGATGGTTAGGTGGTTGGTTGGATGGTTGGTTGATTTTTTGGGTGGTTGGTTGGATGGTTGGTTGGTTGGATGGGTGGTTGGTTGGTTTGTTGGTTGGTTGGATGGTTGGTTGGATGGTTGGGTGGTTGGTAGGGTGGTTGGTTGGGTGGTTGTTTGGATGGTTGGTTGGATGGGTGGTTGATTGGTTGGTTGGATGGTTGGTTGGTTGGGTGGTTGGTTGGTTGGATGGGTGGTTGGTTGGGTGGTTGGTTGGTTGGATGGTTGGTTGGATGGGTGGTTGGTTGGATGGTTGGTTGGATGGTTGGGTGGTTGGTTGGGTGGTTGGTTGGATGGTTGGTTGGATGGTTGGGTGGTTGGTTGGATGGTTGGGTGGTTGGTTGGATGTTTGGGTGGTTGGTTGGATGGTTGGGTGGTTGGTTGGATGGTTGGGTGGTTGGTTGGATGGTTGGTTGGTTGGTTGGGTGGTTGGTTGGATGGTTGGTTGGTTGGTTGGATGGGTGGTTGATTGGTTGGTTGGTTGGTTGGATGGTTGGTTGGATGATTGTATCGTAGGTTGAATATATGTGTGGGTGGGTGGTTGGTTGGGTGGGTGGGTGGTTGGTTGGTTGGATGGTTGGGTGGGTGGGTGGTAGGTTGGTTTATTGTATCGTAGGTTGAATCGGTGTGTGGGTGGGTGGTTGGTTGGCTGGGTGGTTAGTTGGTTGGATGGTTGGTTGCATGGTTGGTTGGTTGGATGTGTGGTTAGTTGCTTGAACGGTGGGCTGGGTGGGTCATTAGTTGGTTGGTTAATTGGCTGACTGGCTGGTTAATTGAATGGTTGGTTGACTGACTGACTGGTTAGTAGATTGGTTGGTTGGGTTTTTAGTTAGTTGGCTGGCTGACTAGTTGGCTGGTTGGTTGGATGAGTGTTTTGTTTCCTAGATGGTTCATGTGCCCTATTCTTCTTCTTCTTCTTCAGCTTTCCGAGCCATTGAGGTTCTTTGCTGCAAATACAATCCGTCTCCATTCGTCTCTCTGGTGGACCTTCTCTTGCTAGTCATTGATTCCAAGTGCTTGTAGGTCTGTACATATATTATCTCTCCACCGTCTTCTTGGTCTACCTCGGGGTCTACGGTCATTTATTTCCTGAGTGTAAGCGAGTTTTGTTTCCCTATTATCTTCCATTCTTTCTATATGCCCCAGCCATTGTAGTCTATTAGCCTTCATGATACCAGTGATTAGCGGGGACTTAAACAGATCATAAATGTCTTTGTTACTTCTTCTTTTCCACTCTCCACTTTGTGTATCCCTAATGGGTCCAAAGATGCGTCTTAAAATTTTGTTCTCAAAGGTTTGTAACAAGGCTTCGTCTCCTTTCGTTGTACTCCAGGTTTCAGAGCCATACAGCACAACTGGTCTGATCAGTGTTTTGTATATTGTGATTTTGGTGTTACGAGATAGCGCCTTTGATTTTAGTAGATGTTGTAGTGCATAGTATATCTTATTTCCAGAGTTGATTCTAGTTTGTATTTCTTCCCTTATGATGTTGGAGCAGTTGAAGATTGTACCCAGGTATTTGTATGTTTCCGTTCTTTTAATGGTCATATTATCTATTTGTATGTGGCCAGAGTTTTTAGCCATTCCGTCTCTTGAAATTACCATATATTCTGTCTTATCTTGGTTGATAACCAGCCCCATCTGTTGGGCTTTTTCCTTTAAGTGAGTCAATATTTCCAATGTCTTTTGTTCACTTTGCCCTATAATATCTATATCATCTGCATAACCAAGCAGCTTGGATGTTCCTCCAATATCACATTCCTCCTTTATCTTCCTTACAACTTTCTCTAGAGCCAGATTGAAGAGTAGCGGCGATAGTGCATCACCCTGTTTCAAGCCAGATGTTATTTGGAAGGGGTCTGATTTCCTGCCTTTATATGTTACTATATTATAAGTATCTTCCATGCATAGTCTGGTCATGTTGATTAACTTCCTTGGTATTCCAAATTCCTGCATAGCATTCCATAGACTATTCCTATGGACACTATCATAAGCCTTTTTAAAATCCACAAAAATGTTATGGAGATCTCTTTTATATTCCCAATGTTTCTCGGCTATTTGTCGTAAGATAAATATCTGATCTATTGTTGATCTGTTTTGTCTAAAACCCGCCTGGTAGTCACCTAATATGTCTTCTGAATATGGTTTTAGTCTATTTAGTAATACTGCGGATAGTATCTTATAGCTTGTGGACAGTAGTGATATTCCTCTATAATTTCCACATTGGAACTTGTCTCCTTTCTTAAAGATAGGTATCAATAATGACTCTTTCCAGTCATGGGGTAATTCTTCTGTCCTCCAGATTTTTATTATTAGTTCGTATAGCTTTAGATGTAATGCATGGCCACCTGCCTTTATAAATTCAGCAGCAATTCCATCAGTCCCAGTTGCCTTATTGTTTTTAAGTCGTGTGATTACATATAGGATTTCTTCAAATGTAGGTTCTTCAATTTGTGGTTCGCATGTTAGAACCTCTTCCTGTGGGAAAATGTTACTTGGAGCTTCACAATTTAGTAATTCAATAAAATATTCTTTCCATGTGTTGCACATTTCCTCATTGGTATTTATCATATTCCCATTTTTGTCTTTTAAACCATATGTGTTTTGTTGGTGCCCTCGTTTCATTGACTTCAGTTCTTTAAAAAATTTTCTGGATTCATTTTTCTGGTGATTAGTTTCCATATCTTTGATTATATTACTCATATATTCTCGCTTCTGCTGTCTGACTATTTTTGTAGCCTCTTTACATTCATTTCTATAATGCTCTTCCTTTTGGATGTTATTGATGTCATTTAACCATACATGTCTGGCATTCTTCTTCCTAATGACTGCTTCTTCACATTTTTGATTGAACCATCTGTTCTTTCTATGCGTGGTTAACACACCGAGACATTCTTCTGCGGTAGATTGAATTGTATTCTTGATGTTCAACCAAGTTTGGTCAACGCTTTCCTCCGAAGGGTTTTGCAGAGTTTCAAGTTTACATTTTATTTCATCTGTAAATTTCTCTTTGACTGTAATGTCTTGTAGTTTTTCTCTGTTATATGTTGGGTGTAATCTTTGTAATTTAGTATAGAAAGCTCTCTTAAGTTTTATTTTAAATTTTGCTCCAACGAGGAAGTGGTCACTGTGGCACTCAGCTCCTCTATAACTTCTGACTTGCTGTATGTTTGATGCATTTCTGTTGTTAATTAAAATGTGATCTATTTGATTATAGGTTCTCTTGTCACATGATTTCCAAGTTTGTTTGTGTATATCCTTTCTTTGTAGTCTGGTACTGCTAATCTGCAGTCCTTTGGCTTCTGCCAGGTTGATGACTCTCCATCCATTATCATTTGAAGTTGTATGTAGGCTTTCCATACCGGCCACTTTTTTATTAGTTTGCTCTCTACCTATTTTTGCATTGAAGTCTCCCAGCACAATCAGGATGTCCTGTTTGGGGGTTTCTTCTATGACATCTTCCAGATCATTATAAAAGTCTTCTTTAATATCATCTTCTTTCTCTTCAGTAGGTGCATGTACATTAATCATCGTTATATTTTTCCATTTACCTTTTATTCGTAATTTACTAATCCTGTCATTAAAAGCTTTAAAGTTTAAAACGTTCCCCCATAACTCTTTTTTGATGACAAATCCTGTTCCTAATTCATGTTTATTTTGGGTGTTTCCTCCATATATTATAATCATTCCATTTTGCTCTAAAGTACCCTCTCCTGGCCACCTTATTTCTTGAATTGCTGTTATATCCATTTGATATTCAACCAGCTCCCGGGTTAGTTCTTCGGCCGCTCCAGCTCGATATAGTGTCCGTACATGCCATGTTTCAAATCTCAAAAGTCCTTTAACGTTCCAAGGTCGTTGTCCAGATAAGTCAGTCCGATATCGAGGCTCATGTATTTGTTTCGTAACAAAGAAAGGTTTTTACAAAGGTGGGGATGTTAACCCCACGCTTCAACCCCCAACCTGGAGGACCAGGGTGTTTCTCTTTGTCTGTTCTCTACCCTTTGACCTGTCCGGCTTGGGAGGCCCTGCTGGTAGCTACGCTACCGCCGGCATAGCTCTCAGGGTCATTGAGAAACTCAAGCTCCCCCACCACGACAAGGTGGAAACACCATCGGGGGAGGCCCTATTCTTAACCCTTTGAAAATAAAGATTTTCGTTCGTTCGTTCGTTCGTTAGTTGGTTGGTTAGTTGGTTGGCTGGTTGGCTGGTTAGTCCGTTGGTTGGTTGCTTGGTTGATTAGTTGGTTTATTGGTTGGTTAGATGGTAGGTTGTCTGGTACATTGGATGACGTGTGAGTTGGTTGGTAAGTTTGTTGGTTGGCAGTTTGGTTCGATGGTTGGCTAGCTGGCTGGTTAGTTTTTTGGTTGGTTGTTGTTATTCTTCTTCTGCTGCTGCTGCTGCTGCTTCTTCTTCTTCTTCTTCTTCTTCTTCTTCTTCTTCTTCTTCTTCTTCTTCTTCTTCTTCTTCTTCTTCTTTTTATTCTTCTCGTTCTTCTTCTCCTCCTCCTCCTCCTCCTCATCTTCCATCCTCCTCCTTCTTCTTCTTCTTCTTTTTCTCTTCTTTTTCTTCTTCTTCTTCTTCTTCTTCTTCTTCTTCTTCTTCTTCTTCTTCTTCTTCTTCTTCTTCCTCTTCTTCTTCTGCTGCTGCTGCTGCTGCTGCTGCTGCTTCTTTTTCTTCTTCTTCTATTTCTTCTTCTCCAAAGTCAGTCAGATACTTTGCAGCAAGAGTGGAAGAATACTCAGATCTATTTTCATGTTCCTTCCATGTGTATTCTCAGAGCCCCCTTAATCATTGACTTGTTTCCCTTCATCTGCCAGCGTGTCGACATTTCTGCTTCGCCGCGAGAGTCAACAAAAAGCCGAGGAAAGGGCGAGGCAAGGCAAAGAAGAAGTACAACATGATCAGGTTGAAATCACCACAGAGCTATAGCTAGGCGCTGCTACTGCAAGCCGCCAGGTGGCGTACTTCTGGCGACCTTCGGCAGGATGGCTGAAACAAATGGTTTATCTTTTTGTAGTTGTAATATCACTGAGTCAGAAAGACTTCTTCTTCATTTAATCATCTCATTTTATCATCTCATCTTGTTTCTCTTGTATCTTGCGGTGCCGATTTGAAGCAGAAGAGCGGGAGAGTGCCCGTTTATGGGCTTCATATATCGAGATTGCCATGGACTCTGTTATTCCTTCTGTTCACCATTTACATGATCGGCCTGTTCTTCTGTTTCCATTTGGTTTGTACATCAAAGGTTGCTGTGGTATACTGTCAGTTAGGAGCCTAGTTTTATGGCCGAACCATTTCATTTGCAGTTTTCTTATTAAATCTACCGCTGCTATTACCCCCACTTTATTATGCTGAGCTGATGATGATGATTATGCTCTTCCTTCTTCTTCTTCTTCTTTTTCTTCTTCTTCTTCTTCTTCTTCTTCTTCTTCTTCTTCTCCTCCTCCTTCTACCACTACTACTACTACTACTACTACTACTACTACTACTACTACTACTACTACTACTACTACTACTACTACTACTACTACTACTACTACTACTACTACTACACTACTACTACTACTACTGCTACTACTACTACTACACTACTACTACTACTACTACATTACTACTACTACTACTACTACTACTACTACTACTACACTTCTTCTTCTTCTTCTTCTTCTTCTTCTTCTTCTTCTTCTTCTTCTTCTTCTTCCGCTTACACTGCCTTATCCATCACCCCCCTCCCTCCCCATCCCGGCCTCTATTTCTCCTCCTCCTCCCCATTCGCTTCATTCTCCCGACTTCTATAAATTTATTTGCTACAGACGTAATCTGTATTTGTTCTTCCCCAGTTTCTCCAGCCAAACACATTCAGCTCTCCTTGATCCAGTTCTAGACCGTCTGGCCACCTTTGTCTCCAACGCCCTCCTAATCCTCTACATCCTTGTTGGTGAAGTCACGTGAGAACATCCGCGAGCAAATTTATTTGTAGAAATACGGCACTCTTTGAGGGTGTTCGATTGATGGATCACGTGACTGTTTGAAACTAGTCGCTGTGTTTGTGTTTGCTCCCTTGAATCAACAGTCAGGCTTGTTTCACTCCGCTGTTGTTGTTCTTCTTCTTCGTCTTTTTCGTCTTCTTCTTCTTCCTCCACCTCTTCTTCTTCCTTTTTTTTCTTCCTCCTCCTCATTCTCTTGTTCTTCCTCATCCTCCTCCCATCCTCGTCTTATTCTCTACTTCTTATTCTTCCTCCTCTTTTTCCACCCGCTTCTCCTTCTCCACCTCATTTTCCTCTTCATCATTTTATTATTCTTCTGCTGATTCTTCCTTTTAATTCAGACTGACGCATAATCCCTCAATTCAGTCACGCCAGATCCCTCATCTATTTGTCATCCCGTCTGCTGTCCCCAGTCCTTCCATAAATTATTCATTTTTTGGGGGTTCGCATATCCTTTACATGACATCTCTGTCAACATCAGCATCTTTCAGCTGACTGTTGATTTTTTGGCAAGATTGCGCCCAGTAGTTTGCCATTGCTTTCTGAGCGGCCGGCTCACACACCCCGTAAGGCACCAACGCGGCGAGAACCGTTACCGATTCTCGAGATGGTTACGTTACTCACGAGAATATACGGGATAACGGAGAAGGTCGCTAACGCCTAGACCAGGGAGACCGGCAAAATTATTCATGCTGCCTGTAATTCTCTTGTCCGTGTGTTGTTGGTCTCTTGTCTTCTTGTCCGTGTGTTGTTGGTCTCTTGTCCGTGTGTTGTTGGTCTCTTGTCCGTGTGTTGTTGGTCTCTTGTCCGTGTGTTGTTGGTCCCCTGTCCGTGTGTTGTTGGTCTCTTGTCCGTGTGTTGTGGGTCTCTTGTCTTCTTGTCCGTGTGTTGTTGGTCTCTTGTCCGTGTGCTGTTGGTCTCTTGTCCGTGTGTTGTTGGTCTCTTGTCTTCTTGTCCGTGTGATGTTGGTCTCTTGTCCGTGTGTTGTTGGTCTCTTGTCCGTGTGTTGTTGGTCTCTTGTCCGTGTGTTGTGGGTCTCTTGTCCGTGTGTTGTTGGTCCCCTGTCCGTGTGTTATTGGTCCCCTGTCCGTGTGTTGTTAGTCTCTTGTCTTCTTGTCCGTGTGTTGTTGGTCTCTTGTCCGTGTGTTGTTGGTCTCTTGTCTATGTGTTGTTGGTCTCTTGTCCGTGTGTTGATGGTCCCCTGTCCGTGTGTTGTTGGTCTCTTGTCCGTGTGTTGTTGGTCTCTTGTCCGTGTGTTGTTGGTCTCTTGTCCGTGTGTTGTTGGTCTCTTGTCCGTGTGTTGTTGGTCTCTTGTCCGTGTGTTGTTAGTCTCATGTCCGTGTGTTGTTGGTCTCTTGTCAGTGTGTTGTTGGTCCCCTGTCCGCGTGGTGTTAGTCTCTTGTCCGTGTGTTGTGGGTCTCTTGTCTTCTTGTCCGTGTGTTGTTGGTCTCTTGTCCGTGTGTTATGGGTCTCTTGTCTTCTTGTCCGTGTGTTGTTGGTCTCTTGTCCGTGTGTTGTTGGTCTATTGTCCGTGTGTTGTTGGTCTCTTGTCCGTGTGTTGTTGGTCCCCTGTCCGTGTGTTGATGGTACCCTGTCCGTGTGTTGTTAGTCTCTTGTCTTCTTGTCCGTATGTTGTTGGTCTCTTGTTCGTGTGTTGTTGGTCTCTTGTCCGTGTGTTGTTGGTCTCTTGTCCGTGTGTTGTTGGTCCCCTGTCCGTGTGTTGTTAGTCTCTTGTCTTCTTGTCCGTGTGTTGTTGGTCTCTTGTCCGTGTGTTGTTGGTCTCTTATCCGTGTGTTGTGGGTCTCTTGTCCGTGTGTTGTTAATCCCCTGTCCGTGTGTTGTTAGTCTCTTGTCTTCTTGTCCGTGTGTTGTGGATCTCTTGTCTTCTTGTCCGTGTGTTGTGGGTCTCTTGTCCGTGTGTTGTGGGTCTTTTGTCCGTGTGTTGTTGGTCCCCTGTCCGAGTGTTGTTGGTCTCTTGTCTTCTTCTCCGTGTGTTGTTAGTCTCTTGTCTTCTTGTCCGTGTGATGTTAGTCTCTTGTCTTCTTGTCCGCGTGTTGTTGGTCTCTTGTAGGTGTGTTGTTGGTCTCTTGTAGGTGTGTTGTTGGTCTCTTGTCCGTGTGTTGTTGGTCTCTTGTCCGTGTGTTGTTGGTCTCTTGTTCGTGTGTTGTGTGTCTCTTGTCCGTGTGTTGTTAGTCTCTTGTCTTCTTGTCCGTGTGTTGTTGGTCTCTTATCCGTGTGTTGTTGGTCTCTTGTCCGTTTGTTGTTGTTCTCTTGTCCGTGTGTTGTTGGTCTCTTGTCCGTGTGTTGTGGGTCTCTTGTCCGTGTGTTGATGGTCTCTTGTCCGTGTGTTGTTGGTCTCTTGTCAGTGTGTTGTTGGTCTCTTGTCCGTGTGTTGTGGGTCTCTTGTCCGTGCGTTGTGGGTCTCTTGTCCGTGTGTTGTTGGTCCCCTGTCCGTGTGTTGTGGGTCGCTTGTCCGTGTGTTGTTCGTCTCTTGTCTTCTTGTCCGTGTTTTGTTTGTCTCTTGTCCGTGTGTTGTTGGTCTCTTGTCCGTGTGTTGTTGGTCTCTTGTCCGCGTATTGTTGGTCTCTTGTCCGTGTGTTTTTGGTCTCTTGTCCGTGTGTTGTTGGTCTCTTGTCCGTGTGTTGTTGGTCTCTTGTCCGTATGTTGTGGGTCTCTTGTCCGTGTGTTGTTGGTCTCTTGTCCGTGTGTTGTGGGTCTCTTGTCCGTGTGTTGTGGGTCTCTTGTCTTCTTGTCCGTGTGTTGTTAGTCTCTTGTCTTCTTGTCCGTGTGTTGTTAGTCTCTTGTCTTCTTGTCCGTGTGTTGTGGGTCTCTTGTCCGTGTGTTGTTGGTCTCTTGTAGGTGTGATGTTGGTCTCTTGTCCGTGTGTTGTTGGTCTCTTGTCCGTGTGTTGTTGGTCTCTTGTTCGTGTGTTGTGTGTCTTTTGTCCGTGTGTTATTAGTCTCTTGTCTTCTTGTCCGTGTGTTGTTGGTCTCTTATCCGTGTGTTGTTGGTCTCTTGTCCGTGTGTTGTTGGTCTCTTGTCCGTGTGTTGTTGGTCTCTTGTCCGTGTGTTGTGGGTCTCTTGTCCGTGTGTTGATGGTCTCTTGTCCGTGTGTTGTTGGTCTCTTGTCCGTGTGTTGTGGGTCTCTTGTCCGTGTGTTGTGGGTCTCTTGTCCGTGTATTGTTGGTCCCCTGTTCGTGTGTTGTTGGTCCCCTGTCCGTGTGTTGTGGGTTGCTTGTCCATGTGTTGTTGATCTCTTGTCTTCTTGTCTGTGTGTTGTTGCTCTCTTGTCCGTGTGTTGTTGGTCTCTTGTCCGTGTGTTGTTGGTCTCTTGTCCGTGTGTTGTTGGTCCCCTGTCCGTGTGTTGTTAGTCTCTTGTCTTCTTGTCCGTGTGTTGTGGGTCTCTTGTCCGTGTGTTGTGGGTCTCTTGTCTTCTTGTCCGTGTGTTGTGGGTCTCTTGTCCGTGTGTTGTTGGTCTCTGTCCGTGTGTTGTTGGTCCCCTGTCCGTGTGTTGTTGGTCCCCTGTCCGTGTGTTGTTGGTCTCTTGTCCGTGTGTTGTTGGTCCCCTGTCCGTGTGTTGTTGGTCCCCTGTCCGTGTGTTGTTGGTCCACTGTCCGTGTGTTGTTGGTCTCTTGTCTGTGTGTTGTTGGTCCCCTGTCCGTGTGTTGTTGGTCCCCTGTCCGTGTGTTGTTGGTCCCCTGTCAGTGTGTTGTGGGTCTCTTGTCCGTGTGTTGTGGGTCTTTTGTCCGTGTGATGTTGGTCCCCAGTCCGTGTGTTGTTGGTCCCCTGTCCGTGTGTTGTTGGTCCCCTGTCCGTGTGTTGTTAGTCTCTTGTCTTCTTGTCCGTGTGTTGTTGGTCTCTTGTCCGTGTGTTGTTGGTCTTTGTCTGTGTGTTCTTGGTCTCTTGTCTTCTTGTCCGTGTGTTGTTATTCTCTTGTCCGTGTGTTGTTGGTCTCTTGTCCGTGTCTTGGTGGTCTCTTGTCCGTGTCTTGGTGGTCTCTTGTCCGTGTGTTGTTGGTCTCTTGTCCGTGTGTTGCTGGTCTATTGTCCGTGTGTTGTTGGTCTCTTGTCCATGTGTTGCTGGTCTCTTGTCCGTGTGTTGTTGGTCTCTTGTCCGTGTGTTGTTGGTCTCTTGTCCGTGTGTTGTTGGTCTCTTCTCCGTGTGTTGTTGGTCTCTTGTCCGTGTGTTGCTGTTCTCTTGTCCGTGTGTTGTTGGTCTTTTGTCCGTGTGTTGCTGGTCTCTTGTCCGTGTTGTTGGTCTCTTGTCCGTGTGTTGATGGTCTCTTGTCCGTGTGTTGTTGGTCTCTTGTCCGTGTGTTGTTGGTCTCTTGTCCGTGTGTTGTTGGTCTCTTGTCCATGTGCTGTTGGTCTCTTGTGTGTTGATGGTCTCTTGTCCGTGTGTTGTTGGTCTCTTGTCCGTGTGTTGTTGGTCTCTTGTCCGTGTGTTGTTGGTCTCTTGTCCGTGTGTTGCTGGTCTCTTGTCCGTGTGTTGTGTTGGTCTCTTGTCCATGTGTTGAGGGTCTCTTGTCGTGTGTTGTTGGTCTCTTGTCCGTGTGTTGTTGGCCTTTGCCCGTGTGTTGTTGATATTTGTTCGTGTGTTGTTGGTCTCTTTGTCTTCTTGTCCATGTGTTGTTGGTCTCTTTTCCGTTTGTTGTTGGTCCCCTGTCCGTGTGTTGTTGGTCTCCTGTCCGTATGTTGTTGGTCTCTTGTTCGTGTGTTGTTGGTCTCTTGTCCGTATGTTGTTAGTCTCTTGTCCATGTTTTGTTGGTCTCTTGTCCGTGTGTTGTTGGTCTCCTGTCCGTATGTTGTTGGTTTCGTGTCCGTGTGTTGTTGGTTATCTTATCCGTGTGCTGTTGGTCTCTTTTCGTTTTTTTTTTTAATTTGCCCTATGGGCTCCAGCCAAAGACCATCTAGTTAAACTATCCTCAGATTTTCTCAATGTATGTCCCATCCAGCGCGGGCCTTCCTTCCTCACCTCTGGTTAAATGAAATGTGTTCAGTTCCTTTCATTAGTTCAACGTTAATGATTTAGTCATACCATTAGACCTTTCACTAGTTCGGCGATAATGATTCTGTCATACTTTTGAGACCTTTTATTAGTTCGGCGTTCATGATTTAGTCATACCATTAGACCTTTCATTAGTTCGGCGTTCATGATTCGGTCATACCATTAGACCTTTAACTAGTTCGGCGATAATGATTCTGTCATACTTTTGAGACCTTTCATTAGTTAATAATTGTGTTATACCAATAAACCTTTCGTCAGTTAAGCGTTCATGATTCTGTCATAGCATTAAGACCTTTCATTAGTTCGGAGTTAATGATTCTATCAACACCATTAGATCTTTCATTAGTTCGGCGTTCATGACTCTGTTATACCATTAGATCTTTCATTAGTTCGGAGTTAATGATTGTGTAATAACATATAGCCCTTTCATTAGTTCGGAGTTAATGATTGTATCATACCATTAAGACCTTTCATTAGTTCGGCGTTATTGATTGTATCATACCATTAGACCTTTCCTTAATTCGGAGCTAATGATTATAAATTAATCTTAAGCAATTTACATATAAAATTAAAGAAAGTCAAATATTCACCAAGAATCACAAAATTTGATCTACTGGCACTGAAGAGTGAGGAAATACAAGATAAATTCAATGTAGAGGTAAAGAACAGTTTCGATGCATTGTCCGATATGGAAATATTATTTCAAGACATCAGTGACCAATGGGAAATATTAAAGAAATCAGTCTACCAAGCTGCAGAAACAACCATCCCAAAAATACAGATAATAGGACGCAAGAAATGGATGACGGAAGACATCTTAAAATTCATGGAAGTAAGAAGAAATAACAAAAATAATACAGAAAAATATGAAGAGATTCACAGGAAAATTAGGAAGCTATGAAAAGAGGCAAAAGAAACATGGCTTGAGGAAAACTGCAAGGAAATTGAAAACCAACACAACACCCGGAATACCAAATTAATGCACAAAAGAATTAATGACATCACTAACAAAAGAACACACACACAAACGGGTTGCCTAAAAACCAACTATGGCAACATCATAATAGAAAAAAGATGAGAATTTACATGCGTGGTCAGATTATGTGAAAGACTTTTATGATGACACAAGAGAGGAACAATATGATCATCGGAATAATAATGAAGGATCATCAATTTTTAAAATGGAAGTTCAGAATGCTCGTAACCATATGAAAACTGGCAGGACCCCGGGTACAGATAACATCACAATAGAAATGATCAATGCCTTAGAAGAATATTTAATAGACCAAGTTACCAGACTGCTGAACGCAATATACGATACTGGAGATATACCTCCTGAATTATGTAATTCTATATTTATTGCAATCCCGAAGAAATCAAGAGCCTTGGAATGCGATTAACATCGAACAATTAGTATAATGAGCCACATCAGGAAGATTCTGATGAGAATTATCATGCAAAGAGTTAGGAAAAAGATACAACCCGAAATAGGAGAAGAACATATGGTTTTGTAGAGGGTAAGGGCACAGTAAATGCTGTGTATATACTGAGAACAGTAATTGAACGTTCTATAGAAGTAAACAAAGATCTATATCTTTGCTTTATTGACTAAACAAAGGCGTTCGATTAAGTGAGACATGTCGATATGATAAGGATGCTTGAATATCTACAAATTGATGGAAAAGACCTTAGACTTGTAAAAAATATATATTGGAAATAACAAGCTGCCATCAGAATTGATAATGATGTAGGTCAATATCAACCTATTAAAAGAGGTGTGAGACAGGGATGCGTAATGTCTCCAGATCTTTTTTCCCTGTACAGTGAAAATATTTTCAGAAATATAGAAGATAAGGAAGGAATCAACATTGGGAAAAGATACATCAATAACATTAGATATGCAGATGATACAGTCTTAGTTAGTTAGTTAGTCGACAGATCATCCTCATTGCACATCGAACCATTCAGCCCATAAGTGCTCGGATCTCCTCCTCAGCAAATCCCGCAGCGTGTAGCGGCTCATGACACCAGTTCTGTGTTGGTTTATCAATCTTCTTTGGCTTCCTGCGTAGTGTTCTTGTTTGGCCACACCTCTTTTAATTTGCAGTTCTCGCAGTCTGGCCATAGTTGTAGATTCACAGTCATCACTTGGTTCTCGTAACAGTCTTACTTCTCATAGAGCATTCAGAATGTCAGTCTGGTCCATGGCGCGTCCGCCCTCCACAGTAGCCTTACCTGCGAGCTTGTCAGCCCGCTCATTTCCTTGTACTCCCGCATGCCCTGGCACGAAGATGAAACTAATTTTTGCCAACCGAGACCGCTCCAGAGACAGCAAGCATTCTCCTCGGATCCACCCCGACATGTGAGAAGCTCGTGGGCTTTTACGGCGCAGGCCGAAGGGAGAATTGTGAAGGAGGTCTCTGGTGCTTTTGCTGAGACCACAAGTACCCTGACTATGGAAGTCATGGCAGTAAGTAACGCAATAACATGGCTCGAGACACAGACATTCACTAGGGCATGTTTCCTTAGCGACTCAATGAGCATGCTCAAGAGGATAGAGATGATGCAGTCTTGATTGCAGACAATGAACAGGACCTGCAAAATTTAGTAGATGCGGTTCTTGCACACAGTGAACAACTAGGTTTAGAACTGAATATTAAGAAGACACAGATTATGGTCGTCACTGGGAAGAAGAAAATACTACAATGTGATATACGAGTAAATTGGCATATTCTTAAACAAGTGAATCGATACAGTTATCTCGGCACAGTTATAACATCTGATGGGAGATGCCTTGAAGAGATTAGAACAAGAATTGCCATTGCGAAGGTAGCCTTTTGCACGATGAAAAACATACTGACCAATAAAAAGGTATCAATTGAAACAAGAAAAAGAGTGTTGAAGTGTTACACAGAACCTGTACTTTTGTATGGATGTGAGGCGTGGACAATGAGTAGACAAGCTGAAAAAGACCTGATGGCTGTGGAAATGTGGTTTCTGATGAAAATGCAAAGAATACCATGGACAGCCAGAAAAACCAATGAACAAGTCCTTCAACAAATGAAGATCGTAAACTGATTAGAGACATTAGACGTAGACATTCAACATTTTTGGGCATGTTATGAGAAGAAATGAATTGGAGAACTTCGTGACAACTGGCAAGATCGAAGGGAAGAGACCAAGGGGAAGACCGAGAAGTAAATACCCGGATGGCTTGGCCATGTGGCATGGTCGAGACAGGAATATGATGATGAGGATTATTGATTGTGTGATACCATTAAGACCTATCATTAGTTCGGCGTTCATGATTCTGTCATACATTTAAAACCTTTCATTAGTTCGGCGTTAATGATTATGTCATATTATTAGACCTTTCGTTAGTTCGGCGTTCATGATTCTGTCATACCATTAGGACTATCATTAGTTCGGCGTTAACGATTCTGTCATACCATTAGACCTTTAATGAGTTGGGCCATAAATGATTATGTCATACCATTGGACCTTTCATTGGTTCGGCTTTAATGATTATGTCATACCATTAGACCTTATATTAGTTCGGCGTTAATGATTCTGTCATACCGTTAGACCTTTCATTAGTTCGGCGTTAATGATTATGTCATTACATGAGACCTTTCATAGTTCGGCGTTTAGGGAAAGCTAATCCACACGCACAAATCAGACCAGGGGCAAAAAGAAAATCCTAACCTGCACAGTTCGCGGCGACTGCACTAGCCAGGCGGCCTTTATTCCTCAGGCTCAAAGACCCCTCTGCCATAGCACCGCAAGGTACTATACTGGCAGTAAATGACAGTTTGACAGCACTAGATGTGGTAGTAACACTTGTATGGACTACGCTTGAGTTTGTTTGTTTTGGTTTTTTGGTTTTTTTTAAAGTAAAAAAAGAAACATATCCCTTGCTTTGTACTGGATTTAATTTCTTGACTACTACTTCTAGAAGCACTGGACAGATTGGTTGCGTGTGGATTAGCATTCCCTATTACCCGTGGTAAACCCACTCCGACTTCTGAGGTACTTGTAATTTATGTCCCAAAGTCAAAGACGATAAGTCAACATTTTAGTCCAACTTTCCTGTATAGGGGTTGAACCTGCGAAATCGGCACCAGCACACCGGATGTTTAAGAATGAGCGATCTTATCCATTCGGCCACGCTGACCTCCACCTGTGTGAATAAAAGTGGCCCTTAATCCACACATACAAATAATTAATAAATAAATAAAATCAATTTGTGTAAAATGATGTAAATGTACTTGCATACAAATTGTTGCCATGAGGAGGGGAGTGTACACGACGACAACTGCTACACACTAGAGCTCGTCTTTGTCACGGTTTAATTCCGTCACAGACTATATAATATGATTGCGACCTTCCGTAACGCAGTGACACGCCAGCTTGTTTGCCAGTCCGGTGGTCCAGAGTCGAATGCCCATTGGGATTTGCTTTTAATTAACATGGGCCCCAAATTCAGTCTCAGTCTAAAATAGGTACCAGAAAACGGTAAAGGAAGAAAAGGCGGCTGCATTGATGTTGAGACATGATCTATCTATTGTTTATTGGTCTACACAAATATAGGGCTAGCACCATATACCCAGTTTATCCCAAGACTTAGGAAAGGGTCTTTTACCTTGCTTTTAGCTGTTAGAGAGCTGGAGATGTGCATGACAATGATCGCCAAAGCCAGTTGGCAAGGCATTGGTTGATGATGTTGATGATGATAATAGTGATGATGATGATGATGATGATGATGATGATGATGACGATGATGATGATGATGATGATGATGATGATGATGATGACGACGACGATAGTGTTGGTGGTGGTGGTGGTGGTGGTGGTGGTGATGGTGGTGGTGGTGGTGGTGGTGGTGGTGGTGGTGGTGGTGGTGATTGTGGTGACGATGATGAACATTGTTATTATGCTATGATAAAAGTCTTCGGACTGAAATGGCGCATATTTTTTTTTCGTATGAAAAATACTATGTTGCCTGTTGTGTGCTCAAAATTACCCGACTCTGACAAACACTCAGCAGAATACAAACTTAAGAAGAAAATACTTGCAATCTGGAAACAACAACAATAACAACAACAACGAAAACAACAATGGCGGACTGGTCGCCTGGTGTGAATGGTGTAACCACTGGGGATAAAGTTTGACAAATCGTGTACAGATTCCGCAACACATGCCAACTCACATTGGCCATACACAACAGGCGTTCAAATGAGAAAATAATTAATATCGATTGCCACTCGTAAAATAAGAGAAGAGTGGAAATAGTAAAGGCAGTTGAGAAGACAGTAAATTGCTGTCAGTGTGAAGACTTGAACGCAAACCCTGCAAGCAACAGCTCGACGTAGATGACGGACACAGCATGTGATGTGACTTTTGCAGATCTTTTTTGACAGACGTGATAAAGGGATCTCGGTGGTAAGATTATGTTTGGTCGTTATCTTATCATGATGATGGCTAGTCTCCGCAACGTCCTGTAGTGTTCATAATTATGTTCTGTAAAGCTGCATTACTTTGTGTTATTTTATATTGTTTACATTTCCACAGCTTTACCGCAATTCCGCCAATTTTATTCATACTTTAATTTTGTTTACAACTGCAACTAAGTGTACGATCTCCTCCTGTTAAACGTTATATGTTTTTATCTGTGTTTCAGATTTATTTACCTCCTCTAACTCGTCACTAGCTATCTTTCTATTTTTATTTTTATTGTTTTATTTTTCTGATTTACGTCGACTTCTTATCGTCCATTTTAAAATTTTCATTTTCTCTTCATTGTTGTAATTTTTTCATCTTTTTATTCTTATACCGTAATGTAATCACTGGAGTGTCTTCTCCGTGATTATATATTTTTGTTGTGCATGTATTTGTTTTATGATGAAGACTAGTCGCCGCAACGTCCTGTATTTTTGTAATTCTGTTCTGTAAGCCAGCTCCGTGGCGAAGTGGATACGGACGCAGTTCGTAGTCCCGCATACCCGTATTCGAAACACAGATGCGGACGATTTGGTAGCAGACCGACTAACGTTGTTTTGTTGTTTTTTTCATCAGACCGCCTAACGTTGGTTCGTTATTTACGAAATGGTATGGGTGCCGGTCGTTCAGAAAGCAATGGCAAACTACTGAACGTAAACTTGCCAAGAGATCACAGTAGCAAAAAATGCTGGTGTTGATTGCGACATCCTGTAAAGGATATGCAACTAACTGTTCTGTAAAGCTGCATTACTTTGTGTTATTTTATATTGTTTGTCCTCATGATTCGGAGTCTAGTTTATGTTTAAGAGCGATACTGATATAATAACGACGTACGGAAGCAAATCATGGACAGTTAGCGGATAAAGGGAGGGGGCATAATGTAGAATCTACGGAGATGTGGTTTTGTAGAAGAATGGTGAGAAAATAGTGTGCGGATATAAAAGGTAATGGGGATATAATGAAAGAGGTTAACTCACACAGAGAACTGGATACTCACATCAGAAGAGGGAGGACATTCTACATTTTTTGTCTTTGAGTGCGCCATGAGAAGGGGAAAGCTGGAGTATGCCGTAACAACGGGAAAATTGGAGGAAAATAGAGGCAGATGGAGACCAAGAGAGAAGGTGCTGAACAGTTTGACATCATATACTCCATGCCGTGTGGCGTTGGTGATCATGCCTGTCTACAGCCTTCTGTTTCGTGTACTGTCAATCTTCATATAGTCCACGCCGTGTGATGTTGATGATCATGTCTGTCTACAGCCTTCTGTCTCGTGTACTGTCAATCTTCATATAGTCCACGCCGTGTGATGTTGATGATCATGTCTGTCTACAGCCTTCTGTCTCGTGTACTGTCAATCTTCTTATAGTCCACGCCGTGTGATGTTGATGATCATGTCTGTCTACAGCCTTCTGTCTCATGTACTGTCAATCTTCTTATAGTCCACGCCGTGTGATGTTGATGATCATGTCTGTCTACAGCCTTCTGTCTCGTGTACTGTCAATCTTCGTATAGTCCACGCCGTGTGATGTTGATGATCATGTCTGTCTACAGCCTTCTGTCTCGTGTACTGTCAATCTTCTTATAGTCCACGCCGTGTGATGTTGATGATCATGTCTGTCTACAGCCTTCTGTCTCGTGTACTGTCAATCTTCTTATAGTCCACGCCGTGTGATGTTGATGATCATGTCTGTCTACAGCCTTCTGTCTCGTGTACTGTCAATCTTCTTATAGTCCACGCCGTGTGATGTTGGTGATCATGCCTGTCTACAGCCTTCTGTCTCGTGTACTGTCAATCTTCATATAGTCCACGCCGTGTGATGTTGATGATCATGTCTGTCTACAGCCTTCTGTCTCGTGTACTGCCAATCATTTCTGATACTGATCTTCCTCCTTACCATGATATCAAGTCTTCTCACTTGGCCTCCCTCAGCCTCTCCTCTCCTCCATCTTTCCCGTTGTCACAACATATTCAACTTGCCTCTTCTCATGATAATTTTCAAAGAATGCGGACTGTCTACTTCTGATGCGAGGACCACCTTTATCACAAATAAATCCCTGTACCTGGTATTCTTCTCCACCTAGCCTACTTTCTAGTTATACAACAGTCGCTTATATCACCCGGTTCCCGTTAAAGTAAGACACATAAATAACATTAACAGATTCCGGTTATTTACAGCTTGGCCGACCAAGTCCCTTCCACATTTGATCTACCACATTTCATTTCAAAACCCCACACATCATTAGCCGACAAAAGTACAACCTCGTCTGTCTTATATATCTGTTCCCTTCCTGTTTTATATTTCCTATTGTGGGATTTATTTATGCATGATTTTCTGGCCTTTTTCTGGTAACACTGTTGCTGATCTTTCCGGTAACTTGGCTCATTGTCAACCGCATTAAAATGAATCCCTTTGATGGTTGTATCAAATCGCGCGCCAGTTAAACAGACGGAGCAGAAAGATCTAGAATTGATTGCGACTGTACGGATTTGTTGTGTGATCTCTTTCAGCGGCGGAAATATAATGAGGGATTTGCATAGCTCATGTATCCACGAGTCTGCTCATTTATCTGTTCACCTATCCAGTTATCCATGTATTTCTGTGTCCATACATCCATTCGACCATCCATTTATCTGTCCATCCATCCAGTTATTTGTTCATACATGTATACGTTCATCCATCCACTTATATGCATATAGATCTATCCATCATTTTATCTATCTAGTCATCCATTTATTCTTTCACCCATTCATAAATATATTCATTTCATCTGCTCATCCATTTAACTATCCATCCATTCGTAAATTCATTTCACCACTTGTCTGCTTATCATTTATATGTCCATATGTTTATCTCTCCGTCCATCCATTCGTCAGTTTATTTATTTGTGCATCCATTCGTCTATCTATTTATATGTGCATCAGTTTATCTCCCCACCCATCCATTCGTCAATTGATGTATCCGCCCATCTACCCACCCGTCAATCCTTAATATGACCTTCCATCCATTCATTTACCTATATAGTGAGCCATTTATCAACACATTTATCAATCCATACTTTCATTTGTTTGTTCATCTAATCATTTATTCGTGAATCCATCTATCTATCCATTTAATCTTCCTTAATTTTGTTTGTCCAACACTTCCCCAATCTATTTATCTCCCCATCCATTTATTCATGCCTCCATCCATCTTTTTTCCAGCCATTAAAACCAGTCATCAATTTATGAGCCCATCTATTTATGTATCTGTCCATCCATCTATTAATCCATTCATGTATCCGTCCGTCCATCTATCTGTTAATCCATTTATATATCCGCTTATGCACACTTTTGTTCATCGATGTATTATCCTTCAATCTATTTATCGATCCATTCATTCATACGTTTATCTGCCCATCCATTTATACATTCTTCCATCTCTTTATCTTTCTCTCCAACCGTTCATCCGTATACATCCATATATGCATTTATGCATACATCCATCCGTTTGTCTGTGTATCCTTCCGTGTATCAGTCCATCCATCCATGTATCTGTTCACCCACGCATATATTCATGTAGTCATATAATCTGCCCACCAATTCTTGTATCAGTCCAGTCCACCCATACGTCCATCTATTTATCCGTCCATCCATTCATATATTATATTCTTTCATCCACCCACTCCACCATTCACTCATCCATCTATTAGTATTTACCTAAATATTCATCCATTTATCTATTATTCATCCACCCATTCATCCATTCATCCATCCATCATCAATCGATCCATCCATTCACCCATCTATCCGTTCATCCATCCATCCATTCACCCATCCATCCGTTCATACTTCCACACATCCCTCCATCCGTTCATCCATCCATCCATTCGCCCATCCATCCGTTCATTCATTTACCTATCCATCCGTTTATTCATCCATCCATTCACTCATCCATTCATCCATTTATTCATCCATCTAATTATCCATCCATTCATCCATCTAATTATCCATCCATTCATGCATACATTCATCTATTAACCTATTCATCCATTCACCCGTCCATCCATTCATTTACCCATCCATCAATTTATCCACCCATTCACCCATCCATTCACCCATCTATCCATCCATTCACTTAACCATGCACCCACCCAACCATATATCTATTCACGCATCTACGTCTCAACCCACCCATCCATTTATCTATATATATAAAACAGAGTGTATGTGGCTTTGTTTGTGTGTTTGTGGGTATTTATATATTGGATGCGTTCGATAACGGTACATCCGATTGAGATGAAATTTTCTACACGTCTTCCTTTCATTCCTGTGCAACCGACTATAATAGTTTCATAGTGTAAAATCTTCGACTTATTTAATAACATTTACTTTTTCATTTTCATTATTATAATGTCTATATAGCAGGGGGACTTCACTCTAGAAAAGTTATTTCAAGGGGCATAACTTTTAATAACATTTCTATATACTTTATAGTCATATTGTTGGACTTACTTGCACTATTGTTAAACTCTTTGTCTATAGTTATTTTTAGGCATATGAGTTATAATAAATAATGATATAATCTTTAAGGCATTTTCAAAGTTTGCATAAAAATAATGCATAATGCATAACATTGTAACCCATCTTTTTCTGCTTAAAGAACTTATCAACTTTCATGTCGATGATTAAAAACAGTTTTCATTAAAAATAATGAATGGTGTGTGGAAGGACATTCTTTTAAGTTACTGTGCGCCAGGAGCTGGGCGAAACCACGCCGGTCAGATAAATGGACAGACAGACAGATAGTCGGGAACGGAAGCTTATTTGACTACTTATATGAATTAAATGACATGCTCCCCACCAGGGACTGGGTGAAGCCGGGTCAGACAGATAGACAGACAGTCGGGAACTGGAGAGCTTATATGACTACGTATATGAATTAAATGATATGCTCCCCACCAGGGAGAGGGTGAAGCCGGGCCGGGACAGACAGATAGACAGACAAACAGATAGTCGGGAACGGGAGAGCTTATATGACTACGTATATGAATTAAATGAGATGCTCCCCACCAGGGACTGGGTGAAGCCGGGTCGGGTCAGACAGATAGACAGACAGACAGATAGTCGTGAACGGGAGAGCTTATATGACTACTTATATGAATTAAATGAGATGCTCCCCACCACGGACTGGGCGAAGCCGGGCCGGGTCAGCCAGACAGACAGACAGACAAACAAGCAGACAGACAGACTGATAGATAGATAGATCCCCTCCAGGGCCTGGGCGAAGCCGGGCCGGGTCAGCTAGTTTATTTATATATTCACCCATATGTTAGTCTGTCGCGGTTCCAACTTTACGGCAAAGGGTCGCCTCATTAGACTCCGTTCCTGTGCCAGTGAATATCACACAAAATACTCCTCACTGCCCTAAGTAAAACAAACAAGAGTCTCGACAAACCAACAGCCTGCACAGGTATACTATGCATAATGCGGCTGCCAGAATGCCAACACAAAATTATCCCATCTTTCTTAGGGCGGAGTGGCTAGACGAACATGCCCGTCTCTAACCCGAAAAACCTATGACTTATGCCTTGCGTGGGCTGCACACAGTTTACCAAAACATGAAACCAAACCTCCACTCATCACTTGTACCCTGGCGAAGCAGATCAGCAGGTTTGTTGATTTCGGATAAGGGCGACAAATCTAGGAGGACCAATGATCACGTGGCGAGTTTTCAAACCACAGCGGCAGTTGGAACATGATGATGATGGTGATTATTATTATTATTATTATTATTATTATTATTATTACAATAATAAATATTATTACAATAATGATTGCTACTACTACTACTACTACTACTACTACTACTACTACTACTACTACTACTACTACTACTACTACTACTACTACTACTACTACTACTACTACTACTACTACAACTACTTCTACTACTACTACTACTATTGTTATTATTATTACAATGATTATTATTATGTTTACAATAATGATTTTTTATTATTACGATTACAATAATGTTTATAATTATTATTACAACATTGATGATTATTATTATGATTAAAATAATGGTTATTATCATTATTATTATTATTAATATTATTATTATTACAATTATTATTATTATTATTATTATTACAATGATGATGATGATGATGATGATGATGATGATGATGATGATGATGATGATGATGATGATGATGATGATGATGATGATGATTGTTATTATTATTATTATTATTACAATTTTTGGCACCTTGCCATCTTGACAGATGATAGTTTATTACAATAGTGATTATTATTATTAGGATTATTGCAATAATGATTGCTAGTGTTATGATTACAATAATGATGATTATTACTTTGATTGAATGCCTGTGAGACCTGGACACATACTAAACAAGCTGAACAGCGCATGAATGCCTTTGAAAATAAATGTTATAGACGAGTTCTAAGAATATCTTCGGTAAAGAAAATAACAAATGCATCCATACTTCAAGCGCTGAATATTGAAGAAGGGTGGCTATTACATCCGATAAAACAAAGAAAATTGAAATATTTTGGTCACTTAAAACGTCATGAAAGTTTGGAGAGAACAATAATGGAGGGGTATATGCCGAGGAAGAGGAAGGCCAGAGAGAATATGGGTGCAGGATATGGCGGATGATCTCCAGATGGATGTATCGGACGCGGGACATCTTGCTTATGATCAAGAGGTTTTCCGGAAGGTTGTTATGGGAGCGAATGTTCTGCAAAGGATATGCTAATGAATGAATGAATGAATTATTATGATTACTATTATTATTATTATTATTATTATTATTATTATTATTATTATTACGACTAAGATGATGATGGTGGTGGTGACGAAAAGGATGAGGATGATGAAAATGAAAGTTTTTTTTTTTTTTTGTTTGCTTTTCGCTTGCATTGAACTCAATCGTAGTCCACACAGTTGCCACTATAAGGGAGTCCACTGGATTGATTTTTATGTGTGGATTAGCTGTCCCTTTTACCAGTGTCCCTCGCCATTATGCGAATCCACTCCAAATTCAGATGATGATGATGATGATGATGATGATGATGATGATGATGATGATGATGATGATGATGATGATGATGATGATGATGCTAGTCGCGACGTCAAACACCGACCACACTAAGACGGAAACACGGAAGTAAACGACCCAGATCTGGAGAACGCAGAAGAAAAACAAAACCAAACATGACAGGAATTTCAACTGATCGCGTTAATCAAAGTGTGAGAAAACAAGACGTGACAAATCCGTCATAGATGGCGGACGATTTTCTGCGTTTCAAATATATTTCATTAAACTTCGTAACAAAACAGGTTGTTACATTAGCATTCTGTTTTGATAACTCACTCACGTTTCCTGTTCTCATGGCAAATGGTGTAAATTCAGTCGTATTTGAGACAGCCAATGATATTGTTCGAATCTGGAGCATGTTTCCCCCGACGGTAATTTCAGATTCAAACTGAAGTCTTTCTGTTTGCATAGGACCGGCTAGAACTGCCTAATTGAAAATGTTTCGTTATATTTTAGTAATCGAATACAGTATATTAAACGCTTTTTCTGGGATTGCTAACAGCAGTTGATCTTTTTTAATCTTTGAGAGAGACAATTAATGTTAGATTTAATACAGCCGGTTAATACGGCTGCCTCGCGCTCCGAATATCGTGAGTTCGGTTCTGGACACCGCCACTCTGTTCACCATTTCAGTTATTTCAGAGAATCCTGGGGGTCATTGCTGGAGCTATAGAGTTCATGCTTGGTGCGACGCTTTCGACGGGACGCTCTTCGGAAAGCATCAATCATCAGGTGCCGTCTCCACATGAAAGTTGGTAGCAGTGGATCTCCAACACTGTCTCTCGCCTTGACTGTACATTCTGTCAGACTGCTGTTCGTCCATATCTTGATGTTATCTTCCCATTTTTATCGTTGTCTACCTCTTGCTCACTTGCCTTCAACCTTACCCTCCAGTATTGTTTTTATAAGAGTGTTATGTCTATTAACGTGGCCAAAATATTTCACTTGCCGCTTTTTTATTTCTTTCACCGACTCTCTTTTCATTCCTTGTTTTTCTAAAACCTCTGTATTTGATTATTTTTGTTTCCATGAAATATGACATATTCTTCTGTATATCCACATCACCAGGGCCTCTGTTCGATTTTCTAATTGCTTGTTCATTGTCCAGGCTTCTGCGCCATAAAGCAGTGTTGAATATACATAATATTTGAGAATTCTCAATGTTAAAGTGTTGAGAATTGCAGAAAAAGACCGAGTCGTATGGGATGAAACTGGACGAAGTCGACCCTCTGGCATTTAAAGCACTCTTTTTGTTGTTGTGTACATGATCGACAGATTATTTGTTTAGGGTTACCACGCCCTGGGTTCTCTTCATAAACAAATGACTCGGTCGAACTATCTCGGAACAGTCATAACATCTGATGGGAGGTGCCTTCAAGAGATTAGAACAGTCTAACATCTGGTGGGAGGTGCGTTCGAGAGATTAGAGCAAGAATCGCTATTTCAGTTGGGATTATTCTCAAACAGGTGAATTATCTCTGATGGGAGATACCTTTAAGAGAATAAAACAAGAATCGCCTTTCCGAAGGTAGATTTTTTCAAGATCGCAAACGCACTGACCAATAAAAAGATGTAAATTGCAACGAGAAAAAGTGTGTTGAAGTGCTACATAGAACTTGTGGCTTTGTATAAAACGTGGACAATGAGCAGACAAGCTGAAAGACATTTAATGGCAGTGGAAATGTGGTTTCTAAAGAAAATGCAAAGAATACCAAGGACAGACAGAAAAACACACATGATGGCAACTCACATGATGGCACATGATTTTTTTACTGTTTCGTTTTCTTGATATTCAACGAAAGACATATGGCCACATAAAAATCTCCCTACCCGCTTTTTTCGATGAGGATAGTCGGGACAAGGCACTTGATGCTGATGAATTTCCTGTAATACAGCCAATTATCAAATATGCAAATCTAGCAAACGGGGACTATTTATTATCGGTATTAGTACATCGGACAACCGGATACGAAATCTGACGCCGGCTACGTACAGTGACATATCTTAATGGTTATCTGCCCTCGTAGGCGTTCCAAACAGCGATGCTAGATAGGAGCCAGTATATGTGGAACAGATACACCCACAAAATATCAACGGGACACGCCTTTGGTTTAATGACACAAAAATGTCTCCGGCGTATGAATACAAATGTAGAAGAATCAACCAAATGGTCTGACCCCTGGTTTGGGATGGATCTGTAGCCGGGACCTTGGATGGGATTGTTTGAAAATTAGCATGGGGTTATTAGCATAGGCGATCACTGATCTGCTCAACGCTGAATGGTTACTGCTCGTTCTCTGTTGTCTTTCCAATCTTCTTCTCCTTCTCTAGCTTGAAATCGTGTAACTGAGTAAATCTGTGGGAATGTAAACCACTGGGAAAACATCAAATGTGGGTTTACAAGAAAATGGCGTGTTCTTTGCAGGGCGTTGAGATCAACCCCAGTCGGTATTGGCTGTTTGTGGTTTCCTGGGCAATTTTACCTTCAGTAGTTTGCCATTGAAAAAGCTCACTTCAAGAGGCGGGATCATACAATTATTTTGGAAGCAATGTGGACAAACATGGGGAAAAAAAGGGGGGGAGGGGGAGAGAGAGAGAGAGAGAGAGAGAGAGAGAGAGAGAGAGAGAGAGAGAGAGAGAGAGAGAGAGAGAGAGAGAACACAGATTTTAAATACAAAAAACTGAGGTAAAAGGCAAGGGGATATTTCAAACCACTAGGAAGTTTGAGTTTAAAGGACACTAACTAATTCAATGCAGAAGGGTGGTATATCGCCAAATTGACTTCCTATTTGGTTTTGTCCCATCTGGACAGAAGGGCGATATATCGCCAAACTAGGTCATCGTGTTATTTGTTTCGTTTCTCGATATCTTCCGCAATTTTAATGCAAAGTGAATAACACCGTTCATAATAATACTTGTTCATTTAATTGTAAGCCATGTTTGGTCCAAGCCTATCTTTGTTTAACACTAAATCAGTTAAACGTAGCATAACTCTTAGAATGTTGAACTCCATTTGCCACACCATTCTATTCCCACTAGTCTGCGTAGAGGACATTGAGTGAATGTTTGTAGTTTACTGGTAGTTCTTGTTGTTACTCTTCGTGTCTCTGACCTATACAACGGTACTGTTTGAACCACACCGTTGTAGTTATTCATTATCACCTTCCACTTTTGATGTAAAGCGTCGTGGGGAAATAATTGACGACCCAGCGTCTGATGGGTGACACTGGATAAGTGTATTCTGTGTGTACAATCTTTCTTGTGTCGTCAAACCATTGTCTTCTCGTGCGTCCTCTTGCTCTCGTATCAGATCTTCTGTGATATAACGTCAATGCTGACAACAGATGGTCTTGCATTCTAGCGAGTGGCCGAACCATTGGATGGTCTACCTTTCAATATATGTGGCACAAGTGTTGATAACATCATTTCTTACTCGGTCTCAGATAGTTAAGTTGGCAATTCTCCACAAGCATCTGATCTCGCAGGTGTTGATTTTGCGTAAGTGTGATTAAAATCATGTCCGAGTTTGACATTGGTAGCATATGGTTGGTGTGAATATGCTATTTATTATCTGTCGTGTATTTGTGTGTTTTAAAATGTGTGATAGTTTATTATAAAATTTTTCCCTCAAAATTCGGTTTCTTGGCGTCAATAAACTAAAAGTACCGGCATAGCCAAGGTTAATAACAACAAATTGACGCGACAAAAACAAATCACACGAAAATAAATCCTCTCTGACTTGCACTACAACCCCGATTCCGTTGGTGGGCGTCTGCCTTCTGTCTTTGAACGGATTCCGTGGAAAGTCAACATAGAGCGGAGTTTTAAAATGCCCAACTTTCATTAACTCTGACTGAATGCGTTCAAAACATGTCTTTTACAAGCTCATTTTAATGGGTCTTCTTCTTCTTCTTCTTCTTCTTCTTCTTCTTCTTCTTCTTCTTCTTCTTCTTCTTCTTCTTCTTCTTCTTCTTCTTCTGCATTCTTCTTCTTCTTCTTCTTCTTCTTCTTCTTCTTCTTCTTCTTCTTCTTCTTCTTCTTCTTCTTCTTCTTCTTCTTCTTCTTTTTCTTCTTCTTCTTCTTCTTCTTCTTTTTCTTCTTCTTCTTCTTCTTCTTCTTCTTCTTCTTCTTCTTCTTCTTCTTCTTCTTCTTCTTCTTCTTCTTCTTCTTCCATTTACCTCAGTAAAGTGTTGGGGTGTGGGGGGGGAAAGAGGGGGGCGGGGGGGGGGGGGGGGGGAAGAGATGTACAGATCTGTTATGTGCTCTTTCTAATGCTATTTGTAAGTTCGTATTCATTTCTCTAAGGTTGTTCGTGATACCGCCACTCCATCTTTTACATGGTCTTCCCCTTGCTCTGTATCCATTATTATATTTTTTCAATGTGGCTTTTTGTGGCAGATGGTACCTGGGCATTCTGGTGAGGTGGTCAAACCATTTAATCTCTTGTTCTTTAATGAATTGCATGAGTAATTTCAGATCTAGTCGTCTTCTAATTTTCTCTTTCTAATTCTGTCTCCAACAGTAACTCCCGCAGCTCTTCTAGGGCATCTCATCTCTGTTGTGATTTTGAGCTCATTAGTTGCAGTAAGCGTCCATGTTTGACGTTGGTAGCAATAATATCTGGCAAAAAATACTTAACGTAAAATTGCCAAGAAAATCGGCCTGGTGTTAGGGTTGAACGCAACATCCCACAAGCAATATTGTTGATTTTTTTTAGTTTGTTTTTTGCGTGAATCTAGAATACATTTCTTCCCGGCCATCAAATTCCGAAACACATGCTTCACCATCAATAGATTATCCTGTTTTCAACGCAATAGAGCTCAGCTTTTTATGTCCTCATTTTCTGGACATAACCAAATTGGGCAACACGATATTTTGTTTTTGCAAAATGGCAATATCTGTTTTGTTGGTGGTGTTTTTGTTGTTGTTGCTGCTGCTTGCTTGTTTGTGTTCGCTGGCTGTGAGCTCCAACGCGAAGTCCTGTATGTCGGATGAGGACATCCTGTTGTCCAACATCAGTGTGATGTCTTACCGGACCTGAGGTTTTCGTGAGTATCCGTTGTCCCATGTCTGGCTTATTTATGTGCAGACTTATGGTTCCTCGCCATGCAGGCAGATACTCTCCGACCTCGGAAGAATCAGCGATCCTACTACGTTAGCCAGGACCCCGAAGAGACCTGTTGCCCAGGACGCACGGCTAGGACGTGTCAGTAGGTCTTGGCCAGTATAGAACCTGGCCCTGGTGCCTTGGAAACACCTCTGCGTCCCTTTGTTGTTGTTGTTGTTGTTGTTGTTGTTGTTGTTGTTGTTGTTTTTGTTGTTGTTGTTGTTGTTGTTGTTGTTGTTGTTGTTGTTGTTGTTGTTGTTGTTGTTGTTGTTGTTGTTCTGGCGTGAACTCTGGCGGAGTTCCAGAGTCTACAGTTAGGGCAGAAACTGGCCAATCGTGGGGAAGCTTTTTCTTTTTCATCTTCTTCTTCTTTTTCGTCTCTTCTTTTCCTCCCCTCCTCCTTTCTCTTCTTCTCCCCCGCTCCCTCTCCTCATTCTTCAACTCCTCTTTCTTTTTCATTGTCTTCTTCTTCTTCTTCTCTTCTTCTTCTTCTTCCTGAGAAGATAGGTGTGCAGATAGAGATCACCCCTGCATGAAGGCATGGATATGGTCAAGGGTCATAGACTAAGATGAGACAGGTCCTGGATGGCACAGGCAGAAATATCTATACGTCAGGTGTGTGATCTAGAGACCATCAATCGTTACAAAAAGTGGGTTGAGGTTCCGGAAGATATAACTTATTGGCACAATGTAATAGTAACACTGGGTCATGAGTGTAGAGAATGGTTAGCGGGCCGCACTGAGTTTGAAGTGCAACAACTGATCCAGAGTAGCACACATCAAGGTGACATAGTCATCTACACCGATGGGTCAATGGTGAGAACCAGGCGTGGTGGTTGGGGTTTTATTGCAAAGGCTAATGGACAAGTCTTGAGAAAGGAGAGTCTGACATCTGAGACTACGACCTCCAGCAATGAGAATGGAGGTGGAAGTAGTTACAGTGGCATTCCGTTGGTTAGAGGAAACTACGCCAACACACATTGTAATCATTACGGATTCAAGAAGTGTGCTTAATAAGGTGAAGAAAGGAATGTTTCGTGTGGAATGGCTCACCTCGCTTCAGAGGTCACAGATTGTGAAAAATGTATGGATATTTTGCCCTGGCCATGCGGAGGTGCCGGGGAATGAACAAGCTGATAGGCTAGCAGGAATGAACCTCTTGGTGGTAGATTATCTATGAACAAGGGTATGGTGGCCATGCGTTTGTGGGACCAGGAAGAGAAGGCGGGGGAACAGACTGAGAACCCGTGTGTGGAAAGAATGAGATTGCGAGGGATCTGTAGGGGTTCTGGAAGAATCTCAAAACTGAGAGGGAAGACCAAGAGAACTTTAAACAGATAGCGGTGGGAACTATTATTAATGACTCTTCACTGGCCGTTGAATGAGGGGACGGAGCATATATGAGAATGTCCTGAGTGCAGTGATGTCGGTTCTTACTCAACTCAACTTCTTCTTCTTCTTCTTCTTCTTCTTCTTCTTCTTCTTCTTCTTCTTCTTTCCCCCCACCCTCTTCCTCGTCCTTCTTCGTCCTCCGCCCCTTCTTCTCATCCTTCAAAACCTCTTTCTATTTCTTCTTCTACTGTTTAGTGTCACCAACAAACCCCCACCCCCTTAAAAAAAAAAACGTCACAAAGCAATTTCCTGATACGAGTCTATGGCATGATAGGACCTATGGCATGAGGACGAATAAGTGGTCAGTCTCTGCCTCACTCAGCGAGACGCACAGCGCAGCAGGCGTCGAACCCCCGCGCGACCTCGCGAGTGACATAATCAGCGGATCTTCCTATCCAACATGGACGCTTTAGGGTCACCAGGGTCAAAGTATAAATATACATGGGTATTCAATTTTTTGGGAATGTGACAGTAAAGTAGAGTAAAGTAAAGTAAAGTAAAGTAAAGTAAAGTAAAGTAAAGTAAAGTAAAGTAAAGTAAAGAAGAGGACAGTCAGAATTCTTTGGGCATGTCGTGAAAAGAGGAAAGCTGGCGTATGTAGTCACAACGGGAAAGTTGGATAGGAAAAGAGGCAGGGGGAGACCAAGAGAGAAGATGCTGGACATTTTGACATCACGGTCTGGAGGAGCATCGGTATCAGAAATGGTTGGCAGTACACGAGACAGAAGGTTGTGGACAGACATGATCACCAACGCCACACGGCATGGAATATAAGAAGAAGAATTCCCTCACAAGAATTACATCATCTCCACAAGAAGAACTGTGAGAAATATTCTCTTCGAGAAGGACCAGCAGGAGCGTATACAACAAGCAGACATGCAGAAGTACTGATTGACAGACAACTCTGAGTGCCGTGGCCAGCCCGCTCTGTTGTTTAAATTAAGCAACAAATTTTGCCGCCGGGAAAATGGCTCAATGCATACACAAGAAGAACAATGGCTGATGGAACAAGCAAACGCCGCGGGCGGGTAATCAAGCAGACAGAACAGATTAGAATAAAAGAAAGATGGAGAGAAGAGATGAAGGAATATCTAAAGCGCTGCGCAAATAAATGAGTGGGAGAAGGCTGCAGCATACTGGCGAAACAAGATGTAGAATATATGAGGTAGTATCAGTGGTGGGGGTACAAGTAGTAGTTATATAACTGCAGACAGACACGGGTAGAGGGAGATAGACAGAGGAACAGACAGACAGGGAGTAATATAGATATACAGATAAAGAGACATAGTCAGACAGACAGACAGACAGACAGACAGACAGACAGACAGGGAGAAAGATAGATAGACAGACAAAGAGACATAGACGGGCAAGCAGAGGTAGAGAGACAGAGAGAGACAGAGACACGGAGATAGGGAGAAAGAAGGAGAGAAATACAAATGTATATCAGCTATTTCTGCGGCTTTGACATTTCCATGTGTCCACACGTGTCTATTTTTGACCAATGTCAGTGAGGCAGTAAGCCGACATGTTGGAATCACGCAAACATTCTATTTACAGCCGATGTTTAGCGTACCATATTTGACTACAGATAATGACTGTTGTCCAATACTTGACTTCAGCTAATGTTTGTTGTGCAATACTTTACTTTAGTTAATGTTTGTTGTCCAATACTTGACTTCAGTTCGTTGCCTATCATTTACAGGACATCTCAGTCAACCCCAGCAAAGTTTGACTGTTTGTGATTTACTAGGCAATTTTTACATTCAATAATTTGCCACTGCTTTCGGAACGGCCGACGCTCATAACATTAAAAACTACGCCAAAAGGTCTGATTCCAAATCGTCGGCAGCTGATTTCAAGCCCTCGACTTGGTGTGTCGGAGTGTCGGGTTGTCGTTATGTCGGTGTGTCAATGAGATTACAGCATAGTAACTTCTCAATAAGATAACAACATAGCCACCTCTCAATGAGATCACAACGTAGCAACCTCTCAATGAGAACACTACATTGCAACTTCTCAATAAATTAACAACGTAGCAACTTCTCATTGAGATCACAACGTAGCAACCTCTCATTGAGATCACAACGTAGCAACCTCTCATTGAGATCACAACGTAGCAACCTCTCATTGAGATCACAACGTAGCAACTTCTCAATGAGATCACAACGTAGCAACCTCTCAATGAGAACACTACATTGCAACTTCTCAATAAATTAACAACGTAGCAACCTCTCATTGAGATCACAACGTAGCAACCTCTCATTGAGATCACAACGTAGCAACTTCTCAATGAGATAACAACATAGCACCCTCTCAATGAGATCACAACGTAGCAACCTCTCATTGAGATCACAACGTAGCAACCTCTCATTGAGATCACAACGTAGCAACTTCTCAATAAGATAACAACATAGCACCCTCTCAATGAGATCACAACGTAGCAACTTCTCATTGAGATCACAACGTAGCAACCTCTCATTGAGATCACAACGTAGCAACCTCTCATTGAGATCACAACGTAGCAACTTCTCAATAAGATAACAACATAGCACCCTCTCAATGAGATCACAACGTAGCAACTTCTCATTGAGATCACAACATAGCAACCTCTCATTGAGATCACAACGTAGCAACCTCTCATTGAGATCACAACGTAGCAACTTCTCAATAAGATAACAACATAGCACCCTCTCAATGAGATCACAACGTAGCACCCTCTCAATGAGATCACAACGTAGCAACCTCTCATTGAGATCACAACGTAGCAACCTCTCATTGAGATCACAACGTAGCAACTTCTCAATAAGATAACAACATAGCACCCTCTCAATGAGATCACAACGTAGCAACTTCTCATTGAGATCACAACGTAGCAACCTCTCATTGAGATCACAACGTAGCAACCTCTCATTGAGATCACAACGTAGCAACCTCTCATTGAGATCACAACGTAGCAACTTCTCAATGAGATAACAACATAGCACCCTCTCAATGAGATCACAACGTAGCAACCTCTCATTGAGATCACAACGTAGCAACCTCTCATTGAGATCACAACGTAGCAACTTCTCAATAAGATAACAACATAGCACCCTCTCAATGAGATCACAACGTAGCAACCTCTCACCAAAAAAAAAAACACACACACACACAAAATAATAACTTCTCAATGAGATCACAAAATAGTAATTTCTCAATAAAGATCACAAAATAGTAACTTCTCAATGAGATCACAACATTGCAACTTCTCAATAAGACCACAAAATAGTAACTTCTTAATGAGATCTTAAAATAGTAACTTCTCAATGAGATCACAACATTGCAACTTCTCAATAAGACCACAAAATAGTAACTTCTTAATGAGATCTTAAAATAGTAACTTCTCAATGAGATCACAACATTGCAACTTCTCAATAAGGCCACAAAATAGCAATTTCTCAATGAGATCGCAACATCACAACTTCTCAATGAGATCACAACATCGCAACTTCTCAATAAGACCACAAAATAGCAACTTCTCAATGAGACACAAAATAATAACTTCTAAATGAGATCACAACATCGCAACTTCTCAATAAGACAACAAAATAGCTACCGCTCAATAAGAGGTCCCGGATTCATGCCCCGGTGAGGACCGGGATTTTTTTTTTACGTGGACTTCTAGTAATGAAATTTCCCCTGGTCTCTGGGTAGTGAGATCGGATGCCCGTGTGTATTGTTGCACACGTAAAAATTCCTTGGCAGTTGAAAATCGAAAAAGAGTAGCCTAACGGCGCTGCCCGGGCACAATTTCGAGTTTAAAATCTACCCACAAAAGTATTTCAGGTTCCTCGCCGGTGCTACGGAGTTCGTGCACTGAGCTGAGTTTCTCCAGACTCAGGCTTGAGTTAGGGGGAGAACGGAGTACTTATGGGTTACACCCGTGCGCCGTGATGTTGATCCATCGACTAAACTAAACTAAGACTACAAAATAGCAACTTCTCAATAATAACACAAAATAGCAACTTCTCAATGAGATCACAACATCGCAACTTCTCAATAATATCACAACATCGCAACTTCTCAATAATATCGCAACATCACAACTTCTCAATAATATCACAACTGTCTCGCGCCGACCGAGAGCCACCCCGCCAGGTAAGAACAAGGCTCCTGACCCGGGACGCCACAAAGGGCTAGAAACACCACAACGTATGGATCACGAGGGCAGGAATAGTCCGAAGGCGATCCCTGCAGCCAAGCGACGGCAACGACCGCTTTGTGGGAAATATATCGTCTTGTCAGGGCCGCGCCCCGCAGAGGTATCAAGCTGGCTTCCATATTTCCTTGTTTCTACGTTTGTTTCACGCCGTGACCGTTTCTTTTCATTTTTTTTTAATGCGTATTTTCGTATTTTTTACAATGAATGCAGATTGAAAATTAGAAAACATCAAAAAAAGAGATGGAGAGAGAGAAGATTAACATATTAGGAATATCGGAAACAAGATGAAAAGGAGCAGGGATAAGGACAGGAGAGGATTGTAAGATTATTTACTCTGGGGGAGGAGAACAGCAAAGAGGTGTAGCCATTATATTAGATAAGCAAACATCAAATTCTGTCAAAGGATATCGGGCTGTGTCAGACAGAGTTCTATTAGTAAAATTAAACGGAAGACCTTTTAAAATAAATGTCATTCAAGTATATGCCCCAAAAAGTGAATGCAGTGAAGAAAGTATAGAGGAATTTTATAATGACATGGAGTCTGCTTTGAAGAACTGTAAAACATCAGAAATAAATATCATAATGGGTGATTTCAACGCAAAAATAGGAAAGCAAAGCGATGGATGCAGTGTAGGCAACCATGGTTTGGGAGAGAGAAATGAAAGAGGATACAGACTTGTAGAATGGGCAAAAGAACAAGAAATGGTTGTAGGAAACACCTGGTTTAAACAGCATCCTAGAAGATTATGGACATGGAGGAGTCCAGACAGCAGGATTAAAAACCAGATAGATTACATCCTGATTAGCAAAAGGTTTCGAAATGCGTTAACAGTCGTAAAAACAGTTCCAAATGCAGACTGTTACAGTGATCACAGATTAATTACGGGCATATTAAGGGTAAAGTTAAAGAAAGTCAAGTATACAGCAGGAAACCCTAAATATGACTTGTGCAAATTGAAAACTGACAAAGAAATACAATATAATTTTAACATAGAAGTAAAGAACAAATTTTATTTGTTGTCTGATCTAGAGATCCTATTTCAAGATGTAGATGACCAATGGGAAATGCTGAAGAATTCAATCAGTTGTGCAGCAGAAAAAACTATTCCAAAAGTAAAGAAAGTGGGCCGTAAGACATGGATGACTGAAGAAATTTTACAACTAATGGAAACAAGAAGACAGAACAAAAATAATCCTGCCAAATATGAAGAAATTCACAGAAAAGTCAGAACCTTATGTAAGGAGGCAAAAGAAACATGGCTTGAGAAAAATTGCAGAGAAATTGAAAAACAACACAACAGTAAAAATGCGAAACTAATGCACAAAAGAATTCAGGAGCTTACTAATCAAAGAACACGTACATCAGCAGGCTGCCTAAAGACATAAGATGGCAGAGTCATAATAGAAAAAAGATCAGATCTTACATGTATGGTCAGATTACGTGAAAAACCTTTATGACGATGACAGAGACGAGCAGTATGATGTTCAAAATAATAATGAAGGACCAGCAATTTTGAAGATGGAGGTTCAGAATGCTCTTAACCATATGAAATCTGGCAAGACCCCCGGTTCAGACAGGGTCACAACAGAAATGATTAATGCTTTAGAAGAATATGGAATAGATAAAGTTACCAGTCTGCTTAATACAATATATGATACTGGAAATATACATCATGAGTTATGTAATTCTGTATTTATTGCAATCCCAAAGAAATCAGGAGCCTTGGAATGTGATCAACATCGAACAATTAGTATAATGAGTCACATCACGAAGATTTTGCTAAGAATTATCATGCAAAGAGTTAGGAGGAAAATACAACCTGAAATAGGAGAAGAACAATGTGGGTTTGTAGAAGGCAAGGGTACAGTAAATGCTGTGTATATACTGAGAACCGTAATCGAACGTTCTATAGAAGTAAACAAAGATCTACAGCTTTGCTTTATTGACTACACAAAGGCTTTCGATAAAGTGAGACATGTCGACATGATAAGGATGCTTGAAGATCTACAAATTGATGGAAAAAACCTTAGACTTGTAAAAAACATATATTGGAAACAACAAGCTGCCATAAGAGTTGATAATGAAGTAAGCCAATATCAGCCTATTAAGAGAGGTGTGAGACAGGGATGTGTAATGTCTCCAGATCTGTTTTCCCTGTACAGTGAAAGTATTTTCAGAAATATTGAAGATATGGAAGGAATCAACATTGGGGGACGATGCATCAATAACATTAGATATGCAGATGATACAGTCTTGATTGCAGACAATGACCTGCACAAACAGTGAACAACTAGGGTTAGAATTAAATTGTAAAAAGACACAGATTGTGGTCGTCACTAGGAAGAACGAAATACCACAATGTAATACACAAGTAAATGGGAATATTCTTCAACAAGTGAATAGGTACAATTATCTCGGAACAGTAATAACATCTGATGGGAGATGCCTTGAAGAGATTGAACAAGAATCGCCATGGCAAAAGTAGCCTTTAGCAAGATGAAAAACATACTGACCAATAAAAAGATGTCAATTGAAACGAGAAAAAGAGTGTTGAGATGCTACATAGAACCTGTACTTTTATATGGATGTGAAGCTTGGACAATGAGCAGTCAGGCTGAAAAACATCTGATGGCTGTAGAAATGTGGTTTCTGAGGAAAATGCAAAGAATACCATGGACAGACAGAAAAACCAATGAACAAGTCCTTCAAGAAACAAATGAAGATCGTAAACTGATTAGAGACATTAGACGTAGACACTCACAATTTTTTTGGCATGTTATGTGAAGAAATGATTTGGAGAACTTGGTGACAACTGGTAAGATCGAGGGGAACAGACCAAGGGGAAGACCTAGAAGCAAGTACCTGGATGGCTTGGCCTTGTGGCATGGTCGAGACAGAAACACGGAGCTGATCCACAACTCTGGTGATCGAGTGAGATGGCAGAACATGACCGCCCACGCTTACCGGCATGGCACATGAAGGGTGGATGGTATTTTCGCTGGCTCGCGTTGAAATCAAGCGCAGATCATACAATTGCTACTACTTCTAGAAGCACTTGACTGAATTTTCCACATGGGTTAACTTTACCTATTGCCAGTGTCACTCGCCTTCAACCGAACCCACTCCGACTTTAAAGGTACTTGTAATTTACGTCCCCAAGTCAAGGACGACAGGTCAACATTTTAGTCCAACTGTCCGGTGTAGGGGTTGAACCCATTACCTCGGCCACAGCACACCGGATGTTTAAGAACACATGTTTTTATCCATTCGGCCATGCGGGCCTCTGTCTGTGTGTTTGTTTTATCGCATTTTTGTTTCATGTTTGTTTCTATGGCTGTTGTTGATACATATTGTTGCCTATTTACATGTTTGTATGTTTGAATGGTTTGTGTTTCCTTATAACCATGTGAGCTTGTTTTCATGTTTGTTTGTTTGTTTTTCGTGTTTGTTTGTTTGTTTCGAAACAGGCGAAAAATCCCTTGGAAGCCGTGGAGATGTGGTTTCATAGAAGAATCTTCTTCTTCTTCTTCAGCATTCCGAGCCATTGAGGTTCTTTGCTGCAGATACAAGCCGTCTCCATTCGTCTCTCTGGTTGACCTTCTCTTGTCAGTCGCTGATTGCAAGTGCTTGTAGATTTGTATGTATATTATCTCTCCACCGTCTTTTCATAGAAGAATGCTGAAAATTAATTGGACGGCTAAAAAGAGCAATCGGGACGTTTAAGGGAAGCTGAGTCACAAAGACAACTTTTCACACACATCATAAAGATGCAATCCTCGTTTTTTGGCCACGTTATGACAAGACAAAAACTGGAACACATCGTGACAACCGGAAGTATTTGCGGAAAGAGAGATAAAGGAAGGCAGCGTGAGAAGATTCTTAACAGTCTTGTGTCATTCATGGAAGGGAGTCAACACACGAATGGATCAATGACGTCGAAGATCGTAGTTTGTGGAGAGGCATGATCGCCCTCGCCAGCCGACAAGACACTGGATGATCATGATGATGATGATTGTTAACGTGTATTTTTACCGCTTGGGAATCACTGTTTGGGAACCTCTGGCCACACAAAAAGCCAGGTCTACAGAAATAATGTTTAGGAACCTATAGTCACACAAAATGACAGGTCTACATAAATAATATTTGGGAACTCCTGGCTACACAAAAAGCGAGGTCTACAGAATCAATGTATTGGGAACCTCTGGCCACACAAAAGGCGAGATCTACAGAATCAATGTTAGGAAATCACTGGTCAAACAAGAAGCGATGTCTACAGAATCAAAGTTTTGGTAACCTCTAGCCACACACAAATCGAGACCTACAGAATAAATGTTTGGTAACCTCTGATCAGACAAAAAGCCATGTCTACAGAATCAATGTTTCAGAACCTCTGGTCACACAAAAAGCCATGTCTACAGAATCAATGTTTGGGAACCTCTGGCTGCACAAAAAGCGAGGTCTACAGAACCAATGTTTGGGAACCTCTGATCAAACTAAAAGCCAAGCCTATAGAATCAATGTTTGAGAACCTCTGGCCAAACAAAAAGCCAGGTCTACAGAATCAATGTTTGGGAACCTTGGTCCATACAAAAAAGCCAGGTCTTCAGAATCAATGCTTGGAACCTCTAGCTACACAAAACGCCAGGCCTACAGAATCAATGTTTGGGAACCTCCATCCAGATGTTCACAACTCACCTACCCCGGGGGTTGCACCCGGCCAGCTCCTATGTAACTAATCCCCTTGTCTCCAAACGGCCACAAGGGATCAAAGGCTGGAACTAACTTAGTCGAAGACCTTCAGAATTCCAGCCCTACCAGAAAACCAACAGGAAGACAAAAACGCTCAGTTTGCTAACGGACAAAAGGAGCACAAATTGCGCAAACCGCGCCATTTTTGCTCAGGGCAAAGAACAGTGCGATATACCAGATGGAAGCTCCACGGCGTTCGTAGCTGGCCAAAACAAAGATCGATCTCGTCATACGGACAGCAGGACGTCATATATGTTATTTTAGGCCATGTGGCCAGCGTATATAAGTTGTTAGTTTGCTAAATACGTTATTTTATGGCGACCGCTAAGTTCGACAAAGCACGGGATTTGTAATCTTGCCAAGCTGAAGTGATTTAGTTATTGTTGCAGATGTTTATGAAAACTTCGCCAATTATATATTGATTTATATTGTTAATTTGAGTTTTGAATTTGGTTTCACGGCTGTTTGGAGAGAACTAACAGGTAAGTGATTACTACAGACAGATTTAATTCTGGTGGAGTGATAGCTTACACACGTATTTACACTAAGAGTGTGGGGTTTCTTTTGTTGTTAGGTATAACATTTTGGTGTTGGCTAGGTGAATTCAGTCAGTGAATGATGATAGGTATGTTAGTCTGTCCTATTCTACGCTATGATATAGAGATGTTTGAATACAAGTATGTATAGAGTAAAGAAGGGGATCATTATTATATGTTATACTGTGTTATGTTATGTTGTGGTATTCTCAATAGGATAATTTATGTAATGTTATGTTATGTTGTGTTATTCCCAAGGGGAGAATTAATTTGTTTATTTTTTTTACCGGGAAAAAGGTATTACAGTTTTTTAGTTTTTTTTTAGGGGTTAGAAAATTAAAGCTTGTTTGTTTCCCCAGGAAAAGAATATTAAGTTTGTTTGTTTTTCTTCTCCCCTGGGATTAAGATATTAATTTTTTAGTTTTTTTCCCGGGAAAAATAATTAATTTTTTAGTTTTCCCCAGGGATATAAGATATTAAAGTTTGTTTATTTTTTTCCCCCGGGATATAAGATATTAAAGTTTGTTTGTTTTTTTCCCGGGAAAAAGAATTTAAGTTTTTTATCTTTCTTACCCTTTGAAATTACAGTTTTTTTTCCCCACCATATAGAGTACTTACATCATTTTTTCCTCTTCATCCTGGGGCCTTGCTTTTTTAGTTTTCCCTCCTCCATAAAAATCTCGTCTTGTTTTCTTTCCTTGCCCCCGGGGATATTCCTTTCTTTTGAGTTTTTCCTCCATCCAAAGGAATCCTTCTCTTTTTTATTTTTCCTCTTTCCCGGGGGATTAAGTTTACTTTTGTTTATTTTTTCCTCTTTACCTATGAGAGAAAAGTTTTGTTTGTCTTTCCTTTTTATTGGGATATAAGTACCTTACAGCTTTTTTAGCCCCTCTGTACCCTGGAAAGGAATTCGCATTTTTCCCTTTTCAGGGAAAAATCCTTCAGTTTGTTTATTTTTCTTTTTTGGGGTTAAATTTTTTATTTTTTCCCCTTTCCCCCGGGGAAAAGGGAAAAATTTTGGTTTTTTTTCCACCCTTTTGGTACCTTACATCTTTTTTATCTTTCCCTTTCTACCCTGGGATATAGAGATACCTTACAGTCTTGTTTAGTCTTTTCCCTCTTCTATCCCTGGGATATAGAGATACCTTACAGTCTTGTTTATCTTTCCTCTTCTACCCTGGGATATAGAGATACCTTACAGTCTTGTTTAGTCTTTCCTCTTCTATCCTGGGATGTAGAGATACCTTACAGTCTTGGTTTAGTCTTTCCTCTTCTACCCTGGGATGTAGAGATACCTTACAGTCTTGTTTAGTAGTTCCTCTTCTATCCCTGGGATGTAGAGATACCTTACAGTCTTGTTTAGTCTTTCCTCTTCTACCCTGGATGTAGAGATACCTTACAGTCTTGTTTAGTCTTTCCTCTTCTATCCCTGGGATAGTAGAGATACCTTACAGTCTTGTTTAGTCTTTCCTCTTCTACCCTGGGATATAGAGATACCTTACAGTCTTGTTTAGTCTTTCCTCTTCTACCCTGGGATATAGAGATACCTTACAGTCTTGTTTAGTCTTTCCTCTTCTATCCTGGGATATAGAGATACCTTACAGTCTTGTTTAGTCTTTCCTCTTCTATCCTGGGATGTAGAGGTACCTTACAGTCTTGTTTAGTCTTTCCTCTTCTATCCTGGGATATAGAGATACCTTACAGTCTTGTTTAGTCTTTCCTCTTCTACCCTGGGATATAGAGATACCTTACAGTCTTGTTTAGTCTTTCCTCTTCTACCCTGGGATATAGAGATACCTTACAGTCTTGTTTAGTCTTTCCTCTTCTACCCTGGGATATAGAGATACCTTACAGTCTTGTTTAGTCTTTCCTCTTCTACCCTGGGATGTAGAGATACCTTACAGTCTTGTTTAGTCTTTCCTCTTCTATCCTGGGATATAGAGATACCTTACAGTCTTGTTTAGTCATTCCTCTTCTACCCTGGGATATAGAGATACCTTACAGTCTTGTTTATCTTTTCTCATTGCTGACTCCATACCAATTTAAGGTGTTTATTATCCTTGTGTCAAAATGTCCACAGTTTGATATCATGGTATGGAGAAACATCAGTGTCAGAAATGACTGGCAGTACCCGAGACAGAAGGCCGTTGACAGACATGATCACCAACGCCACATGGCGTGGACTATAAGAAGATTAGCAGTACTCGAGATAGAAGGCTGTGGACAGACATGATCACCAATGCCATATGGCGTGGACTATAAGAAGATTAGCAGTACAAGAGACAGAAGGCTGTGGACAGACATGATCACCAATGCCACACGGCATGGACTATAAGAAGATTGGCAGTACACGAGACAGAAGGATGTGGACACACAAAATCACCAGCGCAACAAAGCATGGACTATAAGATGATTATAAGGGCTCAAGCAAAACCTGCATTCTATCATATGAAGAACGTTTTGTGCAATAAGTCTTTGTCCTTGAAAGTTAGAAAAATAGTTCTTGCATGTTACATAAAACCAATCAAAACATACGCCTGCAAATCCTCGACAATTAGTAAACGGGTGAAAACATCAATGGAGGCCTCGAGGATGTGGTTTTATAGAAGAATGCTGCAAATTAACTGGACAGCCAAAATTAGAAATCTGGACACTTGGAAGGAAGCTAAGTCGCAAAGACAACTTATCACAAACATAACAAAGAAGCAGTCATCGTTTTTTGGTTTTGTTTTTCACATTTTGAGAAGACAAAAACTGGAACATGTCGTGACAACCGGAAAGATACCTCTGAAGTCGGAGTGGGTTCGCCTGATGGCGAGGGACACTGTTAATGGGGAAAGCTAATCCACACGCAAAATTCAGTCCATCACTTCTATAAATAGTGTGTATGGACTACGTTTGAGTTCAAAGCGAGCGAAAAAAACGGAAAAATTTGTGAAGAGAGAGATAGAGGAAGACAGCGAGAGGAAATTTTTTACAGTCTTTCGTTATCTCACGGAAGGGAGTCAACATAAGAATTTACCCATGACGTTAGAGATTGCAAGATGTGGAAAAGCAGGATCGCCTACACCAGTCGGCAGGGCACTGGATGATGATGATAATGATAAGAAACATATACAGCCGTCACTCCGGTAAACAAAATTCAGACTGGAATGGACACCACAAGTTAAGAAAAGGCAACAAAAATATGTTAGCCTGAATGTGTGTCTTCAATCATGTAGTGTTTCCAGCGAGGCGAGATGAGGGGCCTGGTGATGTGCACAGTGAGACTGTCACAGAGATGGAGGGGACATAGCCACTTGTATTTCACTTAATTACTCTGAGTTTGAAGGAACTCGCCATTTCCTCGTCTCTGTGCCTGCTCGGAAAGTGCGTTAAGATACCTTTTCTACGTCTGGCTGCAGACGCATCTACATAATTGAGCTGAGAACATTCGAGAGAACTCTTAAATGTTCGAGGGAACAGACGGAAGATCGCTGAGTGGGTGTCTGCTGGGCTGTCACTTGTGGGGTATCTGAACCAGGGTGGGCTCGACTGCAAACGGAATTTTTCGTTTGGCAAAATCCTTCCCTACTTTTGATGTTGGTCTGAAACGGTTTGTGTGTTTGTGTGGCAGTTCGTTTTCTGTACAGTCGGCTGTTTGTCGACACGATTCTCTGTCTGTCTGTGTATGTCTGTCTGTCTGTACTATTTTGTCTGTTTGTCTACCTATCTATCTGATTGTTCTGTCTGTCTACCCGTCTGCCTGTTCTGTTCTGTCTGTCAACCCGTCTGTCTGTCTAATCTGTCTGTCTACCTGTCTGTCTATTTGTTGGTATGTCTGTCTCTCTGTTAGTCTGTTTGTATGTTTATATGTCTCTCTGCCTACTACTACTACTACTACTACTACTACTACTACTACTACTACTACTACTACTACTACTACTACTACTACTACTACTACTACTACTACTACTACTACTACTACTGCAACAACAACAACAACTACTAATACTACTACTACTACTACTACTACAGCTACTACTACGACTATAGCTACTACTACTAAAGCTACTACTGTTACTACTACTATTAATACTACTACTACTACTACTACTACTATTACTACCATCACTACTACTACTGTTACTATTACTAGTATTACTGCTACTACTACTACTACTACTACTACTGCTACTACTACTACTACTTCTTCTATTAGTACTACGCCCGCTGATACTGCTAAAGATGTTGTTGCTAGTGCTGCTACTGCTGCTGCTACTACTACTGCTGCTACACTTACTACTACTACTACTACTACTACTACTACTACTACTACTACTACTACTACTACTACTACTACTACAGCTACTACTACTACTAATACTACTATTTAGTAGTAGCAGCAGCAGCAGTAGTAGTAGTAGTAGTAGTAGTAGTAGTAGTAGTAGTAGTAGTAGTAGTAGTAGTAGTAGTAGTAGTAGTAGTAGTAGTAGTGCTATTATTATTATTGTTATTATCATCATTACCCGCCGACATAGTCAGTGCCTTTCCCAAACCCTTCTATTCCCAATAATCTTTCACGGTTTTTCAAAACAATCACTGATAAGAAAAGGGGGAAAAAACTCCTAGATTTCTTCTCCTGTTACATACCGCGTGACCTCACAGATATTCGGCGATTATGCTGTTTATTACACGCATTTACAGAGCTGTCAGCCCGGAACAAAACAAGATACATCATTTGTATTAGGCTTATATTGATTTCCTTGCACTGACAACTGCCAGATGCATGCTGGGATTTGTCACAGTGTACAGGATACACAAGGAAAATATTTTAAATATAATTTTTACTTACCGGAACTTCCGCTCGTTGCGCGGGCATCTGCAGGAAACTCGCAAATCGCCTTGTTGTGTGTATATTGGGGTGTAACACTATGAATGAGCTTATCTCTTTATCTCTTTATTTATTTATTTGGTCTTGTTTTATGTGCTTCCCTTCGTTCCTGATTCGGTTGTTTTGCCCGCAATTCTTTGTATTTCTAGCACTAGTGCCGCTTTCACATGCGGCAGTGAGAAGCATTTTGCGTGCTATTCACTGGCACAGGAATGCAGCATGATGGGGCGACCCTTTGCCGTGAAGTTGGAACCGCGACTAACTTTGTATTTCTGTTATTATATATGTATTATTTTCTTGTTACTTCTTTGTCTTTGTCTTAATGTTTTCTTCTACCCATGTGCGTATCTTACCATCACTCTTTAGTTGTCTATCATCTTCTGCCACTGAATGTAAGGTTGCTTTATTCTTCATCAGTCGCTCCTCTTCTGTCTTTGGATGCAGAATTATCATCACTCTTCGTTAGTTTATCTTCCCTTCCTTGTGAGTTTAGAAATACCTTTACTATTTATCAGTCTTTCCACTTCTACCTTCTCTTTTTCTTAGTCCTTCCTCTTTCTCTCTCTCTCTCTCTCGCTCTCTCTCTCTCTCTCTCTCTCTCTCTCTCTCTCTCTCTCTTTCTTTCTTTTTCTTTCTGTCACTCTCTCTTTCTCTTTCTCGTTCTATCTTTCTGTCTCTCTTTCTTTCTGTCTGCCTCTTTCTCTCTCTATATCTTTTTTGAGTGTGTGTAAGTGTGTATTGACTAATTTTTAAGTTACAAAATGTATATGTACAATTTTTCTCCATTTTCTTTACAATTTTGCGACAATGCTCACGACAATCGTCACTGTATGTGTGTGTAAAGTGTGGGAGTTTGATCATAATAGTTGGTTGGGGGATGGGGGATGGTGTGTGTGGGTGGATTCGTGATGTGTGTGGGTGGGTTCAGGATGTGTGGGTGGGCGTGGTGGGAATGTGTGGGTGGGTGGGGGATTTGTGTGTGGGTACGTGCAGGATGTATGGGTTGGCGGGGAGATGTGTGTGTGTGGGTGGGGATGTGTGTTTGGCTAGGTGGCTGTGGGTAAGTGGGTGGAGGAGGATATGTGGGTGGATGATTGATGGTGGGTTATGGTATGGGTGGGGGATATATGTGTGGGTGGATAGATGTGGGTGTGGGGATATGTGGTGGGTGGGAGATGTGTGCAGGTGGGGGCGGTTGGTTGGTTTGGGGATGTGTGTGTGGGTGAGGGATGTGTATGGGTGTGGGATGTTTGGGTGGATGGGTGGGGAGTGTGTGTGTGGGTGAGAGATGTGTGGGTGAATGTGTGTGGGGGAAGTGCGTGATCGGTGTGGGTGATAGATTTGGGGATGTATGTGTGGGTGGGGGATTTGTCTGGCTGGGTGGGGGTGTGTGTGGCTGGATGGAGGATGTATGTGTGGGTAGTGAGGGTGATTGTAGTTTGGGGATGTGTGGATGGGTAGGAGATGGGTGAGGGATGTGTCTTTGGGATGTGTGTGGGTGTGGTGTTGTGTGGGAGTGGAGCTGGGAGTGGATAAAGGATGTGTGGGTGTGGGTGGGTGGGGGTGTGGTTGGGTGTGCGGGTGGGTGAAGAATGTGTGTGAGGGTGGGGGATGTGTGTTTAGATGTGTGGTTGGGGTGTGTGAGTGTGGTTGGGTAGATAGGAGATGTATGTGTTGATGAGTGGGTAAGGGATGTGTGGATGTAAGTGGTTGAGGAATAAGTACGTGTGTCTAGGAATGTGTGAGGGGATGAGTGTATGGGTTGGGGATGTGTGTGTGGGTTGTGCGTGTATGGGAGGTGTGTGTTTGTGAATGGGGGATGTGTTGTGGGTGGGATGTATGTGAGGGATGTGTGTATGGGTGGGGAGATTGTGCGTGGGTGGGGATGTGTGTGTATATGGGTAGGGATGTGTGGTTAAGGGATGTATGGCTGGGAGATGCGTGGGTAGAGGATGTGTGGGTGGGTAGAGGATATGAGGGTGGGTGAGTGCGTGTAGGTTAGGAGATGGTGGGGGATGTTTGTATGGGTGGGCTCGGGATCTGTGAGTGGGCTGGGTGAGATGGGAGATTATGTGGGTGGGTTCGGAATTTGTGTGTGGGTAGGTGCGGGATATGTGAGTTGGCGTTCAGATGTGTGTGTGTGTGTGTGTGTGTGTGTGTGGGAATTTGTGGCTGAGGAATGTGTGTTTGGCTGGGTGGTTGGAGGTGTGTGGGTGGAGGAGGATATGTGGGTGAGTGATTGTTGGTGGGTAATGGGACGGGTAGAGGATATGTGAGTGGGTGGGGAGATGTGTGTAGGTGGGTGGATGTGTGTAGGTGGGTGGATGTGTGTGGGTGGGGGATGTATGTGTGCTTGGGGTGTGGGTGGATGGTATGTGTGGTGGGTGAGAGGTGTGTGTGGGTGGGGAGATGTGTAGGTGTAGGGATGTGGTGGATGGGTGGGGGAATGTATGTGTGTGTGGGTTATGTGTGTGGTTGGGTTGAGGAGTTGGGGTGAATGGGGAATGTGCGGGTGGGTGGTGGATGTGTCACATAACATAGTAATATGCATTTTTTATGTTTACAAAATTCATGTGACAATGTTTTTTCCTATGCACTGTTGATGAAAGAAAGATGAGTGATTGGAAGGGCCGAATGTAAGACGGGCCTGCGAGCCCAATTTGCTACCCTTTGAAAATAAAGTCTGTTCGTTCGTTCGTTCGTTCGTTCTCTTTATATATATTTATCTCTTTCTGTATGTCTTTCTGTCTGTCTCTCTCTTTACATCCCTTTCTGTCTCTCTTTCTGTCTCTTTATCTCTTTTTCTTTCTCTCCATTTATGTCACTCTCTCTCTCTCTCTTTCTGTCTGTCTTTCTCTTTCTCCCTTTCTTTCTCTTTCTGTCTGTCTCTGTCTCTGTCTCTGTCTCTCTCTCTGTCTCTTTTTATTTCTGTCTGCCTCTTTCTCTCTATATATATTTCTCTATCTTTTTTTCTCTCTCTCTCTCTCTCTCTCTCTCTCTCTCTCTCTCTCTCTCTCTCTCTCTCTCTCTGTCTCTCTTTCTGTCTCTTTCTCTGTATTTATGTCTCTTTCTCTCTCTGTCTCTTTTTCTGTCTCTCTATTTTTTTCTTTCTCTCTGTTTCTGTCTCTGTCTCTCTTTCTCTTTCTCTCTATTTGTGTCTCTTTCTCTTTCTGTCCCTCTCTGTCTCCGCATTGATGATTCTGTAAAACCAAACGTTCACAACAGGAGTTAGACATAACCAAGAGATTAAACTCTCCTTTCTGACGTTGGCGGGGTGGGTTCCTTTCACACACCAGTCAGCACAAAATGCTGTTCGAAATGGAGGAGCGGGAGTGTATATAGAATACCCAAATAATACTAGAGACACGGCCAGAATTCCAACAGGAAAGTACTGCCATAATTATGATGCTGAAATTGAGGCAATCAAGATAGCCACAGAGAAATTACAAAATACCAGCCATGGTACACAACCTGTGGT
>JACEFZ010000607.1:407500-418684 GCA_014155875.1 Cepaea nemoralis
CTTCCAGTAAACAGGGTTACCTTCCAGTAAACAGGGTTACCTTCCTGTAAATGGAGTTACCTTCCAGTAAACAGGGTTGCCTTCCAGTAAACAGTGTTACCTTCCAGTAAACAGTGTTACCTTCCAGTAAACAGAGTTACCTTCCAGTAAACATAGTTACCTTCCAGTAAACAGGATTACCTTCCTGTAAATGGAGTTACCTTCCAGTAAACATCGTTACCTTCCAGTAAAAGAGTTACCTTCCAATAAACAGAGTTACCTTCCTGTAAATGGAGATACCTTCCAGTAAACAGAGTTACCCTCCAGTAAACAGAGTCACCTTCCAGGAAACAGAGTTACCATCCAGTAAACAGTGATACCCTCCAGTAAACAGAGCTACCCTCCAGTAAACAGAGTTACCTTCCAGTAAACAGCGTTACCTTCCAGTAAACAGAGTCACCTTCCAATAAACAGTTGCCTTCAAGTAAACAGTCACATTCCAGTAAACACAGTTACCTTCCAATAAACAGGGTTACCTTCCAGTAAACAGGGTTAGCTTCCAGTGAACAGAGTTACCTTCCTGTAAACGGAGTTACCTTCCTGTAAACAGAGTCACCTTCCAGTAAACAGAGTTACCTTCATGTAAATGGAGATACCTTCCAGTAAACAGAGTTACCTTCCTGTGAACAGAGTCACCTTCCAGTAAACAGAGTTACCTTCCTGTAAATGGAGATACCTTCTAGTAAACAGAGTTACCCTCCAGTAAACAGAGTCACCTTCCAGGAAACAGAGTTACCATCCAGTAAACAGAGCTACCCTCCAGTAAACAAGAGCTACCCTCCAGTAAACAGAGTTACCTTCCAGTAAACAGAGTTACCTTCCAGTAAACAGAGTTACCTTCCAGTAAACAGAGTCACCTTCCAATAAACAGTTGCCTGCAAGTAAACAGTCACATTCCAGTAAACACAGTTACCTTCCAGTAAACAGGGTTACCTTCCAGTAAACCAAGTGGACCTCCATAGTGTAGTGGTAAAGCCGGCTGCCTGACGCTCCGAAGATCGTAAGTTCAATACCGGCCTACTTCGTTCGGTTCACAAGTGTAATTTTCTCGGAGACTCCTGGGAGTCGTCGCTGGAGCTATGGAGTTCGTGTTTTGTGCGACGCTTTCGGCAGACTGCCCTGAGGAAAGAGATCGAGCCATATTGGAGACAATCCGGTGCAATGAAGTCGATCATTTTGTCTTTAAACCAGTTTAATAGGTCAGCGTGGCCAAATGTATAAGAGCGCTCGTTATTAGACATCCGGTGCAGCTGATGTCAAGGTAGCGGGTTCAGCCCCTAGACGGTCAGTTGGAGTAAAATGCTAACTTCTTGTCCTCAAGTTGGGGACGTAAATTACAAGTACCACTGAAGTCGAAATGTGTTTGCCTAATTGCGGGGGGACACTGGTAATAGGGACAGCTAATCCACACGCAAAAATCATTCCGGTGCACCAGAAGTAGTTAAGACCAGGGGAACTTTCAATCAGATGGCGGTTGAAACGATTAGTAGTAAGGCTCTTCGCTGGCTGTTGAACGAGTGGACGGAGGACGTGTGGGAATGTCCTGAGTGCAGTGATGTAGGTAATTAGCTCATAATCTGTTAACTACAGTCCATTCACATTTGGTTGCCCTCATATAATAATCCATATCTCAGTAACCAATTGGGGGGAAATGATGAGATTTAGCATATAACCTTATCATTATGTCCACTCAACAAAAAAATTGTTGTTCTGGAGATTGTGCAGCAGGTTTCAATGTTTGTTTATATGGGATATATAATTTACGGGTCAAAGATGCAGTGCATAGTATAAAATGTATTACACCTTCACCCAGAAACATCAGCGCTCAATTGTTAATTTTCTCGTGGTACACAAGAATGACTTTATGGCAAGAGCCTTGCGCAGTTAAAAGGGAGTGTTCAGAGGTGTCGTCAATAATGTGGGTGCTTTCGTGAAACGTGATTATTTTATAAATCTTACTATTTATCGCTAACATTTGAATGTGTGAATATTGTTGAATGGGATTGAATGTGAAATTCTGTACACTTTAAAGCATCGCTATGAAGTTGTACAAATATTTTTATCAAGAAGCTGATCGCGGGAAAGTGTTTTATATACTATTACAAATCCCGAGAAAAGAGCATTGCATGCATTGGGTTTGAGTAAAAGGTCATTTCGCAGATGGGTGCAGGAATCTGGAATGAAACCACCACGCAATAAGCAAACGGTAGGTAGAAAGGCAATTGTAGACAGCTTTGACAAGGATGTCATAAGGCAAGCTATTATAAAAATGCTGGATACCAAAGTAACAGTGACTGTAAGAAAACGTAGGATTTGACTGAGAAAGAACAATGACATAGAGCTATTCAAGACAACTTTGTGGAAAATTACAAGGACATTAGGCTTCACTTCAAGTTTAGAAAGTACAAAGGGGATATAAATATCATTTGCAAGCAACCGCATTTAGGAGCCATGAGAAGCAGATACCTGCGTGAAATAAGGGAAATGCGCAAAGAAAATTAGGACATAGAGTGTTTGGATGAAACCTGGATCAATGCCCACCACACAAATAAAAAGGAATGGCAATCAGTGGATGGAAAGATAAAGCGATATGTGCCCAGTAGTAAAGGACAGCGTTTGGTCATAGCCCATGCTGGTAGTAAGCATAATGGCTTACTACAGAATGCTGGACTCGTGTTGGTATCAAAGCATACAGACAATAGGGATTATCATAGTGAGATGAACGGTAATATATATAGAGATTGGCTCGAGAATACAGTGCTTCCATCTTTAGATAGACCGTCTTGTCTAATCATGGACAATGCATCATTTCACAATGCTGTTGCCCAAGAAGGCAAAATACCTACAACATCGAGCACAAAGGAAGCAATAAAGATATGGCTCCGAAGGGAAAACATACCATTTCCAGAAACATATTTCAATTACAGTTGTTGTCCCTTGTAAAACAGACGCAAAAAAGCAAGAAATATCAAATCAACAAGTTGATAGAAGAGCATGGCCATAGGTGCTTGAGACTTCCGCCGTACCATTCTCATTTTAACCCTATAGAACTTGTGTGTTCTAAAATTACAGGACATATGGCAGCTGACAATACTAGATTCAAATTGTCTGATGCCAAGATACTAACCCAGTCCGCGCTATTAAATATTTATTAAAGTTAGTGGGGGGGGGGATGTGAGAACCATGTGTTGAAAGAGGAAGATTACTATTGGAGAAAGGATGGATTGAATTTTATGCAATCAAGAGAAGTCATCATCCTACTGGAATCGTCCGACACTGATTAAGGTCCGGGCAGATCGCAGACATTAATCCACATGCACACCTACTTGGATATTTTTACTCCAATTATTCAGAAGAAGAATTACAGGCCCCTAACATGACAGCATCGGCACAAACAATACAACTTGCCAATGGCAATATTTGTATTTCACAGAGATGAATTTTCAATTCCGTAAGCTCTCAAAGGTGACAAACAACTGGCATTGAAAAAAAAAAAAAAAAACAATAAACGCATTGAATACCAACAGAAGAGTAATATTGCAGTGGAAACTGACATATTGTGGCGTAACAAGAAACGTGAGAACAAACACATTGTCAAATGAGGGGACAACACACGAACATACGAATCAATCTATAAATGTCAATGAAAAGAGGACCAACATCTTGGCAGTTGAGAAGGAACCCCACTACAGCAAAATTCACAACTATATTCGTCGTGCAAAATAGGTAGTCATGTTCCATCTCAGCAGAGTAGTCATTGCGCCCACTCCCAAACGAATCTGGATACGCCTTGTGTCTTAACTCAAATTGACGGGCTTTACCGTAAAACATGTTTGTTAGCGTGAATTCACTAGGTTTTTTTTCGCCAAAACATCAAAGAAATGTCGCCGCTTTCCATGATTTAAATAGCCTTTAGACCTATCAAAGACATATTCCTTGGGTGGGGAGTAAATATAAGACGGCAGGAAAAGTTTCATATCTACGCAGCAAACATTTTTCACAAAAATTGATCGTGAATAAGGGCACTCATTTCTGAATGGACTATAGAAGTAATAGCACGTGATGGATTATGCTTGAGTTCAAAGCGAGTGAGCGAAAGAAAATTTTTAAAAACTCAATTTTCAACAGACTATCTCAACTTACCCCGTTTGTTGCAGGTACAAACACATCTTCTCACCCGCCAAGGGTAACCTGACGAGGGTACGTCGGCTGATCAGAGCGCGGATCGCCGTCTTTGTTGTGGTGATCATGTCAGTGGTGGTGATGATCCCCAACTACTTGATGAACCGCATTAAGGAGATCTCCCATGTTAATCCTGGTAAGTTTATTTTCATCGATTCATTCCTTCCTTCTGGTATTCATTCTTTTCTCATGTACCCTGGGGTAAAGAATGCCCTTGTACCATCTGCCACAAAAACAAAGCCACATTGTAAAATTATGATGGATACAGAGCAAGGTGAAGACCACGTAAAAGATGGAGTGATGGTGTCAAGAACAACCTTAGAAAATGTCATACCAACTTACAAAAGCATTAGAAAGAATGGTGCATAAAAGATCTTTACATCTCCTCTCCCGCCCCACGCCCAAACACTTCACAAACGTAAATGGTGTCAGAGAAGAAGATCCTCTGGTATGGAGATACTTTACATTCGTGTTCAGTTTTGCTTCTTCCACACCTAAAAGAACTGTCTCAGAAATCCAAAAGGATTGTAATACAATGGATCCCCGCACACTGCGACATACCTGGACACCAAGACGCTGACAGACTTGTAGAGGGAAGTGGAAAACCACCTCATCCTGATATATACACAACCTATGGTTAGGCCAGGAGAGGTCATAGACTGTGAGAATTGTATGGATTTTCTGTCCCTGGTCATGCGGGGGAATGAACAGGCTGATAGGCTGGCAGGGAATGCACCTCTCGGTGGTAGATTACCTACAGATAAGTCAGAGGTGGTCGTGCGCCTGTGGGACCAGTTGGAGAAAGCGATGGAACAGACTGAGCACCCGTATATGGAGAGAATGATGTGGCGGGGGATTGGGAGGGGTTCTGGGCGAATCTCAAAATTTAAAGGCAAGACCAGAAGAACTCACCAGATAGACGATGCATATTACCAACTCTACTGACAAGAGCAAGTTACAATGCTCAGATTCCGGACATGCTACAGCAGGCCGAAATACCACATGTTTAACTGCTTCAGTGCAAAACAAAGAGCAGACTTGAACCGAAAATGGTGAACAATCAAATGAACAAGTATAATGAATATAAATCTCCGTTCTTTGAGCATTGAAATTGCGGGAGCTACTACGAAACAGAGCAAATAACACTATAATTCTATTATGGAGATATATTGTCCTTCTGCCCAAATGGGAGGTCACATTTAGCGATATATTATCCGTTGGCACTGAATCAGTTAACTATAGATAGGAGATACTTGATGAATACATTCATTGAATGTAAATGTCTCTCGTCATCTCATCTCATCATCTCATTATATCATCTCATCTCAACATCGCATCACATCATCTCATCTCATCTTATCGTCTCATCTCATCATCTCATCTCATCATCTCTCATCTCATCTCATCACCTCATCTCATCTCATCGTGTCATCTCATCACCTCATCTGATCATATCATCTCATCTCATCATATCATCTCATCAAATATCATCATATCATTTCATAATCTCATCTCATCATCTCATCTCATCATCTGATCATCTCATCTCATCTCATCATGTCATCTCATTATATCTCATCATATCATTTCATAATCTCATCTCAACATCGCATCTCATCATCTCATCTCATCTCATCATCTCATTTCATCATCTCTCATCTCATCTCATCACCTCATCACCTCATCTGATCATCTCATCTCATCTCATCATGTCATCTCATCAAATATCATATCATTTCATAATCGCATCTCATAATCTCATCTCATCATCTCTCATTTCATCTGATCACCTCATCTGATCATCTCATCTCATCATCTCATCTTATCATGTCATCTCATTATATCTCATCATATCATTTCATAATCTCATCTCATCTCATCATCTCATCTCATCATCTCATCTCATCATCTCTAATCTAATCTCATCACCTCATCTGATCATCTCATCTGATCATCTCATCTCATCACATCATATCTAATCTCATCATTTGATTTCATCTCATCATCTCACCGCGTCATCTCATTTCATCACATCATCTCTTCTCGTCATCTCATTTCATCTCATCTCCTCTTCTCTCATCTCATCTGATATCATTATCTCACCTCATAATCTCATCTCAGAAAAGAGTGTTGAGGTGCTACATGCTTTTGTGTGGATGTGAAGCTTGGACAATGAGCAGTCAAGCTGAAAAACATCTGGTGGCTTGTGGAAATGTGATTTCTGAGGAGAATGCAAAGAATACCATGGACAGACAGAAAAACCAACGATTATGTCCTACAAGAAACAAATGAAATTCGTAAACTGATTCGAGAAATTAGATGTAGACAGTCAAAACTGTTTGGACATGTTATGAGAAGAAATAAATTGGAGAACTTTGTGACAACTGGCAAGATCGGAGGGGAAGAGAACAAGGGGAAGACCGAGAAGTAAATACCTGGATGGCTAGGCCACATGGCATGGTCGAGACATGAACACTGAGCCGATCCACATCTCTGGTGATGGAGTGAGACGGCGAGTCATGAACGTCCACGCTTAACGGCATGGCACATGATGGATGAATATCGAAATTCCCATGCACTCTGTTATTCCTTCTGTCCATCGTTTACATGGTCGCCTATTCTTGTTTCCATTTGGTCTGTACACCATTGCTTGTTGTGGAACTGGTAAAATGACAGCTACATATTTGTTGCAGGAATGTCCAACATAAGCAGAACTGGGAAATAAATATATTCTGGCCCACACTAGCTTCATTTGAGAATAAGCTCAATGGAGATATCAACAAGCTTAAATTGACTGCTGACGTCTTTCGATTAAATCATATTGTATTCCGAAGGTGTCCGAAGAGGAGGAAGTAATTATCTCCGTCGTATGACATTCTCCGGATGATGTTTCTCTGAAGCATAGATATTGAAAGCGATTGTCTGTTTGAGGTTTTATAACGATATACGGGGTGTTTGCAAAGCTTTCACTACACTTTGTATGTAGTAAACTTTCAAAAATGAAGTCATTGACGTCATAAAAATGTGCTCCATAGTCCCTCGTTAAGCAATATGGCTGTCGTCTGTTTACGTAATTCTTAGCACTCCAAACAGAATGGTGTTATCAACGGAAGAAATAACAACAGACACGTTACAGAAGATATTTTACAATATGAAGAGACGTGTACAGTCATGTCTTAAAGCTTGTGGTGGACATTTCCAACACCTGTTATAATGAATTGGTACTTTCCATCTTCCCCAGACAGTGTTAGTGATAGATCATAGCAGTGACTATTGTAACTAATTTAATGAATTATTTTAGAACATTTTTATGACGTCATCAAATTTGTTCTACAGACAAAGTATAGGGAAACTTTACAAATATCCGGTATATGAGAGTCTCAGAAGCGCTGCGGATAGCACGTTTAGCTGCCGATCTAGCGGTCATCTGTTCGGATCTCCACAGAGAAGAGGGGGGGGGGGGGGAGTGGGTTAATTCCTCTGGCGCCCCGATAGAGACAGCCCAGAATGGGTGTCAGAAAATTTTTCTGTGAGATCACACTCACTGACTTTAGCGTTTCTTTGGTTGAGTGGCTTTAGCGTTTCTTTGGTTGAGTGACTTAGCGTTTCTTAGGTTGCGTGACTTCATCGTTTCTTTGGTTGAGTGACTGTAGTATTTTGTTGGTTGACTGACTTTAGCGGGTTTTTTGAGTTGACTAACTTAGCGTTTCTTTGGTTGACTGACTTTAATGTTTCTTTGGATGGTTGACTTGGCGTTTCTTTAGTTGACTGACTTAGCGTTTCTTTATTTGACTGAATTTAGCATTCTTTGGTTGACTGGCTTTAGCATTTTTGGTTGATTAACTTTGTGTTTCTTTGGTTAATTGATTTAGCGTTTCACTGGTTGAGTGACTGTAGCGTTTCTTTGGTTGACTGACTTTAGCGGGTTTTTTTTTAATTGACTGACTTCAGCGTTTTTTTTATTTTTTGTTTAGGTTGAATGACTTAGCGTTTCTTTTGGTTGGCTGACTTATCATTTCTTTTATTGACTGACTTAGCGTTTCTTTATTTGACTGAATTTAGCGCTCTTTGGTTAGCTGATCTTAATGTTTCTTTGGTTGACTGGATTTAGCGTTTTTTGGTTGATTAACTTTGTGTTTCTTTGGTTGATTGACTTAGCGTTTGTTAGTTTTTTTTGGTTGGCTGACTTATCATTCCTTTTGTTTACTGACTTAGCGTTTCTTTATTTGACTGAATTTAACGTTCTTTGGTTGACTGATCTTAATGTTTCTTTAGTTGACTGGATTTAGGGTGTGTTTTTTTCCTTGGTTGACTAACTTAGCGTTTTTTTTTGGTTGATTGACTTAGCGTTTCTTTAGTTTATTGACTTAGCGTTTCTTTGGTTGACTGATTTTAGCGTTTTGTGACTGATTATATCGTCTCTTTGGTTGACTGACTTGGCGTTTCTTCAATCCGCAGAAACCAACAAAACAGCCTCGGTGTTCGTTACTGAACTAGTCAACATGGAAACAGCCGACATCAAACCACTGGCCCAGGCGAGCCTGCTGCTGCACAGCGCCCTGGCTAAACTGTTGCCCTGCATTCTCATGGTGGTCTACGGGGGCCTGTTGGTGAAGACCCTGCGAACCAACATTCGGATGGTGAACCGTCAACGCACCGGCAGCAGCTCCTTCAGCAGGGCCTCCACCAGAGAACCATCGTCAGCCCATGATCACATAGACAACGGACCACACTGCCAGCTTCCTGCGAATAACTGCATCCAACATAAAGGCAATGCTGGAATACAAGAAGACCACAAAAATAATACAGAAAATTGCTCGAACGGAAACTCCCAGGTAACAATCGGTCCTAATAACTCGACCACCTTGGTTTATTTAACAAAACCAGCCGTTGTTGCAGCTTCAAACTCGTGTTCCTTATCAACGACGCCATTAACCGGAAGAGGAAACCGGCAGCTGAAACGTCATCAGGATAATTCGCGAACAACGCGCATGCTCCTAGTTGTCATAACGCTCTTTCTGGTCACGGAGCTGCCACAAGCATTCTCATTGTCCTCTCTGCTACCATTCCTGGTTTCTTCCTGGGTGTCTATGTGCCTCTCGGGGATATTATGGACATGGTTGCGCTGGTCAATAATGGGATTAACTTCTTGTTGTACTGTATAATGTCCAGAGATTTCCGTACAACTCTTCTCGACATGTTGAAGTCGATCATGGACAGGGTTAGTGAAATATCTACTAGACTGGGCACAGTTGTTCGTAGATCATCCACGAGGATTGTCGACCATCCCGCACAGCTGCACACGACGCTCATCATGAATAATAAACATTGCGCTTTGTAGGGTGAACTTTGGGTAAACATGCTATTTGCTGATTGATTAACTAACTAGGATTGACGCTATGTGCTGATTGGCTAAGGAACTAGCATCGACGCTATTGGCCAACTGGTTGAATACTGGTCGAATAGCTTCGACATTAATGGCCGATTGGTTGAGTGACTAGCTCGAGATTATTTGGCAGATTGGGTGAATAGTTAGGATTGACGCTATTGAGTGATTGATTGAGGAACTATAATACAAGCTATTGGCTGATTTGGTTGAAAAACTAGGATCTGCACTATTGGTATGGTTCATTAATTGAGCAACTAGGATCAGCTCTATTGACTGTTTGGTTGAGTAACTAGTATTGACGCTATTCGGTTGGTTGGTCGATAAACTATAATCGACGCTATTGGCTGATTAATTTCAAGAACCAGAATCGATGCTATTGGCTGATTAATTTCAAGAACCAGAATCGATGCTATTGGCTGATTGGTTGAGAAATTAAAATCCACGCTACTGGGTAACAAGCTAGAGCTGTGTAAATGTATAAACTAAAGAAGTATAGAACAGCTTTACAAAATACAATTACGAAACACAAATGGCGTTGCTACGACAAGCGTTCATCAACAAGCAATCACAAAAACGCACATCAACATTTAAACACGACAATAACACTACATTGATTATATTAAGGCAATAAGGATGAAGGCTACATCAACCATAAGGCATTAAGGCTAATCCAGCCCTAATGCAGTCACAGTAGTGTCATCTCCGAAGTTTATATGTTATGTTTTCTTAAGTGTGTTTGCTGATGAAATCTTGTCGCCGCTACGTCCTTTGTTTTTTATAATTATATTTTCTAAACATATTCCATATTTCATGTTTTTATATTGTTTTAGAATAATTTTGTAATAACATTGCTTGTTCAAGAATAATAACTTACGAATTACCCTATTTAAGAAAAGCTTTGTAATGTTTTTCTAAGTTGAAAATTACTTTGTAATGGCATTACTCTGTTCGAGAATAATTTTATGATAACAGTTGTCCCGTGTGGGAATATTTTTCCAATAACATTGATCAGTACGAGAATAACTGTGTAATGTTATTACTGCGTAGGAAAATAGCTTTCTCATACTATTGCTATGTTTGAGAATAACCGTAGAGGTATTTATTCCCTGTGGGAATATTTTTGCAAAGCCTTGCCCTATGTGAAAATACATGTAATTATGTTTGCCCCATATGAAAATACCTGGATGCTTCTTTTGAAAATACTGTCCCGTGTAATAATATCCAATTTCGTTTCTCCCAATCTTACCTGTTTTCATATGGGAATATTTCTACAGGGTGGGTCCCAAAACAGTGAGAACATCGCGTAAAAAGTAATATAATTACATCAAAATTTGTTTAACTGTATCCATAGTAGCTAACAGCCGGTCTCCGTGGCAAAAGGCTTGCGAACGCGGTTCGTGAGCCGGGTACCTGGCGTTCGAAACTCAGCCGTGACTTATTTGTGCAGCAGACCGTGTCACGTTGTGTTATAACGTGCTGGCATGGGAGCCGGTCGTTCATAAAGCAATGGCAAACTACTGAACGTGAAAACTTGCCTAGTACTCAACAGCAGTTGAAAAAAGCTGGTGTTGGGC
>JACEFZ010000609.1:0-17145 GCA_014155875.1 Cepaea nemoralis
TATTTTTTGTTTTTTTTAAAATGTGTATTCTTATTTTCATGCTTAATTTTTTTTTCATAAATTCATCTTTTCTTTTTGTTTTCATGATTTTTTTTTAACAGCAATAAATACATTAATTATTTTAATATTAATCTACCTTATCGGGATACGACGATTTCGCTCGCAGATATACCGAAACGTTGGATTACTTTTCGTCTTCCCCATGCTTCATCTTATTGACCCCCAAATGACATGTACTAATAGTCTCCTTCCGCACTGATTTTGCCGTATTAAAATGTTTTTGAACAATACAAACCCAATATGTAGTATCTGAACAATCATATTGAATGTTATAACATGTTATTTCCAATTGCTAACATCAATTACTATCAGCCGTTTTCCGATAGTCTGACATGTCCTGACCATCTGTTTAGAGTACAACTGTTGTTCACACACCTCTTTATAAGATGCTCTTTTGTGGATGATATGTATACGTTGTTCGACCATGTGAATTGGTGTATTGCATATACATATTATTGACGTACTGTGATGTATGTAGTTGCCTGATACGTTATATGTGTTTGACGTATTACGCGATTGTAAAAATTATATCTACTAATTAGTATCAGTAACTAGCTGTATATGTATTGTGTCGTTTAATTACTTAAAGTGAAATTTTAGACATAAGAATTTCGATAGATTTATAAAGACGAATTCAGTGTTGGGAAATACATGCTCATCTGTCGCTGTGTGTACTGCATGTGAATTAAGATGTATCTGTCTTGACTTGTTTTAATCTTTTTAAACTGTTTCTTAATGTGTAAACTGGGCAGTGTTCTAAAACCTTCCTGGTGACTATTTTTTTACTGATTTAAACTCTATTTGACATGTTCTTTCCTTCCTTCTTCTTCGACAACCTTGAATTTCCATACCGTTCCATTCCTTATTGTCCATCCCGTATTCTTTGTAAATTTGATTTCGGGAATATTTTGTTGTTTCCATTCTGTTAGTAAAGTGTCTGTGTTGGTATAATAGGTTTTGACGTCTTTGGGGGGAGTTTCTTCATGCCATTTGCTTTCGATAGTCTGCCATATCTGTTTGTCGTGGTTTGGCGTCTTTTTTAACCGCGCTGTTGCCTGTTGTTCTTTCTTTTGACTCCTCATCATTGAGCTCGATCATATCTTTTAGCTGCCATCCGTGTATGGATCTACGTTACTATTATCTAAGTATGGCGCAAAGATTTTTTAATCATTGCTGTGCTGTCACTAATGAACCCTATATGTCTAAATTGTCAATACCAAATGAAACTTTCTAAAGTTCTGCTTGAGTTAGATTCGATCTTTTTGGTAATGAATCCATAATTTCTGACTGTGTTAACTCTTGTAAATTGTTATTGGATGCTTTTGTGTTTTGTCTTTATTACTATATGTCATTCAGTGTTTATTGCTTGACTGATTTGCTTTTGGTTACCAGGCGTTTTCTTTTATTTATAATGTCGGTTTCTTTTTCTGATCATCGCTTGCGACAGGTATCTTTTTTTCTTCTGTCGGGAAATTATTCTGCGAAATTTCCTTCATGTATTTTCATTTTCTTTTCCCCATTGTTCTACTTCTTGTGGGGTACACTCTTTTCCCCCCGGCATGTTTCCCCCCAAATTAGTCCCGTCGTTGGTTGGGTACTGCCGCTGTTACACGTCCTTGATAGTATGGCAATTGATGTCTGTCCATGCCACATCAAAATTGTTCTAGCGATCCACCAAATGTTCTACATATGACTTTCTCATTGGTGTAATCCCCCCTTTTTTACTATTTTTTCTGTCCAATCCAATATCTAGGTTCCTGTCCCTCACCATTCTAACTGCTAATCCATTGACAATCCACGTTCACGTTCGTTTTTCCAAATTTATATAAGCGGAGTTTGCTTCTTGTCATATGCTCTGTTAGATTGTTCTCCGGTCGTGTATCTTACCAGACGCGCTCTCGTATTGCGTTCATCGTCGACGCTACTAAATAAATAGGATAAACTGCATTTTTTTGGGCATCTGTCGCAATCTACATGACTTGACCACGTGCCAAAACTATTGCACGCGAAACATTTAAGTTTGTTTTTGTAGTCTGTATATTTATGGTTACGTTTCGTAGTTAGCTCTTTTATATAAGATTCATATCCGGTTGGAATCCCACATTTCTGATATTCCGTCTCGTCGACAAAACCTACACTGACTGTCAACCCTTTTTTGTGTTGACCATGTTTGTTCTGTCTGTATTTGTCCTGCCCGTTGAAATTTTTTATGCGAATTGTGACCACAACTCTGGCGGATGCTCCTATGATTTTTCTGGCTGAGTAGTCTCTGCACAAATTCCTTATGGCTTGAAACATTTTCCCCCTTCGATTCCATTCTGCTACTGAACCACATTTATGTTCAAAAGGGAATGTTGACATTGTTTGTGGTACTGCGGAGATAAGTTTACCCCATGCATCGGTCTCAAATTTTTGTAAAAATCCTACCTACCTCACCGATTTCAGCCACCTGTCAAACAGTAATGTCGTTTCAGAAACGAAATCTAGAAAAGTTTGATTTGATTTAGGTCCAAGTGTCTTGTATGCTGTACGCAGACCTGCAGTGTCCAATGAGAAATGTGCTAATAGTCTTTGTTTCATGTATTGGTAATCTGTGCGTCGTTGTTCAGGTATGAGTTCGATTACCTTTAACGGCTCCCCTGACAAGTGCCTATGAAGTAATACTGCCCACTGGTCAGACGGTACCTCGTAATGAGTCAAGAGGACTTCACAATTAGTCAGCCATGCAGAAATCGAGTCCCCTTGGGAAACATTTCTAATAATCCATTGATATCTTTTGGCGGGAACCAGTGCTTTGCATGCCAACTTATTCTTAGATATTTCTGCCACTTTCTCCATCTCCAACATCTTTACCTTAATATTTCCCTCAACCTCCTTGTCTTTTAATATTTGCTCGGCCGCTAACTTGTCCCTCTCAAACTCAAGTGTTTTCTCCTGGAGAGCTAATTTTTGTTTTTCCAGTTCTATTTCTCTCTCCATCTTTTGTTTCTATAATTCTAATTCTTTTTCTATTTGTTGTTTCTATAATTCTATCTCCTTCTCTCTCTGTTTTTCTAGAGTCAACATTCTTTCTTTTTCTAGTTCCCTGGCTTCCCTAGCTTCCTTGGTTGCTGTTTCCTGTGCAATTCTGGCCTCTCTAGCTGCTGCTTCTTGTGCTTCTCTGGCTTCTCTCGTTGCTGTTTCTTGTGCTTCTCTGGCCTCTCTCGCTGCTACCCTTTCCTCTCTCTGTTGTGCCTGAAAATCAGACATCTTGGCCTCAGCCCAGGTTATTAGTTCGGGTCCGGTTAAGCGTACTTTTCTCCTAAAGCAATAAACTCACCTAGTGTGGACATAATTGATGTAGACTAGCTTAAATCGTTGTGCAATAAATTACAGCAATACTATCATCAATATATCTAAATTAATGTAATAAATATGAGTGGTATATATCAAGTTTCAAAGATAATCTAAAAGGATTACAACCTTATGTAGCTGGTTCTGGTGTTGTAAGTAGTGATCTCCAGGTGCTAAGATTTGCTCCTTCAGATGATGGCCTCCGTCAAGTGTACCTGCTCCCTGTCGTTGATGTCGTTCTTCCGCAGTCATGATATGCCTCTTTAGGTATTGGCTGCTGTCTGATCCACTCGTCTGTAGACGTCAGTTGGTAGCTATAGAATACTTCTGATAACCGCTGCAATTTGCCTTCTGTAATGAAACATGTCTGTACACTTTACAACTAATGTTCTTTATAGCGTTACTTCATATCAATTTTGTCGTACTTGTACCTTGTGCATTGGCGACTGTAGGATCTATACACGTTTTAAATGCCTGCCGCCCAAATTTCTCATGTACTTAGTAAAAACAATTACCTCGTCGGGCCCCCTTAAATGTTGTAAAATTTTTCATAAAATATGTGGTCCTATGAGGTCCATAAAAATGTTCCAAAGATGGGAAATATTTTATTCAGCGTGATGTACAACGCATGTTTCCTGCAGATCTGAGCAAGCTTTCCTCTAGAATATTTTCATACACCTTCACAGGCTTCACTATTTATTTTTTGGGCCTAGTCTCAGTGGAATGGCATTCCTCTTTTTTTCCTGATTCACATATCTTCCGGAAAGAGCTCCCATAAATGCCAAGTTGTATTTCTACTATATTGTCTCTAGCTGTTCTTCCTTGGCAAGTTTGGCTTCAATTGTCTAGAACTATTCTTTTAACAAATAAATAATTCAATTCGAACTCTGTAAGTTAACTGCGAAACCGTGATAAATGACACTGACATAGGTTTTCAATCTCTAGCCCAGGATTTATTTTCGGGCAACATGTTGTGAGACAAATGACCTGCAGGTAGATATTATACCATCACACAGTTCATCATCCCTGCTCACACTGCCGTACTAACCATTCTAAATTAAAGAAAACATGTCACCTGTCATATCATCTCGTCCAGTTGACAGTTCAATATTAATATTTCTAATGGTACTATATATATATTTCAGAGAAACCTTTACATCTATCTACTCACGCCATCATTGTTCTTGTATAACCTTTCGCTCATTCTCCAACTGTAATGTTGTTGGCCCCTTTCTATCGCATTTCGTTCCTCTGTCTTTGCTTCCTCTTTCATCTTTGATTTAATCAAATTCTCTAGATGTTGATAATTTAATAGTTAACCTCTCATGATCTTGCTGATATGATCTTCGTTCGTGCCGTCCTTTCATTCATGGATCATCTTCGCCGTCTGTTTCTCTATGACGTTTTCTATCACCAAGTCAAGTCTGGTGCGTTCAATGCGTGCTGTATTATCCTATTTCCCGATTACCGCATTATTTGTCCTGAAACACTTTGAAATTTTTGCTCTTTTAAAAAGCAAGGCTTTCGATCAAAACCCCCCAGGTAATTCATTGCCTCCTTTTCTTTCCACATCTCCTGTTTTCCCGGGAAGCCGAAAACCCTTTGGGTCCATATTGCCGCGGGGTTTAAACCTTTGTCACCAGTACTATTCACGTGTATAGGGTTTGCCGATCCTGAAAAAAACATTGGGACGGGAGGTAACCCCGTCATTCTTTTGACGACATCCTCGTGTTCGCCCGGGTCAGATAGACAGGCGGTTGCCATTATAGCGGGGCAAATAGTCAAATTTTTCCCTCAGGGTGTGCTGATCCCGGGAGGGCCCTTGTCCCCTTTCAAAGGCAAGGGTTTTCCATGGTTCTCACTAAAAAACCCTTTTTGTAAAAACCCCCCCTCCCGGAAAGGTAAAATTTGGATGGGAGCAGTTTAAATAGAACCCATTAAATGACATTCTTGGCTGAAAACTTGATCGTAGCCTGTCCTTCAAGATCATGTCGATTATTTCATAACGAAGGCTCGAAAAGGTTTGTCAGAATGAGAGTCTGGCGCTCCCAAATCGAGAAAAGACGGGCAAATACTTCTTTTCCAAGGACTTGTACTTTCACCATCGAGTATCCCTGGCCATCCTCACTGTCAGCCCTCACAAAGGGAAGACTCAAAAAAGGTAAAAAACAAACCCCTTTCGCCATCTTTTTGGGGCTGTACGAAGAAAACCAGCTGTTAAAATTTAAATTTACCTCCTTGTTTTCCCGAAAAGGGAAACACAGGAAAAGGGCCTGGAGACTCGTGCATATTTAAAATAATGCAGTTTAGCAGCCTCTCTACGGGCGCTATAATTCAGAAAAAAGGTGACAGCTAAAGAGGGGCAAATCAGGGAGGGGTCGGGGGGAAAGATGTCGCAACAGGCCCTGCAGTCTTACCAGTATCAACCCCGGCAAGGAGGGTTTGGCCGGGGCCCCCAAATTTTAAGTGCCTTTCTCCTGCATTATCACACTCGACAGAGGGTGCAGAGAGCAAAACCCTCGGCTGTCAATGCGGGGTTAACGCGCTCATCTATGAACACTCAATACCCCCGGGGGGGCTCATCTTACGAGGGTTTCTTTTGTGAAGCAGCAGAAAATTTTGCGGGGGGCATTTCCCGCCCGTTTCAGGGGGGCCAAACCGTTCAAATCCAGTGGTGCCCACTCTATGCCCAGCCCAAGCATGACGATGGGGTGAGGCAGTTCACAGGCTTTCTAGGCTTGAATCACAGCATTATATCACGTGTGTTTACAAGTGATTCAATGAGCAATTCAGAAGGTCAAAGCGGGGATTGTAGTAATTTTTGGACGGGTTCGCTGCGGAAGTCGGTTTTCCGAAAAGTCCCTCTCTTCGCCCCCGGGCATGCGGGAGTCGGGGGAAATAAACCCGAGCTGCAAACTGGCTGGTCTGCCCCCCCCCTGTAAAAGGGCCCAAACCCATGGATCGTCCCGATGTTTTTAAGGGCCTCAAAGATATGGCGGAAAAAGGGATTTGAATCAGTTTCCACATCCCCCGTCCAAAATGAAACCTGTGAGTAAGAATCGGCACGGCCAGCGCGAGAGGTTCATCGGGAAAAAAAGGCGCCTCGTCAACCCAACAAGAATGGGACTATTACCACCGGAAAGCTGATGCATATCGGGGGGGGGATCGAGCACCTATGGACATGTCCGGAGTGCAATGAGATACCCCCAAAGGGAAAATGATAACCCGTTTCCACTTTCCCGAAAACAGGTTAACATTGGTGGTTTGGGGTGTTTTACAATAGATCATTCAAAGAGAATTTATGTCCTGTTGCCTTTGTTTTGGGTTGACCATTTCCCAGCCCTTTGCACACCCGTACAAAGGCTATTGATTCGATTTTCGTTTCCCCAGCAACCTGATCTCTTAGTTCCCCCTATTGTTTTCCCCAAAACCCAAAACACCGTCGGAATAAAAATGTCCTCTCCGGTCCCCGGGGATCCTCGCTGGGGAACCCTGGGGAGGCGTTTAACAGACCGGGAAAAATGGTGATCGCTTTGGGTGGCCAGTTTATATTGGGTTTTTGGTTCCAAAGTTCAACTGCCATTCTAAAACCTACTTTCCTTGGGAAAAGGGCTGCTTTATCCCCCTAAGGGGAACGGACTTTTTCTTGAGTTTAAGAGCTGAAGCATTAGAAAATCCAATGGTACTCTGTTGGGACGCGTCCTCAAATCAATCGCTGCAGCAAAGATTTTTGGGCCCGATGGAAGCCTTTATAACACATGGGCAAAAACTGTGCATTGGTCCAGGTTTCTATTTTGGAACGGTACCCTTCCAGGGTAGTTGGGGAAAACCCTTTTCTTCTCCCTTTCTGGCTTGATATTTTTCGGCAAATTAAAATTCTCCCAGCTTGCCTATTATATTCGTACGGTGATTACTCGATAAACCCTGAATTTTGTGTGTTCTTTTCCAGGGTTCGGCAAGGGAATCATAACTGTGTAACCACTTGTCTTTTATGCTAGCCTTTCTATACTGTTGTTGTACATGCCCCTAGTTTTTCTAGCTCGTTTCGTACACCCATTGATTTTCATATTTTTATACCACTGGGCCCTGTACGCTGTTTTTTTTACGTCGAACACAGCCCTTTTTTTTTTTTCGGGGCCAAACCCCCGTTTTTCTTCTTTCCCCAAAGTTCTGGCCCTTTCCCCTGTCTAGGGGACCTCCTTTGGGCAAATTTCTGCCCCTCATGAATGTCTGGTTTGCTCGGGTCTAGATAGCGTTTTAAAACTTTGCCCCTTTTTCTCGTCGTCCTCTACCAATGAAACAGCACCTTGGAATTTAAAAAGCCTTTATTCTTGTCTACCCCACTCCCTGTTTTTTATGTAGTCGCCAGAACAATTTCCTGACTTTCTGTGCTTTACTCCTTGACCTTTCCTCTGCCCATTTTTTCAAACCCTTTAAAACCCCCGTAACCAGTTTTTTTGAAAAAACTTCTTTTGTGTTCATTTTTCTATTTTTTATGGGTACAGGGGCAAGGAAAGACCCCTCTGTTCTTCTTGGCATTTTGCCATCTCCTTACAGCACTACCTTATCCACCCCGGCCTTCTCCATCTCAAAAATTTTAAGGGGGCTGCTCCCAGCTTTTTTTTTCCTTTCCCGAAACTTTCTGCGCTTGTCGCGACTTATTTTTTTCCCTCTTCTTTCCCTGGGACTTTCATACTGGGGGAAAATCTTGACCGTTACTTTGCTGCCTGGGTTTTGCCTTTTTTCCACCCGTATCTGCAAGGGTGTCGGCGCTGCCGTGGTTCCCTAGGGACCCCATCTAAAACACTGTAGTTAGTGAAAGGGGAAAACATCTCCAGATCAATAGAACTGTCCTTCATCACCTGGGCGGTTAGCTGTCCTGGTGACACAGCCACTGTTGATACAAACCAGGCCAATGTTTTCAAGTGCAGTCTCGAGCTCCTCCCCATGTGTGTCGGAGGAAATGTTTCCCCATGATCTGCCTTTAGCATTGAATCTCCGCAGAAAATGACATTTTTTTCATGACCTGATATGTCACTTAAGCACTGCAACTTCTGGTAATCCACACACGCGTTACGGGCATAAACATTAACCAACACGAATCGTACATAGGATTGAACTCTGACCGCCTGTATTTGAATGTCGTCATTGTCCCAGCTGGGCATGTCTAGCTCTGAAGCAACCATACTATCGCGGATGAGAATCGCCATTCCCAGATGTCGCCTGTTGTAGAAACATTTGAAACCGGCCATTTTGAGTAGCTGATCACCCAGTCTCGTCTCCTGAATTCTCTCGAGAATACCGCCACGTTGTTTTACGCAGGCGCAGTTCCAATATAGAATGCGAATATACATGAGGCCCAGACGGTTACATTTAAGTCCAACACGTCTTACCCCTCCACGCTTGCATCGCTTGCGGTCACCACGTTGGCCCCGCCGTCTTGTTTTGTTGTCTACCGTCCGCAAGGAGTACACAAATTGTTTCGCCATGTTGAAAAAACCGAACACCACAGAACCATACACGCTGCGAAAATTTACTCAGGTAGTGCTTCACTCACTGCACGAAACTCCATAGCATCTTGAGAAAAACTCTTGGTTTTACACCCTGGCACACAAATTACACGTAGGAGATGAAAATATCCATCTCCTAGGCGAAAAGGTAGCGGCCAGAAAAACAACACAACCACCCTTCGTCATCTTGACCGGAAGCCTGCTGGGTTATTACAAAGTGTCATAATCTACTGTCTGGGTATTCCAGACTTTCAAGGCACAGACCTCGCATGGAAAAAGTCGGATGCGGATAAAGGTAAGGCCCTTCTTGCACGCTACATAGAACAGACTGACCAGAAAGACGAGCCCGCCAGACAGAGGACCACGACGACACTCTCTCAGTTGTGCGAGGGGGTCGGGACAGACGAAGAATGGACAATCACAGCTGAGATATTGCGTGCATTGCTCAAGAAATCACCTAACACCGCCCCAGGCCCAGACGGCATCCGATATGGTGACCTACTGGTGATATCAGATGATGACATGGAAGAACTGGCCAGAGAATTCAACACCAGTATCCAGAGGGGTCAGGTCAAAGAAGAATGGCTACACAGCTACTTGCTGTCGCTGCCAAAACCGAACAAAGATCATTCCAAGATAAGCAGCTACAGAATCATTACGATGCAGAATACTATTGGCAAGCTACTGGAGAAAATTGTAGCACACAGACTTGCTTGGGACTTGGAACAGCTCGGCTGCTTCCCGCCCACACTTGGAGGATACAGACGCAACAAAGAGTCAAGGCTGAATGCGGCTATCTTTGCTCAAGATGTCTACGAAGGATTTCAGGTCAGAGAAGAGACATGTGCGGCCGCCATAGACTTAGAGGACGCATATAACAGAGTATCTTTCGAGCACTTGACGCAAACCCTCCTCAGACTAAAAGTGCACCCTCACCTTGTACGATGGATAGCTGCAGTTCTGTTCCAAAGGAAGGTGGTGCTAAGATGCGGGAGTTGGTCTTCTGAGCCGATAACGATATGTCCAGGATTGCCGCAGGGTTCACCACTGTCACCAGTACTATTCAACGTGTATACGGTGCCGATCACTGAACAACAGTTGGACGGGAGGGGTAGGACTCTGTCATTCGTTGACGACATCCTCGTGTATCGACAGGGTCGAGATAGACAGGCGGTTGCCAATTATATGCAGGGCGAACTAGATCGAATTTCCTCATGGTGTGCTGATGCCGATGCCCTTGTCAACCATGCAAAGGCAACGGTTACATGGTTCTCACTAAACAACCATATTGTGAAAACAGACCTGCCGGCAGTAAGAATGGATGGGAGCAGTTTGAGTAGAACCCAGTCAATGACATATCTTGGCGTGAGGCTTGATCGTAGCCTGTCCTTCAGAGATCATGTCGATTATGTCATAACGAAGGCTCGAAAAGGTTTGTCAGCAATGAGAGTCATGGCGACTGCCAACATCGAGCAAAGACTGCTAATACTTCTGTTCCAAGGACTTGTACTTTCACGCATCGAGTATGCCCTGGCCATCCTCACTGTCAGCCCTACACAGATTGGAAGACTCGAAAAGGTACAAAACGAACCCATGCGCATCATTTTGGGCTGCACGAGAGACACCAGCTGTGTAGCAATGAGATACCTCCTTGACTTCCCGACAATGGAACACAGGATCAAGATCTGGAGAGCTCGTGCATACTTAAAAATAAGTGCAGATGAGCAGCACCCTCTACATGACGCTATATTCAGAGAAAAGGGTGACAGGCTAAAGAGGGGCAAATCATGGATGGGTCGGGCGGAAGATGTCGTCAGACAGGTCTGCAGTCTTACCAGTATCAACCCCGGCAAGGAATGGGTGCCGGTGCCTCCAGCCTTTAAGTGCACTTTCTCCTGCATTATCACACTCGACAGACGGTGCAGAGAGCAGAACCCTGCCGCTGTCAATGCAGAGGTTAACGCGCTCATCTATGAACACTCAGATAGCCCCGAAGTGCTCATCTATACAGATGGATCTGTTGTGAAGCAGCAGAGAAGTGCGTGGGCATTTACAGCCCGTTCAGCGGGCCGAACCGTTCAAGAATCCAGTGGTGCCCACTCTATGACCACGAGCAGCATGACGATGGAGGTGATGGCAGTTACACAGGCTTTCATATGGCTGGAATCACAGCATTATATCAACGTGTGTGTACTAAGTGATTCAATGAGCATGATTCAGAAGGTCAAAGCTGGATCTGTACGTAGACAGTGGACTGAATCGCTGCGGAAGTCTGTTGTCCGTAAAGTCACCTTCATCTTCGTCCCGGGACATGCGGGAGTCGAGGGAAATGAACGAGCTGACAAACTGGCTGATGCGACAATAAGTGTGGCCTAGTTTACTTGTTATTTGTTATTTTGCCATTGTCGTAATCTGTCAGAGATGTTTTAATGGCGTGCCAGGAATTACACCAATTCACCAAACATTAATATTTAAAACCAACAAAATCTTAACAATTCAATAATTATATATAATTAATTTAACCTGAAATAGAGAAAACATATTATAAGTAATTTATCCCTTTCGTTCAGACATTCGATTCATCCTTTGTATATGTCTGTACTGTTATTCGTAATTGGATGTTTATGTATCGCTTGATTGTATTTAGTAATGAAATAATTACGTTTATATTTACATTCTTCCCGTGATCTCTGAATGAAATGTATGAAGTGTTAAAATGTATGTGTCTGTATGACTACCATGATTCTCTCATCGGTTTTGAGATGAATGAATCATGACTTACAATAACCACGTGAATGATATTTCTATGAATGTTTGCGTTAATAATTACTTCATGATGTAAATGAATGTATGTTTCGTATGAATGATATAAGCATCATCATCATGACGTACGTAAACAACTGAATGAATGATCGAGTCGTGACGTATATAAACAAATGCATGAATGATTGCGTCATGACGTATATAAACAAATGACTGAATGGTTGTGTCATGACGTACATCTGCCTTTATATGTTTATGAAATGAAAGTGAAGTATGAACTGATCTTTGATGTGAAATATGAATATACGTATGGATATATGTATCTTATATTAAAATTACTTAATTAACACTAAGTATACTTGACTCCCTTTTGTTCGCAGTTGAATCCAGATTACCAAGCGTTCATTAAAAGTTCAGCGTACTGTCACATTGTCATATTTCACCTGCACCACACGTATGTAGGAACAAACTCAAATTTACAATGTCTGCCTGAAGAAACCACGTATAGTTCATACTGTCTTAACCAAATTCACACGAAAGGTCAGAAATTACTTTCCATGACTTGTCAAGTAATCACATAAGAAGAAATCTGTAAGTATCCGACATAATCAATATATTACAAATATAAGTTGTGTTGTTTGTGTGATTAGTCTATGTGTGTGTGTAAAAGTGAAATAGATATTCGGCCTGCTGTAATACATGTATAGACGAAGAATATAATAAGAAACAGACATCTACATCTATCTCTACAATCTACCAAGGATATCTGCAAGGTTGTTGTCTTTCCCTGGTATGTAACAGATATCGAACTCGTAATCTTGCAAGAGAAGAGAACATCTGTGTATTCCAGAATTTTTTATGTCCCTCTTTAAAGACTTGCAATATCCTAACTAGTGTATCGATATTTGCTATATATATATATATATATATATATATATATATATATATATATATATATATATATATATATATATATATATATATATATATATATATATATATATATATATATATATATAATGCAGTTAAGAAATATCCGATATGACTTTCTCCGCATAATGAACTGGAATCGGGTATGGCTCAACTTTAACGGGAATATCCGAAATTAAGGTGATTGTATGTTGACTTAAAGTTGTTTACCCCGGTTGAAAAGATGTTACTAAACTGTTGTGTATATAGTGAAATATGAACTGAATATGCTTAACTAATACTCTTATACCTTCATTTCTTTCTTCTTGGTTTTGGTAGATGTAAATTGTAATGATTTTGAGACCCAAAGTGAGGTTTGTTAACCACGTCGCATCTTATTAATGGAATAGAATAAAGAAATTGTGTTAACCAATACTCTTTTTGACATTTGTGGTATATCTTTTCTGAACATATGTTGACTTGAATAATGTTATAGATTTTAATCGTGTGTGTACTATATACCATATATGTTGTAATGAGGTAAGTTTGGTATATCTTAAGCAAAGATAAGTCAAGTAAATAAGGTAAGCAACGACCAGTGTAGTTTGTTGTCTGTAATGCCCTTCCCATTTACATAATACGTTTGTAAAATACTTATTGATTTGCATGTTGATGTTTGCGACATATTTCTTGACTTCTGAGCAAACGTGTATAACATCTTTCTTGATTTGTGAGAACATGTTTGCAATACGTTTCTTGACCTATGCGTAACTGTTTGTAATGGCACAAGTAAAATATTTCTTTGTTTGTAAGTATATGTTTGAACAAATTAGGAAGAACTTAGAAGCAACAGAGATGTGGTTTTTAAGACGAATGTTGCGAATTCCTTGGACTGCCAGAGTAACTAACAACGATTGCCTGAAAGAGGCTAATGAAACTAGAACACTATATACAACAATAAGAAAGAGACAAACATCTTTCTTTGGTCATGTGATGAGAAGAGAGGCATTGGAGAACATCGTGACAACTGGAAAGATCGAGGGGAAGAGAGGCAGAGGCAGACCAAGAGAAATGATGCTGGACGGACTGAGACGGTGTCATGGAGGAATATCATCAGCAGAGTTGATCCAGAACACCCAAGACCGAGATCTGTGGAGAGCCATGAACGCCTACGCCAGCCGGCACGGCACTTGATGATGATGATGATGATATGTTTGTAACGGCACAATAAACATATGTGAGGGGTGATTGAATAAGCATCCACATATGAAGCGTAAGTATGGTTATGATGTTCCATTGCCGTTGTTCAGTGTGTATACCTTTTGTTCTATCTTTGTGTGCTCTATAGTGGTTCATACAGGTTAATGAGTATTGTGTGTTGTCAAATGAAGTAACATGTGTTAGTTGCTTATTATCTTCTTCTTGCGTCTCATGAACTTGGGTTCTGGCGAGTGCTCTGGCAAATCTGTGTTCAATCGTTTCTTTATGGGGACATTCTGTTAAGTTTGGAATGTTCCCAATTATTAACCCAGCACACGGGTTTGGTAATACTGCCGCGCATATCCTTCCCTTATAATAGCGACATCTTATTGATACCCATGCGATTTTATATGTTTTTAGGGTACCTACGAATGTTCTGCAAGTAACACTATTACCTGTGTAGTCTCTTTTATTTACCAGTTTGTGATAAATACCCGCAAAGGAAGCACATGTGTCTCTAATACAAGATGCTGGCGATCATTTACCCATGCTTGGTGGAAGTTAAGAGTGCTTTTTGGGATGTACACAGCGTTAGCTTCATTTATTTGTCTATAGTGTTTTCTTTGTGAGATTATCATAATTATGAGATTCCCTACTTGGTCTGCCGTTGTTAAATGACTCTATGATGGCCACATGTGTGTCTTCTAAAACATCTGAGTCACTACTAGTGTACACGTATGCAACATTCGCTTCCTTCCACTTCTACCTCATCGTACAAAAGCGTGAGGTGTGCCCGTACGCCCGGCACGAGCAAGTAACATTTGACACTCTGTTTATAGGCATTATACTTACTTACCTTTTTAGAAGTGATGTCTTTAAGATACGCTGCATATCCGGGGTGTCGGTCACACATTTAAAGTGAACCGTGGCTTAGTTTACAATGCGGGCACTGCGTGAAATGACTCTTTCTAGGCCTGTCTGACTCTCTATGTGTGTTATGATATGTGTCATGGCCCGAATGACAGCCAGATAGATTTAAAAGAGTAAGCAAGTGCACCAGAACAGGGAATTAGACGAAGCAAAGAAATAAGCACAAGAAAGCACTGGGACGAAACAATAGACGTCACAAGTGCGTGTACATTAATAACCAAACGGTTGTCGTCAGTTAGTGATTAGCCAGCCATACAGAAGACATGTTTTCGGCTCCTGCCTTCGTGAACACAAGACACCAGTTTATGCTCACGGCTTGAAGACTCTTCGTGAAGGTTCGGGGAATGAATGACTACACCAGAGAGTATATGATGCTTCGTAACAGGTAATAACCAAACGGTTCGATAGTAGAGCACGCGAGGAGGTTAGGGCTATCTTGCTTACACCTAGACACATTGACACTACCCACCAGTCGAGTGCACGCTCCGTTGCCCAATAGTCCACCCAATTGTGTAAGGTAGATCTGTAAGACTCAGGCATGAATGAGAGAAGCATGTGACGGACTGAAGGCCAGATCATCCTCTGCATTCTGTAACGTATCATGATGCTTACCGACAATAAAGATGCTGTCGTTCTCCTCATATGGTGTGATAGACTTGTTGCTGGATGTGATATAATAAAACGTCCTTACCCTTTCCTATTTATTGACTCCCTAAAATAAAAACAATCCCCTTACAATTACTGTTTAAGTAACTTACTTAATGTAGGAGAAAATAAAACAGCGATAGACTGACAGTGGCAGCTTAATTTAGTTGGCTTTATTTTGGCTCGCTTACCTGGCCAAGCCGGCGAGGTTGAAATTAGCAGTAACTAAAGTAGCCATTTAAGTTCAGACAAAGGGAAGGAAACAGGCGTGCTTTCCCCGTGTGGGGAAAGGTATTTTTACCTTTTAAAATCATCATTCTCTGCAAGCCAATTGGTATGTTATATCTACATTATTAAGATGTATTTATGTATTACATAGACCAGTATGTTTAATTAAGAATTAATAAAAATAATAAGTCAACAATGCTCTTAAACCAGGCTGGATGATGTTTACCAATGAAACACATGTGGGCGCCACGCTGTAAATGTCCCTATGTCTTACAATTTCAAATCCCTATGTTAATATCTTTCATAGGCATTATGAACTTATATCTAACTAATAGTGCTTATAACCTATAAATATTATGTATACTGTAGAGTATCAACTCTCATGTAAGAAACTCTTCTCAATTTAGGAACAGACTTCTTATTCATACTTCAAAGAAGAAAACTGACTAGTTTCTGCCATTTTCATAGTCCTATGAACAATAATTTCTATGCAATGGAACTATATATTCCTATCCATGCTTGGAAATCTGCAAATAAATCTATGTACTGTAAGAGAGTGGACTTTCAAGAAACATTTTCTCAATGAAGAAGCAGACTCTTGATTACATACTTCATAGTGGTAGAGAACTGGTGTCTGCCACTTTCAAATATTCTATATAGTGTAAATTCACTGTGAAGGATATCTCTGAACTTGTTTTATCCATGCAGAGACAGACACATGAGTACGCATATCATGGACTCGGTTCATTTTGGGTAAATTGTTTTCCTAATTCATAATCTGTAACTTGGAACTATAGTGCTAAATTTTAGTACAATTCTTTTGTTAACAGATTAGTAACCACTCCATATGAGGAGGGACATGTAATCATTTCATAAAATATTGCTAGGGACGCCATGTTTGAGAATATAAATTCATGAACAATTAAAGTAAACGCGTGATGTAAATGCATGTTCGGATAGGATTCAATCCGCATCACCTCACTGTAGTAGGAACAGAAGCGAAGATTGATGTGAATAAATTGCTTGCCATATTCAGAATACTGGACCATGCGCCATAAGTTATTCTAATAAATCCCCTCAGAATAATAGCAGTCATTGGCAAAATATATCACAGCGGCTACTATCCTCATGTGCTGTACGCAGTGGGGAAAAACAATTTATGTTTTAGTTTATGGATTAACACCTGAAGAAAATTCAAAACCATTGGCTCTGGCATTAAATTTTATGATTAATATTATTATGTATGATTATCATGTACTTAATATCAGAGAAATGTACATGTATGTTTTTTTCTGGTATGAGAATTTTCTCTGTTCTGATTGTTACTTTTTACTGTGGGAATATACATTTTAATGTTGCACCTTGGGATTAGAGGATGTTGATAGAAGAATCCATGTGTATGTCAGTACTTAAGAAGCCAATGTTGAATAGTCTTGACCTAAGGACGATTATAGTGCCGAAAGGAAGACGCGGCATTAGAAACCACAGAGATTCTGTATAGGCTAGTCTCTTCCAGAATGAGAGAAAAATATCAACATGTTGGATGGACAAGAAAAATGACTCCTCA
>JACEFZ010000610.1:0-85000 GCA_014155875.1 Cepaea nemoralis
TTTGATATGTAAGTTATCAAGGAATCACTAAACTGCAGTTGTTTCCGTGACAGTCAACACACCGAGATATTCTTCTGCGGTAGATTGAATTGTATTCTTGATGTTCAACCAAGTTTGGTCAACGCTTTTCCTCCAAAGGCTTCCTCCTTCAAAACAATAATTACTAATTAGCTACAAAAATAAGAACAACTAAAACATACTCACAGAATGTATTACAGTGTAAACATTACTGTGAGAATATGCGTGTGGTATATTTCAGCTCTGGAGGATTCATCTCCTTGCTTCTCTGTTTATGTTCGTGTGAATTCTCATGTAGGTACCAGACGAGATGCAGGCGAAATGTGTCACGGCAATAAATTGTGCAATCTTCGTTTTTCAAATTCACTTGGGGAAATTATTGTTTTAAATGCAGAAATCCTTTGCAGAACCTCGCTCCCACATATTATACACACGCAAAGAAAAACATGTAAGGTGTCATTTGAAGCCGCCTCGTAGAATTTCCTTCCCCTGGAACCACACGGGAAGAGAAATAGAGCCAGACCTAAAACACACAGAGAAGAGTATTAGAGGCAGAGAGAAATAATATGGGAAGACATGGAAGGAGCCGCTGAAGACAGCAAGGGTATTAGAGACTGGTGTAGTTGATTTCGGGACCTATGTAGCCTTGGCAGATACACAAGACACAGAAGAAATGAAAAACAGAATATGGCCACCTTTCTACGCGCCGTAAACAGTCGAACATCTTCTAGGATTGAACCAGTAAACTTTCTGCTTGTGAGCTTGAGCGCTACCAGTGTTCCCCTTGAATAACGCAATCGATGTTGGAAATTTCCGGTGAGCACAAACAACAAACATATACTCTACGAGGATTTTCCTATACTTATTAATTCATTGATCTCTTGCGTTGTTGCCCGTAGGGCTTCTTGGGTAATCTTTCGTTTCTTGTGTTATATAAGCTCATTAGAAAGCACATAAACCACTCATAATATTCGCGTTCTCCCCTATTGCGAATAACCAGCACAGCGTTCGATCTCATGGGAAGCTTATCGTTAACGAAGATTATGATTTACATGGTTGACTCCTTGTCGGAAGCGGCTACAATAGCCTCCCTTGTAGTGAACCTCTTCCGTGGACCTTCCCTTCACAGAGTTGAACTCAAATTGGCTTCATTTTGCGCCTGGTTGTCAGATCTTAATGCTCTTGTTAAAACAGTAAAAACTGCCTCTTGAATTAGGTCAGTGGTTCCCAAAAGCGTGGGTGTGAGGCCATAATGCTGGTCGAGCGTAGATGGTTGTTTTCTTCTTCTTGTTTCTCTACCTCTCCTCCTCTTTCTCCTCCTCCTCCTCCTCCTTTTCTTCTTCTTCTTCTTCTTCTTCTTCTTCTTCTTCTTCTTCTTCTTCTTCTTCTTCTTCTTCTTCTTCTTCTTCTTCTTCTTCCTCTTCTTCTTCTTCTTCTTCTTCTTCTTCTTCTTCTTCTTCTTCTTCTTCTTCTTCTTCTTCTTCCGTATTCTCCATCTCCTCCTAATCCTTCTGACCTCTTACACGTCATCCTATGTTGCTGTTGAGCGTAAAGCGAAGCAGTGCTCCCAGGCGTCAGCTCTGACCTCTCCTGAAAATATCTCTTGCACATCTTGCGTCAAATCTAAATTCTAAAGTTCTCTGCCCTGTAATTATATTATTATATAACCGACTCATCTGACCTGATATATGGGAGAAAACTAGTGCTGTATGACTTGACGCTAACAGTGGACAGACAAACGTTGGACACCAACTCTCCCCGTTCGCTACGAGGGGAAAACTGACCACTATGTGCTCCATGCACCCAGAGTTACAAAATGTGATGATCATAACGCTTCAATACTCACAGCTGGTTCCTGCGACAGGGCTTATTCGTTTTATTTTAAAAATTGATTTATATATTGACACGGTGCTTCTCTACTTGCTACCAAATATCGTAACCTAGCCTGACATATATTATTACATTCATAATTCGAATGAAACATTCCAAAAATTGTTTCAATTCTTCTTTTCTAGTTTCGTGTTAGTGTCAAAATTAAACATTGCTAACTTACAGTTTGTAGAAAGTCAATGTTCAGCAGTCTTTTTTTTTTTTTTTTTGGTAGCAATTCACTATCATCATCATGTGTATTGGCATCTGGCCTTGACATGTATGTGTCTCTATAGATCTCGAACCTAGGTGTTCTGGATCAGTTGTATTGACGATATACCTGAATGCCGCAGTTAGTTCAACCAGCATAATTTATGTCCATTTGCCTGACCTTTTCTACTGCTCACCATTCAGTACATTTTCAATGCCTCTCTTCTCACCATGCAACCAAATAACACTTTTTGTCTCTTCCTTATAGTAGTTAGTTAGTTAGTTAGTTAGTCGCAGTTCCAACTTCACAGCAACGGGTCGTCCCCATTATGCTCCGTTCCTGTGCCAGTGAATATCACACAAAACGCTCCCCACTGCCCAATGTGAAAAGTGGAAAGGACAGGAGTCTCGACAAACAACAGCCCGCACAGATACACTGTGCATAATGCCGCCACCAGAATGTCAACACAATAGTTTCCCACAAAACACCCAGTTCAATTATGATGGAATCGGCAGTCATTTTCCCATCTGGATGTTTCCTAGATGTTCACCCACAGTCCACGAAATACAGTTCATCGACGATGGCAGTGGCAGTCAACCGAAGCCAGCAGCCACGCATTTCTGCATAAGGCAAAAACCTTATAGTAATTGTATTGAAAATAAACCAAAAATACTGAAGTATTGGAAAGATCAGGTTGTCTGAAGGTTTGTTCCATGCTCAGACTTCGTAGATTTAGATGTATAATGAGTCACTAGGAGAATGACAATGGTAGAATACCGAATGACATCTTTATTTTTGGTGGATTACAGATGGACAAAAGATTTCAGGGTCGGCCTCTACTACTGTACAAAACTATGTGTAAGCGGGACATGATTGATACATGCATTGATATTGCAACTTGGGAGCAAGTCGCCGCTGATTGAGTTGCATGGAGGGTAACGATTAGGTATGAGATAAAGACAAAGGAGGACATGGTTGCAGAAACGTCACACATTGAGATTGTGAGATATCGGATGATGCGTATTTGTGGAAATGCCTATGTGCTAACATGCATTCATTGGGGACGAACATTTATCGCGTGAATTGGTCTGATCAATCACATTCGCACTAAACGCCAACCTATGTTGCCTTTGAATGTCAAGCAAAGTAGTGCTCCAACGTGTCAGCTCAGATGTCTCCAGGGAACATCTCTTGCACCTCTTCCGTCAAATCTACATTCTAAAGATGTCTGCCTGGCACTACCTTGTGATTATTTTATTACATGAACGACCATTCAATCAGATGCCACAGGAATACAAGAAACTGACACATATGCCATAGATGAACTAGAACCATACTGAAAGAAAAAGTCAGAGAAGTCGTAACATTAGCCCCGTTGAATAAATCACCGGGACAAGACGAAATACCAAAATGAACTAAATAAAGAAGCAAGAAAAGTATGAACAGAATGGCTACAGACTGTTTATCCGTGTTTAGCGTAGAACAATAGACACAACGAGACTGGGGAAGCGCCATAATTATTCCAATTTGGAAAATAAGGTAGTAAGAAAGACTGTACACACAACAGATGTATTTCCCTTCAGAGTCATACTGAAAAAATATTCTGCACAGTTCTAGAGAAAAGACTACGACCTACAATAGAAGCACAGCAAAGTGAAACACAACATAGATGTAGGAAAACAATGGATGCACAGATGCTATATTTGCTCTTAGACAACGTATATAGAAAAATAAATCGAATTTAATGAAATACTCTACTTAGCTGTTGTCGACTAAGAAAAGGCATTTGATAGAGTCGATGAAATAAGCTATGGGAAATCATTAAACAATATGGAGTAAGTGCACATCTAAGTGCACATCTAACAAGCTTAAGTAGGAGTTTATGCAACAACAGTGAGTGTTCGGTAAGAACAAACTGAGGACACTCAGAACCCTTCATCATAAGATCCGGAGTAATACAAGGTTTGTCCTGTACCCCCCTCCCCCCACCCCCTGTTCACAACCTATTTAGACAATGTATGTAACGAAACCAACCACACAGAGACCGTATCATCACCGTATAATGGAAAGGACGCATAAAAGACCCAAAGGCGAATTACATCATTAAAGAAGTCCTATTTGCGGACGATCAAGCCCTAATAGCAAAATCAGAAGCAGATTTACAAGTCCACATAAATAGGTTATACGAAGTGTGTAAGGAACATAACATGAAAATTAGCATAAGTAAAACAGAGGTAATGACTATAACCAAAGAAAAAAAAAAGATAACAATTTACCTCAAAGAACACCCCTTGGGGCAAGCAAAGTGCTTCAAATATTTAGAAAGTATACTATCAATCAATCAATCATGTGCCATGCCGGAAAGCGTGGGCAGTCATGACTCACCATTTCACTCGATCACCAAAGTTGTGGATCAGCTTAGTGTTCCTGTCTCGTCCATGTCATGTGGCCAAGCCATCCAGGTATTTTCTTCTCGGTCTTCCTCTTGGTCTGTTCCCCTCGATCTTACCAGTTGTCAATAAGCTCTGCAATCCATTTCTTCTCATAACATGTCAAAAAATGTTGACTGTCTTTGTCTAATTTCTCTAATCAGTCTACGATTTTCATTTGTCTCCTGTAGTACTTGGTCATTGGTTTTTCTATCTGTCTATGGTACTCTTTGCATTTTCCTCAGAAACCACATTTCTGTAACCATCAAATGTGGTTCAGCTTGACTGCACATTGTCCAAGATTCACATCCATACAAAAGAGCAGGCTCTATGTACCCCCTCAACACCCTTTTTAGTATATTTATCACCAAATGGAAAATCAGAAGATGACACGAAAATAGATGCAATACTGTAAGGCAAACCGACTAATTGGAAAAAATGGGACCAATACTTAAGAACAGACACGTATCAATAGATACTAAAAAAGCACTCTACAATACAATCTTCCTACCAACTCTATGCTATCAAACAAGGACAATGACAGAAAAGATAGAAAAATTACAATAACGGAAATGAGATTCCTGAAAAGAATACTCAATGTATCAAGAAGAGAGAAAATTATAAATGTTTTGCGCGCGCTCGCTTTGAACTCAAACGTAAGTCCATACACACTACCTCTAGTAGTGCTGGACTGAATTCTGCATGTGGATTACCTTTCCATATTAATAATGACCCTCGCCTTCAGGCAAAATAACTCCGACTTCAGAGGTACCTGTAACTTACATCCCGAAGTCAAGGACGAGAGGTCAACATTTTAGTCCAGCTGTCCGGTGTAGGAATTGAACACCCTTACCTTGGCATCAGTACATAGGATGTTTAAGAACATATGTTCATATCCATTCGGCCAAGCTGCCTACAAAAAGTGGGATTATAGCATCGTTAGATTTCATTAGAAAACGTCAAGTTTAATAGCCCTTACTAGTATGAACGTTAACATACTTCAGTAGGTAATCTTCGTCATTAAAATGGTGCCATTACCAACGGAGACGTTACAAAAAGTATAATAATGACGTGGAAATAATAAAACCTTCTATAGTGAAATTTTCAATTCTCGACAGACATGGTCGCCATCTGAAATTGTAATAAGATATTTACATAAGAAAAAAAGTAAAACCCACACCTGCACAGTTCGCGGCGTCTGCACTAGCCAGGCGACCTTAATGCCTCAAGCTGAAGACCCTACCTGCTCTACAACGCAAGCTACAACAGGCAGTAATGACAGTACTGACAGTACAGTTGCTAGCTTTCTTCCATCCCTTATCCCTCATTGGGACAGAGGCCCTCAACCAATTCTTGGCAAGCTGTTCTATCTTTTGCTGTCTCTACAAATTCCAAGAAGTCCTCCTCATATTAACTATCCATATCTCTAATCTGTTCATTTCTGCCACCACATGTGCTGTGTTTCCAATTTCATATGCCATTCTAACATTCAGATTACCACAGTTTGAAAGCAAGCAAGTCAGCGATCCATATTTCATAAGGTTTCCTTCGCATCCCGCCTTTAGACGAATTTCCTCTCCGCTTGGATGGCTGAGCTATTCTAATTTAAACATACAGGTCACAATCAATAGATTGGTCGATTTATTGCCTAACAGATTTCGGCAAAGAATGAATCACCAAAATAAATAAATAAATAAATAAATAAATAAATAAATAAATAAATAAAACAACTATAAGTAGATTGTGAGCTTTACTAGAACATGACTACCATAGTCATTCTCATAGTGTGTCATATTCATCTAAGTCTACGAAGTCTGAGCATGGAACAAACCTTCAGACAACATGATCTTTCCAATACTTCAGTATTTTTGTTTATGTTCTATACAATTACTATAAAGAAGAGACAGAAAACATTCTTTGGCTACATGGTAAGAAGAGAGGCATTTAAAATGTACCGACTGATTAGCACTAGAAAATGTCAGGCAACTGTACATAAATTACGAGCGTAAGTTAATAAGTAAGTCACAAATGGCTGTAGAAAAATAACTTAATATGATAACAACTTGAAACTAGTTTATTTTTATACATACATTGTCCCTTTATTTCTCAACATAATTTCCACCAACATTGATGCACTTATCCCACCGTTTTATCAGTCCTCCCAAACCGGCTGCATAGAACTGCGTACTTTGATTTCATTTACCTGCCATCCCACAGAACTGTGTGACTTACTTATTGACCCACCGTCGTAACTTTTTCTACCCAACTATGCACCGCTTTACCGGAAAAACGTTTGTCAGCATAAACACTGAAAACACACCTTGGCGGGAGACATTTCGCGAATGACGCCGAAGTTGAATGTGAAGTGAAAACGTGGTTTAGAAAACAGAGCACGCAGTTCTATGCAGCCGGTTTGGGAGGACCGATAAAACGATGGATAAGTGCATCAATGTTGGTGGAAATTATGTTGAGAAATAAAGATACAATGTATGTATAAAAATAAACTGGTTTCAAGTTGTTACCATATTAGTTATTTTTCTGTAGCGTCAAGTCCTAAAGCACCTGTTTTCTCCCATATATCAGGTCAGATGAGTTGGTTATATAACAAGATAATCACAGGGCAGTGAACTTTATAATTTAGATTTGACGAAAGATGTGCAACAGATATTCCCCGGAGACGTCAGAGCTAACGCCTGGGAGCACTGCTTCGCTTAACGCTCAACAGCAGCATGGGATGACGTTTACGAGGTACACAGAAGAAAGAAGGATTAGGAGAAGATGGAGAATATGTAGAAGGAAGAAGAAGAAGAAGAAGAAGAAGAAGAAGAAGAAGAAGAACAACAACAACAACAACAACAACAACAAGAACAACAAGAACAAGAACAAGAAAAGAGGAAGGGGATGAGGAGGAGGAGAGGTAGAGAAACAAGAAGAAGAAGAAGAAGAAGAAGAAGAAGAAGAAGAAGAAGATGAAGAAGAAGAAGAAGAAGAAGAAGAAGAAGAAGAAGAAGAAGAAGAAGAAGAAGAAGAAGAAGAAGAAGAAGAACAACAACAACAACAACAACAACAACACCAACAACAACAACAATAACAACAATGTCATGGTCTTACTCTGATCTAAATAATGGTTCGGGTTCATACAGGCAACAATAAACTGTTCGCTAGGATATAGAACATTTATTGTATGAAGTGTACAGTTGGCGCAGTGGGTAAACAGACCCGCGCTCTCTTATATTACATATCACAGATAGTTAAACATCAAACTTATAGTTGTCATACAACAATCTAGCACACTATCTAGCCCTAGTATATCTATCACTATCTATGAGTCCCTCTCAGGCAGGCCCTGTTGTCTCTCTCCAGTCCGTTTGTCCTCTGCCGGTCTCCGCGTGTCCTAACTCGACACGGGCGGTAACTCTGTCCGAGTTCCTCGTGGACCCCGCATTAGGCGGGCCACATCAGTGTCCACGGAATCATGGACTTGGTGACCATCTCTTTGGAGAAGGTTCTAGATTACTCGGGTCCTGCTCGACTCAATGGTTTCCCTTGGGCTGGAATTGCAGCCCTCTACCATATGTGCAAGTGAGGCGGTGACAGGATCCCTCCTTCCCCGTGACATGATTTGTTGTTGGGAATTAGATCCGTTCTAATTCTGTCACCGAATCACATACAGTTGGTGTTTGTAGTTTGGTGGATAGTAACCTGGTAACCTACCTATTAGCACTAAAAACTCATGTATTCTACCATACAACACTTGTCTGATTTGGTGCAGAGATCCCTGTCTCTCGTGTGCTTAAATATGCTTATCAGACCGAAGTTACGTGGCATTTTAGTAGTTGTATTTACAACTTGCCCTTCTCATAGTACCCGAAATGGTACCCAGACAAATAACCCCTATATAATAGAGGGTTAACAAGACCGAAGTCTTGGCTAAATAAGTACACCTTCAAATCTTGATCTGTGTGTGTATTTCTATACACTTTTACTCCCGTATGTTATATAATGCTAAATATGTAGTTACCTTGTTCTTTTATCCCCCTCAGACTACATGTGTACCTGTTGGCTTGTTAGTGTGTTAACTAATAAGTTGATGTATCTAATAAAGTGACTGTATTTTAAATTGATAGTGTTGAGTTTTGAGGTTTGTGTAACGTGCGTGCTGAATGTGTGGTGTAATTCCAAGCGTCACGAGTTGGGATAACCTCAATCATGTAATACTGCACTGTGTGCAATACCTGACTAGGTATTCCAAGTAGTGGTGCTTAGATGTATCCTAACTGCTAACCTAAGTATATTACCATAAGTACTAAATTAACTCCCTACTAAACTAAGTTCTACACATGTATTGACAAATTAGACAAGTCATGCACTTTTACATGGAAGACGCAGACAAATTACAATGAATACGTTTTGCGTACAATTTGTCCGCCAAGTGTATCGTTCTCTCATTTAATCCTTTCACGCAGTCATTCACTCATCTGTCATTCAAAATAGTAATTGGCTAAATATATATTTAAAGTTGAGGTAAGCGTTATTGCCCTTAGAAAAAATGGGCTAGGCGATATTTGCCCTTTAAGAAAATACGTACTTTTTGTACGATAAATGAAAAATAGGTTATAATTTAACTAGAGACACTTGTATAGGACGGTTATTTAGCATATGAATGGTACCGTCTGTAATATTAAAGTAGAATATGTACAAGTTATAGGTTAACACAATTTATATACATCATTGATGGAAATATAATACATATTTAATAGTAAACTAATTAATTAAATAACTCCAACGATGATGTGCGCGTTGACGTTCCTTCGTTCGTGTGTTATGCCATGAATGTTAAAGTTAGTATGGCTGTCTCTTGAGTGTTGTCGTCGATGTTGTTTTGTTTCGGCTGTTTGCAAAGTTTTGTAGCCACAGCAAGTATGGATCGCTCTCACTGTCTCGTATGACATATAACATTGTTCAAAGATAGTTCACTGCTTGATATAATTGGTTGAAATAAACACAGTTACTGTTTTCTGCTGGAATCGTTCTAGAGCTTAGGCATTTGATGATATAGTTCTTACAATATAGCTCTTAACGTATGTTTAAGGGTGACGTAATTAACCTAATCACTGAGAGTACTCTAGCAGGTGTAGAGTCACACTGTTATATGTAACGGAATAAAAGTATCACAGTTTATAGTGTGGCTACTGGCCAATGTGATTAGAGTCATTCTACTGGCGCATTTGTCTGCCGTGATAAAAGGTCAGCCACAATGTTCTCGGTGCCCTTAATATGGCGAATTTCGAAGTCAAAATCTTGAAGTAGAAGACACCATCTTTGTAACCTGTTGTTTTTGGGCGACCCCTGATTCAGTACTAATAATGGCGAACTGTCTGTGAGGACCACAAAATGGCTTCCCAAGAGGAACTTAGATAGTCTCAATATACAGAACAAAAGGCTCAAACACTCCAATTCAACTGTGGCATAACGAGTCTCAGCCTTCTTCAGTTTGCGGCTTACGTAGAAGATCGGGTGTCGAACGCCATCCACTTCCTGCATTAAACATTCTCCTATTGCGATAGCGCTCGCATCTGTGGTCAGAATAAAGGGTAAATTTATGTTGGGTAATCGCAAGACTGGTGGATTCGAAAAAATATGTTTCAACCTACCCATTGCATCATCTAAGCTGGTACTTTTACAAATTTTTGATGGATGATCTTTAGTTAACATATCAGAAAAGATTGAGGTGAGTTCTGCCCAATGTGGAATAAATTTAGAATAATAGTTAATCAGACCTAGTAAACTTCTAACCTGCTTCTTTGTGGTAGGTACTTCTAGATTAAGGATCTTGGAAACAATTTTATCATCAGTCAACAATTTTCCTTCAGAAATTCTATGACCAAGGAAGTCTATTTGTGTATAGCCTATTTCAACCTTGGAAGGTTTGATAGTAAGTCCAAAAAGAGAGATTTGGTGGAAGACTTGTTTAAGGGTGAGTAAGTGAGAAGTCATATCAGAAGAATGGACGCATATATCATCAATATAAGCAACTACGTCATTAATTCCGTGTAATAACAATCTTGTTAGTCTCACAAATGTGGCCGGTGCGTTCTTCAGGCCAAACGGAAGATATAGCCATTCGTATAACCCTAGTGGCGTTGCGAATGCTGTTATATGTCTACAAGAAGGGTGTAGAGGAACTTGCCAATATCCTTTCGCTAAATCTGTCTTAGAAAATAAGGATGATTGAGCCATATCTAAAATAAGATCTTCACAACTGTTCATAGGCTCTGCATCTGTTGTTGTTCTGGTATTCAATATTCTATAGTCGATGCACAAGCGGATTGTCTGGTCTTTCTTTTTTCACCAAGACAATCGGTGAAGAATATTGAGACATAGATTTTTGAATAATGCCATTCTTCTCTAAATCTAAAATTTCCTTATCTAAATTAGATCTGTAATGGAGAGGAATAGAATATGGTCTACATTTGACCGGTCTCAGATCTGTTAACACAATTGAATGTGTTATTCTATCAGTGCGTCCAGGTTGTTGGAAAAGATCGTCTTATAGTCGTCTAGGAGCGTCAAAATGTCCTGTCGCTGTTGTTGTGTCAAAGTGTCAGAGATATGTATGTCCTTTATACTTCCGTCATCAGTCATAATTGGCACAGGGATTTCAGTGTTGTCCATGTCTGTCTGATTTATCACAGATGCTACAGTTTGTAAATTGTCTTCAATGTCATTGTCGTCGTCGTCGAGATCGATCGTCAATATGTCGTCAAATTTGTCGTCATTGTCAATATCACAGATTGTCGGTAATGTCCATCTGTCTTCGTCATTGTCGTCGTCCGTAAGCGTGTGTCGTTAACGATGCTTCGTTTGTCGAGGTGTTATTCCGTTGGGAAATTGTCGGTTCGTCTCCCGTCAACAGTTTGTTGCGTCTCTTCATTTGTCTCATTGTCCTGTCTAGCATAGTATGGTTTCAACATATTTACATGTAATAATTTCAATTTTCCATTTACAGGGAATGTAGTAGGGTTATTCCCCTTGATCAGTTTATGACATGTATCACAAGATGTACAAAATAATTAATCTCTTGGTCAAACTTTGGCCAATAAAAATGGGTTAGGACAATAGCCCTGGTCATTTCATATCCCATATGACCTCCAAAAGGGGAGTCATGGGCTATTTTTAGCACTTTGTTTCGATGTGCTCGTGGTAAAACAATTTGCTGTGTCGTGGTCTGGTTTGTTGTGTAAAATCTGGTTAAGATGTTATTCTGTAGCCTAAATGTCCACGATGCATGTTTAGTGACTTTTGGTTTAAGTCCACCTAATTTAAACTATGGTGTAAGTGTTTTATCTGCTTTTTGTTCATTACCAAAAGTGATGTTAGTTAAGTTTGGCGCTACTATTTCTAATGATTCCTGCAGTTGGTCCGTGTTGGTTTTGTGGGTTGTCTGTCGTGTTATTGCGTTTGTGTGTTGTGTGTTTTGTAGCACATTTACAGGTTCGGTACTTGGTAGTTTGGTAGCATCCTCAATTCGAGGTTTTAATTCGGTCGTATCGTTTCTTGATTCGACCGCCCCTGCATTGTACACCTCGGTAAATTCTTCCTGAATTACCTCAGTGGTTGTCTCCCTTGGTATCTTGGCAGTTTGAGACAAGCAAGAATGTTGTTTCTCTTTTGTGTCGCTATTTCTGTGGTGGATACCGTGTTTTTGCTCCCACATTTTGATTTCTCTTTCAGAGCATGGATGTATGTTGGGTAAATTACCAAGAATAATATCCGCGACTGGACTTTCAAGGGCAGCACACAATACTCGCCCAGATATGAACGGTGTTTGAATTTCGACCAAAGCAAGGGGGTATTTCTCTATCGTACCTGAAAATGTGCGACACGTCACATGTTTGTCTGTGTAGTCTTTAGCGTCTATTAATGTTTTCCTCACCCCACAGAGCGTTGCACCGGAATCACGAATTAACGTGCACTTTTTGTTGTTAACAAACCCTGTATAAAAAACTAGCTTGCCTGTAGATGATAAGGCAGCGTTAGCTGTTTCATTTGCAATTGGGACTATGTGACCACAATGTAGTGTTGTGTCAAGTTGGAACTTCGTACAGGTGTTGCACTTACTGTCTGTTATGGTGTTGACGACGTGTACAGCATTCCCAAGCTCGCTTTCACTGTCGTGTTGATTGTCACATTCATTTAGTGACTCCAGCTCTTCGTCAGACGACGTTTCTACTAATGCCGCATTGGCTTGTCTCAATAATTTTCGGCCTTCACAATCCTTATTATAGTGACCCCAGCTATTGCAGAAATAACATTTAATTGCTCTGTGGTAAGCCATGCGTTTAGCTGTTTGCTTCTCTACCATCTTTTTGAGGTGTTCAGGGTAGGTGGGTGATTTGTCACACATCCCGTAACTGTCGTGATGAAAATTGCAATATTGGCATCTTACTACTTTACCGACATTGGATCGTGGTTTAAATCTACTCTGTGATTGTTTGGAGTATTTGGTGTTCACTACTGCAGCTGCTGTATCATTGTGACTTATGTTATGTTGAAAAATATCCCTATTTGCTGTGAAAAATGCATTCCCCTTCGCCTCGATTTCCTGAATGCTCTTACAGTCCATTTGTTTTAAGAACTTGGCGAAAGGTGTGGGGATGGTGCTAACTATTTTATCTATTATAATCAGTTCCTTAAGTTTATCATGGCTATTGTTGGTTTTAGCCGAGTTAATCCATTTTGTGCATATGTCTTGGACTGTACTGACATAATCTATAAAGGTTTGGTTTGGTTGTGGAGATAATTTGGCAAATTGTTGTTGGTAACCTGCAGTGTCTAAAGAAAAATGTTGGAGAATGCGTTGTTTTAGGTACTCATAGTCTTTTCGCATTTCCTGTGGTATTGTCTCTATTACTTTCAGTGGTTCAAGAGCCAAATTTCTCATTAGAATAAATGCCCAATCTGATTTACTGATTTTATGATGAGACATGAGACACTCAAAATTTTCTAAGTAGGCGGAGATTGAATCTCCAGAACAGAAAGCCTTCACGAGACCTTTATATTTACTATATTTTTGTTCTTCTTCTTTGCTTCTTAACTTATTTATTGATATTTCTGCGTTGGCCTCCATTTCCATCTGTTTTAGTTTAATCTGTGTCTCGGCATTTAATTGGGCCTGTTTGGCGGCGGCCTCAAGCTCCATTTGTTTCTCCTGAGCCTGCAATTGTATCTTCTTCTCTTCAATTTGCAATTGCATTTTCTTTTCTTCTGCTTGCATTTGCAATTTCTTTTCTTCGGCCTCCATTTGCAGTTTCCTTTCTTCTCGTTCCATCGCTCTTTCTTCACGGGCAATGTTTTCTGCGTGTGTTTTCTGTGCCCATTCTGACAGTTTTTCTTCTTTATAACCTAACTTTATTCCTTGCTCAATGCATTGATCTAAAGTAGACATTTTGTGTTTTATTTGTTTGTTAAGTTTATAGAGTTAAATCCCTTAGAAAAAATATGTTATGTGGTCGAAAATTTGGTTTACTCCCCTAATTATTAATGTGTAAATCAAAATGCAAGGTTATGTTGGTAACAAGTTTATGAATATGCAAAGAAATCAATATGATACAAAATAATACATTGATGAAACATGAGAAGTACAGCTTAGAAGTACAATGAGTATGAGGTGAAACTTAGCTCTGAATTTTGAAGTTCCTCGATGTTGTCTTGTACTCTCGTTACTGTTGGAAAGGTTTCATCGGTTGGACGCGGCACTTGTTGCGGAACAATCTGCTCGTGGAGCGAGAAAACATTAGTCACTGTCACACCAAAAAAAATGTCAAAATAGTAACATGTCGAAAAAAAAAAATTGTTTACAGAATCAAAATAAAGAGGCGCTACGGAGGCAATGGTGAGACATTGCCGAGGGACTCAGATTATTTCTATTTGGTTGCTAGATAGCTACTAGTTTTATGTAAACTTGTAACGGTAATAATTTCTTTGATTTAAACAAATCAATGTGTTATCAAAAATCAATGTTTTACCAAAAATCAATGTGATATGCTTAAATAATTAATTTTACATGGCATTTAACAGGTTTTTAAGAAAACATTCTATGCCAAAACCGGAAAACTAGCCCCCAAAAAGCCTGTCATGGTCTTACTCTGATCTAAATAATGGTTCGGGTTCATACAGGCAACAATAAACTGTTCGCTAGGATATAGAACATTTATTGTATGAAGTGTACAGTTGGCGCAGTGGGTAAACAGACCCGCGCTCTCTTATATTACATATCACAGATAGTTAAACATCAAACTTATAGTTGTTATACAACAATCTAGCACACTATCTAGCCCTAGTATATCTATCACTATCTATGAGTCCCTCTCAGGCAGGCCCTGTTGTCTCTCTCCAGTCCGTTTGTCCTCTGCCGGTCTCCGCGTGTCCTAACTCGACACGGGCGGTAACTCTGTCCGAGTTCCTCGTGGACCCCGCATTAGGCGGGCCACATCAGTGTCCACGGAATCATGGACTTGGTGACCATCTCTTTGGAGAAGGTTCTAGATTACTCGGGTCCTGCTCGACTCAATGGTTTCCCTTGGGCTGGAATTGCAGCCCTTTACCATATGTGCAAGTGAGGCGGTGACAAACAACAACGACAACAACAAGAGGGAAAAGAAAAAGAAAAGAAGAAGGGGATGAGGAGTAGGAGAGGTAGGAAACAAGAGGAAGAAAACAACCATCTACGCTCAACCAGCATTATGGCCTCACACCCACGCTTTTGGGAACCACTGACCTAATTCAAGAGGCAGTTTTTAATGTATTAACAAGAGCATTAAGATCTGACAACCAGGCGCAAAAATGAAGCCAATTTGAGTTCAACTCTGTGAAGGGAAGGTCCACGGAAGAGGTTCACACAAGGGAGGCTATTGTAGCCGCTTCCGACAAGGGAGTCAACCATGTAAAATCATAATCTTCGTTAACGATAAGCTTCCCATGAGATCTAACGGTGTGCTGTTTATACGCAATAGGGAAGACGCGAATATCGTGAGTGATTATGTGCTTTCTAATGAGCTTATATAACTCAAGAAACGAAAGATTACTCAAGAGGTCCAACGGGCATCAACGCAAGAGATCAATGAATTAATAAGTATAGGAAAATCCTCGTAGAGTATATGTTTGTTGTTTTGCTCACTGGAAATTTTCGACATAGATTGCGTTATTCTAGAGGAACACTGATAGCGCTCAAGCTCACAAGCAGAAAGTTTACTGGTTCAGTCACTAGTAGGTTTTCGAGTGTTACGGAGCGTAGAAATGTGGATTATTCTGTTTATCTCTTCTTCTGTTTCTTGTTTATCTGCCAAAGGTGCATAGGTCCCGAAACCAACTAACACCAGTCCCTAATACCCTTTGCTGTCTTCAGCGGTTCCTTCTATGTCCTTTCCATATTAATTACCTCGGCCTCTAATACTTTTCTCTGTGTGTTTTAGGTCTGGTTCATTTTCTCTTCTCTTGTGGGTTCCAGGGGAACGAAATTCTACGAGGGGGCTTCAAATGAAAACCTTACACGTGTTTCTTTGTGTGTGTGTGTGTGAATATGTGGGAGCGAGGTTCTGCAAAGGACACGCAACTGAATGAATGAATATATTTGTCAGGGTCTGATATGTAAGTAATAGTGTAAGTGCCGGTATGTAAGCGAGAGTCAGTGTAAGCATAGCTGAGGTCAAGGGCAGTAAGAGACACGACGGCTTGGCTGACGGAAGGTCAGGCAAGAAGTCCATGGATAAGACCCACGTGATGTGGTAAGGTCAAGGAGGAGAGAGTCAGTGTGTGTGAGACAGCGAACGGAGACGGACGTGTGGAGATCTAGAGAGCGATAGAACGATAGAACGATAGTGTTTGTGACGGATAGATGGGGATGATCGTTGTGTATTGATATTCGAGGAATGTACTAACTGTGATATGTGCGAGATGATGTGAGGCTGTGATTGCGAATGATCGTACGGGCGACAGTGTAAATATCGCCCATGTGAGCTAGCGCATGGCTGCTGGTGTTGAACGATTGTTTGAGCGTGAAGTGCGACCATGTTGTCAGCCTGTAATATATATTGTAATAAATGTTGTTCAGGAGATAGCTCCTGCGAGTTTCCGATTGCATTCATGTGTTATTAGTATATGTGTCGTAGATGTTGTAATTTGCCTGTCCAAGTCCAGTGAGCTAGAAGGAGAAATAGTTAGGACTCTGACAGGTATAATGGTGTCAGAAGTACACATGAACCACATTCCCATGTAAAGTGCATAAAAGAACGCTACTTATGCAAAGAAGAAGATCAATTGCATAATTTTGTAAAAATCGGAGATTTGGTAACAAAATCAGAACGAAAATACCATCATTTCTTTCCACAGCAGGTTTCAATTCTACAAAGCGACCGACGCAACCAGAACGGGTCAACAGTAACCAGCACGAGAATCACGTTCCTGTACATCAAGCGTTCGAGTAAACAGCAGATAAAGATAAGTTGATTAATTTTGATTGCTAATTACCCAAAATCTGCATTCTTTGATTTCCTTGTATAGATACCATCATTAGTAGATTTGAAGATTAATTAACAGAAAAGGATGTCGGATGATGAATACCTATCACATTTCTGGGGCACAAATCAGTACAAAAGGTTGCTAGATTTTTTTGATGATACACGGGCACAAGACAAAGCAAATTGTATAAGAAAACATGACCTAATACGTGATTGGACTCAAGAATTTGAAAAGAAAATGCAAGACTACAAAATCCCAAAAGATAATTGGGGTACATGGTACAGAGGACACGTACCAATAAAAAGTAAAAAAACTTCAAGAGATCATACCTGATTTGTCAAGGACAGACTATGAATATTATAAAACAAGGATATTAAGACACTATATAAACTCTTTCGAGACTCTAAAATTAGAGGTACAAAATTTGAAACCAGCCACAGACAAGTCATTCACCCAGTATATAAGGGAAATAGAAGATTTTTTCAGAAAGCTAACATTTGAAATTAAATATACAGACAACAATCAAGAAGCAATAAATTTCTTATTAATGGAAAAACTAAAAGCAACACTCCCAGCCGAATGCGGAAAATATTTAGAAGAACACAACAAAGAGCCTATCAAAAACTTACTAGAAAAATGCCGCGAATATTACAACCAAAGTATGAACCTGGCTAAGAACACTCAACAGAAGAGTACTGTGAAAGCAACGGCATCTGCAGCCACAGATTGTCAAAACAAACCACAGAAAACAAAACCAGTACTGTGCAAACATTGTAGCACTCCACATACAGAAAATGGAATATGCGATAAAAATCCCACTTATCAAGAATACCTAAATACTATTATAGCACAAAAACTGGGGAAGGTAAACCAAAGGAAATATAGAACAAAATGTCATTTTGCCTCGCGTATGGCCACAGACGTTTCGAATGTGAAGGCGTAAAAAGAATACAGAAAGCAAAAGCAAATGCAGCCATAAACATTACAACAGACAGTTCAGCAAAGAACTTAGAAAAAGTAAACATCACAGAGACGAAAACAAGACTAAACATTGCAAATTCAGAACAAACTGAGTTTTACCCAACAGACTTTGTACCATATTTCAATAATGTTGTTAATATCACTCAGCCTCATTCCTATTTAAAGAGGGCAATTCTCAACAAGAAAGTGAGGAAATGAACAAAACCTCAAGACTGTCGTTAGGAAAACTAACATTCCATGAGGGATACATTAATGACACAGTATGCACATGTGTACGCGACACAGGGTCCTGTCTTATCGGTCTTCGGAAGACCCTACCTGATCCTAAAGACTACCTAGATGAGTACATCTATTGCAGAACTGTTTCAGGGACAGTAGAGAAATATCCTATGGCATGGGCCAATATAAAATCACCTTTCCTATCAGGCAGAGTAACTTGCGCATTATTAGACAATCCATGCTGCGATTTATTAATTGGAAATGTATTAAATGTAATAGACCACACAGAGTCCACAACCCAGACATGGCAGAAAGTTAACACCTACAACAAACACTGCCTTAACTACACCACTCATCATACAACAACATGATGAACAGACCAAGGTACCACACCATACCAACTTGATTACCATATCACAACAAGAAGAAACAGAAACTGGAGTGTATCAACAAAGAAAAGAAGGTACAGATAACAAGCATTTCACAAGGGCGAGAAAAGATCACAAAACATCATGGTACATACTATACCTCCTGTACCCCCTGTTAACTACACACATGCCCAAGTACACACAATGGATGGTTCTACTCGCACTACTCATGTTAAATGCAAAACAAATGTCTTCACAAACAATTTTAGTCACACATCATCATGACGCAACACAGATGATATTACTCATGACAAACCAGCTAACTTTGTTACTTATATCATTACTGTTGAACCAAAGTTTGTTGTTACCACTGATAAACTACTATGTCAAGCAACTCAGACACATACTTATGCTGAACAATGTAAATCATCAGTCGGTGGAATTACTGACAAAAATCAGCAACAAATTACCCTACATATTTTGGAAAATATACACAAATTGCAGAAAAGCATACAAACATGCACGATTACATTTCAAATCTATACATGGTGTATTATTATTATTTGAACTATTGAATGCATACACACATGTACGAGTGCAGGTTTGGAGATAGCACTCAAAATGATCTCAACATGAAATTTGAAAATCCCCACCCTTCGGAAAATTAATTTTAACCGTAACCCATTTTATATCTGTAGATCGAGTAACTCCAGAGTTGCCTTGTCTGCTGTACGACTCCAGCGCTATGATACTAGCACACTCTATTGTACAGACCAACATAAAAGTTCCTTCAACGTGAAAAGTGTCATCGACAGAACAGTAAGACTCAACATGTGATTTCAGGTATCGAACAGTAAGATATACCCATATTGACTTTGTTTCAAACGAGTATCTACAGAATCCACCTTTTGAAATCGACTAACAACGACAAGAACTTCACAAGTACAGACACTCATTTCCAGTGAACAGTTTAATGAACCAGATGCCAACCTACAAACTATGGCAAAGACAGTCACAGACAGACGCACCATGGCCACACTCATAATTAAGGCCACCGAACTTAAAACATTAATTCGTATTTTATATGTGTGAATTCCAGCAATTTTACAGAACGGACTTACAAATTGTCCAAACTTGGTGAAAAGTCTTAATCACTATACAGAAGGAAAGACAATATCATGATATACAGAATACGTCAATAATCGGGTCAGAAAGAAGAAATGCCAAACATTCCAGCACCGCAATGAACATTGAACACGAATGATTTAATTCCGTGTGCATAACTTTCACAGGACAAGAACAGTATCCTATAAGTGCATAAAGGCAGCGACGATGAATATTTTATTGTAAATTTATTAACTGCATTACATCCAATGTCTAATTTTATTATTATATTAGTTAGTATTGTTAGAATATGATGTGTAAATATAAACGTAAGTACAGTGTGAAAGGTATAAGGTGTAATGCTGAGAATCAACGCCTGGCAATCCCAATACGCGAGTGTTACCAAACTTGCTTTCGCGTATGGTGGATAGCCCGACGAATGACGCTTAGCAATAGTGGTACAAAAGTAACATCATAATATTGTAACAAGAAGGAACATACCAACAGGGTGATGCCAACCAAAGAGATTAATAAGAACTCTCCATAACAGTAAACGAGGTGTACCCAAAAAGGGAAACAAGTCAAGGTCTGACATAAAAGAGGTAAGGGGGACTATTATATACAGGAAGTATATTCGAACCATGACCACAACAGTGACATAGTGTGCTCATAAAGAATCGATGAGGGTGTATTAAATAGAGACGAGGGGGACCACGTCTGAATAGAGAGAAAATTTAAGAATGCTGTAAGAGGAAGTTGTAGCCTTATTCGAGGCGTGAATCAATGGAGAATCCTTAAACCAGCATAGCCACAATAACTATGAGATAATAGTGCACAACAAATCGATTGGGAAACATGAACAGAATGTAATGTCACGGAGTGGGGATTGAAGAATATAACGAGGTATGACGAATAGACCCAACCAGAACATTTGCCAGACCACGACAAAACCTTGAGAGAAACCTCAGTACTGAAAAAGAGAGAAGAATAGTAATTTAATCTCGGAAAAAAGATCAGAGCAAAAAGGGACGCAAGCGTAGACTTATGATCATATAATCCCCTGACAAGGTTAGAAAGATGTACCAAGAGTAACAACAACAGAATGTGTCACATTTCCAAGAGAAAGTGCCACATTGTTTGTGCGGGGGGAGAGTGTCAGGGTCTGATATGTAAGTAATAGTGTAAGTGCCGGTATGTAAGCGAGAGTCAGTGTAAACATAGCTGAGGTCAAGGGCAGTAAGAGACACAACGGCTTGGCTGACGGAAGGTCAGGCAAGAAGTCCGTGGATAAGACCCACGTGATGTGGGAAGGTCAAGGAGGAGAGAGTCAGTGTGTGTGAGACAGCGAACGGAGACGGACGTGTGGAGATCTAGAGAGCGATAGAACGATCGAACGATAGTGTTGTGACGGATAGATGAGATGAACGTTGTGTATTGATATTCGAGGAATGTACTAATTGTGATATGTGCGGGATGATGTGAGGCTGTGATTGCGAATTGTCATACGGGCGACAGTGTAAATATCGCCCATGTGAGCAAGCGCTTGGCTGCTGGTGTTGAACGATTGTTTGAGCGTGAAGTGCGACCATGTTGTCAGCCTGTAGATATATTGTAATAAATGTTGTTCAGGAGATAGCTCCTGCGAGTTTCCGATTGCATACATGTGTTATTAGTATATGTGTCGTAGATGTTGTAATTTGCATGTCCAAGTCCAGTGAGCTAGAAGGAAGAAATAGTTAGGACTCTGACAATATTCTGGAAAAGTAAAGAACAAATGTATCATTTTTCGATGTAGTCACCCCAGCGTTTAGTGCTTGTCCTCCAACGCCGATAAAGTGCTTGGATTCCTGCAGAAAAATCGACTCAAGTGTCACTACTCGGTGTGCCAGACCCGGTGGTGAACAGTCTGTTACAGAAGTCACGCCGTTGTGAAACTTCCTATTCCACCCATACACTTGCTGGTCTTACAGAAATGCATAACCATACTGGACATTCATTAGCTGATTAATTTCCATAGGTTTTACCCTTCACTTTTTTGGTGCAAGTCAAAAATGGGGCGGCCGTCTTTAAACTGTCCTTAAGACGTCAAAGTGTTCGCCTGTATCGTGATGTCACGTGCTTAACTCTCTTGACATCCTTTACAACAATATTGACGGGTTACGAGACAATGACATGGTTATTCTAATTTCTAGCATACATTTCAGGTTTTCATTTGAAGCCACCCTTATAGTTATATCATTAAAAGTTTTATCAAAGTGTGTCTTTTCCCGGGCACGCGTCTTTTTCTCACCCGTTGATTCATTGACGTCTGTTTAGTTCAACCGATAAACTCCTCAATGGTGATTCTGAGAATTCCATGCTAGCACTTCTATTCTGCCTCAAAGAGACTAATGAAATTAGAACAATGTATTCAACAATAATAATGAGACAAACAGCTTTCTTTGGCCATGTGATGAGAAGTGAGGCATTGGAGGACTCGTGAAGTGTGGAAAGTTCAAGGGGAGGAGAGGGAGAGGTAGACCAAGAGAAATGATGCTGAATGGACTGAGACAGTGTCATGGGGGAATAGCATCAGCATAGCTGATCCAGAACACCAAAGATCGAGATCTGTGAAGAGATATGAACGCCTACGACATTTGACAAAGCACTTGAGGATGTTTCTTTTAATGCATCAAGCAATGACTATTTTTAGCCTTTTAGTAATTGTAAACAATAATTTACCATAGTGAATCTGTACAAAGAAGATTGCACAATTTATTGCCTGACACATTTCGCTGCATCTCGTCTGGTACCTACATGAGAATTCATACAACATAAACCGAAGCAATGAGATGAATCCTCCAAGCTGAAATATTTTTTTTTCGCATATCCTTTACAGGACATCGCTGTCAAGAGCAGCATTTTACCGATGTCGTTGATTACTTGGCAAGATTACGCTCAGTAGTTTGCCATTGATTTCTGAGCGGTCGGCTCACTTATCCCATAACTCACCAACGCGACGAGAACCGCTACCAGCGCTGCGAGACACTGCGTAGATAAACGGGATTACGGAGAAAGTCGTTTAACCCCTCGGCCAGAGAGACCGGCAAGCTGACATATACCACACGCATATTCTCACAGTAATTTTTACACTGTATACATTCTGTGTGTGTGTGAGTGGGTGTGTGTGTGTGTGTGTGTGAGTGTGTGTGTGTGAGTGTGTGTGTGTGTGTGTGTGTGTGTGTGTGCGTGTGTGTGTGTGTTTTAGTTGCTCTTTATTTTTGTAGCTAATTAGTAATTATATTTGTAGTGTTCTATATTTGTAGTGTATTATATTAGTAATTGTGTCAGTGCCTCTCTATGTTTGTAGTTTATAAGTAATTGTTTCAATGTTCTCTCTAAAATCTGTAGCCTTTACATGTACCACCCTCCTGAATTCACACCTGTGGTAAAGATGTAGATTCACTTCCACACATGTCTATAACATCATCTATGTGGTAGTAAATACACCAGATAATGCCCAAGGTCCATGAAATATTGGCTACAATCAACATTAAGTTTTCCTGCAGACATGATGTTACATGTTCATACCCCGTTCCAGACGAATATTTATTTTTCACTCCCCTGCGCTGGCAGGTCATTCAACCAATCAGAGGGCGACTCCACAGTGAAGATTCGCTGCAATGGATCTCCAAAATTCGCCTTGATTGTGCTTTATGTCACATTGTTGTTTGTCCATCTCTCGAAGTTATCTTCCCACTTGTATCGATGACTATCTCTTGATCGCTTGCCCTCGACCCTACACTCCAGTAATTTTTATGAGAGTGTTGTGTCTTTTAACGTGGCCGAAATATGTCACTTGCTTCTTTTTTGATTTATTTCTTCAACTCTCTTTTCTTTCCCAGTTTCCCTATAATGTCTTGGGTAGGAAATCGAATGTTTAACCTTCTAGGATAATGAAGGATAAATGTCTGTATTCCCCACCCCCCCCCCCCCCCCCCATGAAATAATGAAACAATCTGGCATGTGGACCCTGCTTAACATGAGTACTAGGAAACGCCCTGAAAAGTAAAAGCTACCGGTGACATACATGAAGTTCTACCTTCTCCCACAGTGCATCACACTAGGAGAATGAGTTTACAGTGTAGGGACATCTGCTATAAACAGTCTGTTTGTTGGTGCGTTGTTGCAATGTTTCATGTTGCCTCGACAGCAGGAAATCCAGTTCACTCTTGCCAAATTGCAACAGCCCATGGATGTTTAGCGTGCGAGGAGTGCATACCGCTGCTCCTGGTTTTTCGGCATTATCCTAGAGGGTTAAACATTTGATTTCCTACCCAAGCTTGAAGGGGATCTATATATGATCAATCTTTTCCTGTTTTAAGAACCCGTACAATCCATACCTTGAATCGAATCAGATTTGCCCAGATTAGAAGCGAACGTTACAGCTCTAAACACATCCGCTGTTGAAGATTGCCATCTTAGGATGCCTTAAGATGATTATCATAATTTTGGCTTTCTTGTCGTTGGTTTATTACTAATATTCTGCGGCCATCAAATGACGAAAGCGCCTCGCTGAAGGTTCACGTGTCCTTTGAATCATGACCAGCTTGACATTTCGGTGTCTTCATTAGCCAGGTCGTTGATTCAAAAGAATCCACAACCATGGAATATGATCATAATTCATTAACAAGCCTCCTTGCGGAAAGATACCGAGCAATATGGGGATAAAACCCGGTGCTATGAAGTAGAAGATCTTGCCTTTTAAACTCCTTTTTAGTTAATGTGAACGCCGTTTATGCTTCATAATGAAATATACCTGGAAATGACAAGACCGACAGATCGCAAAGAAGGTGGAAGCTACCTCAGACTAATATAGACATAATGTATACTGAGGCTACGAGATATACATGAAGTTTAGTTTAGTTTAATTTAGTTTAGTTTAGTTTAGTTTAGTTTAATTTAGTTTAGTTTAGTTTAGTTTAGTTTAGTTTAGTTTAGTTTAGTTTAGTCGACGAATCAAGATCACGGCACACGGGTGTAACCCATAAGCGCCCCTTTGTATTCCTAATTCAAGCCTGAGTCCGGAGAAACTCAACTCAGTGCACGAACTCCGTAGCACCGGTGAGGATTCTGTAATACTTTGGGTAGATTGTTAACTCGAAATTTTGCCCGGGCAGCCCAATTAGACTACCCTTTTTTCGATTCCCAACCGCCAAGGTATTTTTTACGTGCGCAACAATACACACGGGCGTCCGATCTCACTGCTCAGAAGACCCGGCCTTCACCGGGGCTTGAACCCGGGACCTCCAGCACTCGAGGGGGATATCATACATCGAGACCACGCAGTTCCCCCCACCCCATATAAGAAGCATATATACATGAAGCAATAATAGAACCAGGCCGGTCTCCCTGGCTGAGGCGTTAGCAGCTTTCTCCGTAACCCCGAATACTCTCGTGGTTGATGTGAGCGCATGAGAATTGGCAGCGGTTCGAGTCGCACCAGTGACTTAGGAGAATTAGGAGCCGGTCTCTCAGAAAGTCGTGGCGTGCTGATGAGCTTAATCTAGCCTAGGAATCAACATACAGCAGAAAGATGCTGATGTTGACCAAAATATCCTGAAACAGGATGGAAACGCGGGAAAATTAAAAAAAAAAAAATAGAACCAGGTCCGAACCAGAGCACCCAGGATACTAGACAGATAATGCATATTACCAACTCCACCGAAGAGAACAAGCACCGATCGTCAGATTCCGCACAGGAGACGACATGCTGAAAAATCACTTGTTTAGTAAACTAAACATAGGAGATACTGATAAATGTAGATGTGGGTCTGGTAAAATGACAGCTGAAAATGTATTGCAGGAATCATCAGCATAATGTACCACGCCATGTGGTCAAGCCATCCAGATATTTACTGCTATGTCTTCCCTTTGATCTTTCCTCCTTAATCTTGCCAATTGTCACCGAGTTCTCTAGTTTATTTCTTATCATAACGAGCCCAAAAATGTGTGACTATTTCTAATTTCTCTAATCAGTTTACAGTGTTTCGGGAGGTGGAGGGGAGGGGGAGGAGGAGGAGGAGACGAAGAAGAAGAAGAGAACAAGGAAGAATAAGTCAATGGTAAGGCATAATTACAGTAAAAGTAACCGTTGTCCTCTGAAATAGCATATGTGTTCGGTCTTCTAACACAGACTCATATCGGCTTATCTTGCCTGGGTAATCAACCAGCCAAATTGAGTTGCTTCATTTGAGCAATCTACTGACCAACATTGTAACAGGGCTGAACCGGTATCTGTGAGATATTTCTAGCATGCGTGCCAGGCAGAAACCTTTCACAAATGTGTAGACTGCACGGCATTTCCAGCTGTGAATGGACACTACATTAAAAAAAAAAAGAAACAGCTTCCGTAGTCTAAGACACAAATAGATGCGTATACTCAGTGGTTCTTTGTAATAAAATGGTAAAATGTTAATTACGTTAAATAGGGGAAGGGGTTTTTAAACTTTCTCCTTGGTTTAACTGCATTGTTAAAGTCACAAACAAATCATCATCATCAAGTGCCTGGCCAGGCTTTCATACCCCTCCACAGTTCTCGATCTTTGGTGTTCTGGATCAACACTGCTGATGATATTCCTCCATGCCACCGTCTCAATCCATCCAGCATAAGTTCTCTTGGTCTATCTCTGCTTATTTTCCCCTCGATCTTTCCAGTCGTCACGATGTTCTCATCACATGCCCCCCCCCCCCCCCCCAAAAAAAAAAAAACCTGTTTGTCTCATTTTTGTTAATGTAACTGCCTTTATTTTAGTTCACTCAGTGGTCAATAGAGTTTATCTCCCACTGTTGTTTATCTAGACCAGGTGTGCTTTCCAGAAGCCGTCAATCACTGTATGGTCTTCATTGCCATCAACACCAGTAGTGGCAGATTCATGTAGCATGATAATGTGTGTGTTTATTATTAAACTCTTCTGTTCACGTTCACCAATTAAACTAATCAACACATTTTCCAAATTTATTTGTATCAGAAGTTAAATACGCTATTTATGATTGATTTTGTTATGCTGATCTCAAATATCATAATAAAATTCACCAACTGGCTTTTGTTTTTTAAATGATGAATTTACATTATACTAATAGAAATAATGTATGCTTGTTTAGCCGGTCTCTCTGGCCGAGGGGTTACAACACTTTCTCCCTAATCCCGTTTATCACGCAGTCTCGTCGCGGGCGAGAAATGGGAGCGGTTCGACCCCCGCTGGTGACTTGCGGGATAACTGAGCCGGCCGCTCAGAAAGCAATGGCAAAATTCTGAGCGTAATCTTGCCAAGAAATCAACAGACAGCTGAGAGATGCTGCTGTTGACAGCGATGTCCTGTAAATGATATGCAAAACATTTCTTTTAATGCTTGTTTAATTCTGTGTGGTGATCAGTTCGTCTGTCTACTAAAGCATTATAAACATTGTGGCTACATACTCCATTAATTGATGTTTCAAAATAAAATTATAGAAAAACTAAAAACATTATTTAAAATTCACACATAATGTTTAAAAAGGCCCATATGGTAAGATTCAGTTCCCTTTGGGTGGTTTAATCATTGTGGCTACATACTCCATTAATTGATGTTTCAAAATAAAATTATAGAAAAACTAAAAACATTATTTAAAATTCACACATAATGTTTAAAAAGGCCCATATGGTAAGATTCAGTTCCCTTTGGGTGGTTTAATCATTGTGGCTACATACTCCATTAATTGATGTTTCAAAATAAAATTATAGAAAAACTAAAAACATTATTTAAAATTCACACATAATGTTTAAAAAGGCCCATATGGTGAGATTCAGTTCCCTTTGGGTGGTTTAGTGTGGTTTAGTGGATGTAGTTTGTTCAAAAACTGGGTCGCTTGAGATTGATGGTTCATGACTATTCTTATCTTGATCTCATATTCTGCAGCCAAAATACAAACTGTACGCCTTCTTAAACACTTTAGTTATATTTTGTTTTTGTGATAGAAATGTCACTTCACCACATTTATAAAATAAATTATAGGCGCTGTTCACACATGTCCTAGGCATTTCTAACTGCGATACTTTTGATAAGGACAAATGCACTAACTGATGGCAAAATTTTGTCAGAGGTAAGATATTTATATACAAAGGGGATGTAATCATAGGCAGGATTGCATCATAAACTTCAAGTTACATTTGTATTGGCCATTAGAAAAAAAAATCATCTTATCGCCAAAAACAATGGCGTCATATATATATATATATAAAACTGGCCTTTATTAAATAAACTAGTAGAATATATCTTGAAAAATAGATCCAATCAAAATTTGTTAATGTTATTTTCGTTTTAAGCACAGCCAACGTTAGTTAAAGATCAGATATTTTCATATCCGGTACATTGTGGTTGTTGACCAGTGTTATTTGTATTACATTTAAGACGAAACCAAATATTCAATTTAGATACTCCAGACAGTAAACTTGTGTATTTAGTTCTTGACAGAATCGGTCAAGGACACCATTTCAAAGCGTGTAAAGTGGTTTCGTCAACGGAGAGCTCGGTTATCATTGGTAATTATCAACCGTCTAACGCCATCTTTTTATTCCGTTTTCGATTTCAATTGCTCGTTGGCTGCATTTTTTTCCCTACCGTTTTCAGTTGTACAATGGCATAATATGTCTCGCGTTTGTTAAAATTCTCTTATTACCATGGTATCATGTGTTTCGTGTACGTTATAATTCAGTTATTGACATGATATAATGTGTGTCGTGTGTGTTATAATTCAGTCATTGACATGGTTTGCGTTTGTCATATAATTCTATTCCGTCTATTTTATACTGACACCAATTAGTGAATGCTGGTAATTTTTTTTTAAATTGTTTTTGTTGTTCTCCATGTTTCTGGTCCATTCAGTAGTGCAGAGTTAACGTTACACTGACAATTATTCAAATTGTTGTGCTAAATATAGTTTCTTTTGACTTCCACAAATCCCTCTAGTTTTCCGTTTTCCTATTCTGATACCGTTATCTGTTTCAAACCCTTTGTCTGTATTATAGACAAGCAGGTCTATGATTATGTCTCTTGAATAATGTATCACTAATATTCAAAATGTAATGGCTGTTGTCTATAATCTATCAGTACTATTCAACGTATGGTGCGCCAGTCTATAAACTAATGACTGACTGGCACCTTGACGTCTTAACATACGATAGTTTGTAAAATGGAATTATACCTCTCATTAACACAAAGCCTGGGCTGAATTTAGAGACCATGTGTTGCCCATGCACCATGCTCCCTCTCTCTGTCTGTCTAGTTTACTCCAGAGGAAAGGTGACATCAATACGTCTGGAACAAGACAAGCTGCAGAAGCTGCCGGATCAGCAAAGCAGTACTCTAACTTAGAGTATTTTCTATGTTCTGGAATAGCTTTATCCCGTTGTTTCTGCAGCGCATATTAAATGTGTGAAAACGTTCTCCCGACTGCCGTCAGTTATTTCATGTTATACGAATTCAGGTGAGAACTGTTTCATGTTATCAGTTGACGAGTTGTAGATACTTAGATTTGTGGATTTCGTTTGTAGTTATTGCGGGAAGACACATCGAGGCATTGTTTTAGTATGTGCTATTAAATTTAGCTTCCATTATTACGTATACTGTGTAGGGGCGGGGGCGGAATTTTTAGGTAGGAATTACGAAAAGGGAGAGGGGGGGGAGGAAATGACGTTATGTAAATATGGTAAAGGGGGGCACGGGCCAAATGTTTAGATAGGAAACACGACAGTGGTGGGGGGGGGGGGGGGGGGGGAAAGGGTGACGATCTGAAAATATGAATATGGTGAAGGGAGGCACGGGCCAAAAAAAAGTTGAGAACCACTGGTCTAAAACATATTTCTATTGTGATGTGGTCAGAACCCTATGTCTTGCCAGTTTTCATATGGTTAACACCCCTCCCATCCCCGCAGTTGTATAGTCCACCATAACAGTTAGTTGCATGTCCTTCACAGGAAGCCGCAGTCAACGCCAGTGTTATTTTTGCTGCTTGTGATTTCTTGGCAAGTTGCGTTCAGTGGTTTGTATCGCTTTCTGAGCCACAGGCACTCATACTATTTTATGAGAGCCAACGTGGGGTGGTCTAAATCCCAATCGCCCGCGGCTGTGTTTAGAGTGCGGGATGCGGAATTGCGAACTGCGTCCGCGACACCTCGGCCACAGAGCCGGCTATATTGCTGGTCTAATCCCAATGTCAGCTTTCGCTCACATGGGCATCCCCCTATCCCCCAAGCGTGTGTCCTCCACCGGGCGGCTTAGATAATCCTTGAGCTTAAACCACCTAAACCACAGATCCAGGTAATTAAATCAACTTACAGTAGCTCAAGACGTATTCAGCTAAGCAACCTTAATATTTTCGTGAAGTTGTGTGTCTGTTTGTGTGTGTTTGGTCTGTGCTGAAGAAGACTTTAGCCGCAACGTCCATTTTGTTTTTTGTAATCGTGTTCTAGTAAAGCTCACAATCTACTTCTCGTTTTATGGTGTTTCATTCATTTCTTCCATATGGTGAAGAACATTCCGAACCTCCAGCTTCAAAATTGATGGTCTTTCATTGTTATTTCGAACATAATACTGTTCTTCTCTGTTATCATCATGAAGTTTTTTCGCATGATCTGACCATACGTGAAAAATTTGATCTTTTTCTATTATAATTTTTCCATCTTTTGTTTAAATCAGCCTGTTGATGTACATGTTATTTTATTAGCAATTTATTAAATTCTTTTGTGCACTAATATGGTATGTTTTGCCTCCATAATAATGTTTTGACCTTTCAGTTAATTTCTTCATATTTGGCGGAATTATTTTTGTTTTGTCCTCTAGGTAACATTAGTTGTAAAATTTCTTCAGTCATCCATATCTTACGACCCACTTTCTTTAATGTTGTAAAATTGTTTCTGCAGCCAAACTGATTAAGATCTTCAACATTGCCCAGTGATCATCCACATCTTGAAATACGATCTCTAGATCAGACAATGTATCATATCTGTTCTTTAATGCTATGTTAAAACTGTATTGTATTTCCTTGTCATTTTTTAAAATGTTCACAGATAATATTTGACATGTATGATAGTAGACGATACTACCTGCTTCAGTTATCGCCGAATGTTGGGCGGTGCTTACCAATCCCGACACCCTGCATTGTGCCAACAGCTTAGAGCGGAGGCACGCAATTGGGAGGGTACAAGCCTTATCCTGGTGTAAGGAAATGCAACCTAAAGACTAAATTTTATGGCAGGGCAGACCAAGTAATAAGCCTTGGTTGGTAACTGGTCTAGGATCGAAACTCCGAAAGGCGGACAGTTAGAGCATTGCTTTGCTGATCCGGCAGATTCTTCAGCTTGTCTTGTTCCAGACGTATTGGTGTCACCTTTCCTCTGGAGTAAACTAGACAGGCCGAGAGAGGGATCATGCTGCATGGACAACACATGGTCTCTAAATTCAGCCCAGGCTTTGTGTTATGGATAGATAACCCCATTTTACAAACTATCGTCTGTCAAGACGGCAAGGTGCCAGTCAAGTAAAGATCACATTAACTGTTGTCTGTTGTATACTTGATTTTCTTAAACTCTCCCCCCCCCCCCACCCCCCAATTTGCCTGTAGTCAATCTGTGATCATTTAGCAGTTTGCAATGGGAACTGTTTTTGCGATTGTTAACGCATTTCGAAACCTTCTGCTAATCAGAATGTAATCAATCTGGTGTCTAATTCTGCTGTCAGGACTTCTCCGTGTCCATAATCTTATAGGATGCTGTTTAAACAAGGTGTTTCCTACAAACATTTCCCTTTTTTCGCCCCATTCTACAAATCTGTATCCTCTTTCGTTTCGCTCTCTCAAACCATGGTTACCTTCTGTGCATCCATCGCCTTGATTTTTATTGAAGTCATCAATTATGATATTTATTTCTGAATTTTTACATTTCTTCCAAAGAGATTCCATTGTCACTACAAAATTCCTCTATACTATCTTCACTACACTCTCCTGTTGGGGCATATATTTGAATGAAGTTTCTGTTAAAAGGACTGCCGATTAATTTTATCAATAGAACCTTGTCTGACACAGCCCGATATCATTGAACAGACTTTTCGGTTTGCCGATCCAAGATAGGAGTATCCCCTATCAAAGGAGAAGTAAGGCGCCTCCTTCCCTCCGCTAGCCTACGGGACACCCTTGGGCAAGGTGGAGTACCCGTTTAGCCCCCCGATCAGGGTTACGTGAAGCCATGGGTGCAGGTGGTGGATGAAGATGGAGAGCAGCCGACAGATAGTTGTAGGTTATGGTCTCCACCTTCACGACGGTAGGCAGAGGATCTCCTTTTTTGAGGAGACCATGGCTACGGTCATTGACCAGTATGGTCACTGCTGGGAAGGAAAGCAATGGCAAACTACCTTGCCAAGAAAATCATGTTATTTTCACTTATCGATAATCAGAGAAACGGCGTAAATGGGTGCTCCATAGGAGCAGCCTCGCACGGTAGGGATAGTCATGCGCACCAGGTGACTCCAGACCGTCAACAGGCTACTAGGTGCAAAAGATTAATATCATTGAAAGTAGGAACTTGGAATGTTAGAACAATGAATGCAGATGGAAAGTTGGAGGACATCAAAAAAGAAATGGAGAGAGAGAGAAGATTAACATAATAGGAATATCGGAAACGAGATCGAGAGGAGCAGGGATAAGGACAGGAGAGGATTGTAAGATTATTTACTCGGGGGAGGGGGGGGGGGGGGAGAAGAACAGCAAATAGGTGTAGCCATTATATTAGATAAGCAAACATCAAATTCTGTCAAAGGATATTGGGCTGTGTCAGACAGAGTTCTTCTTCTTCGTTCATACGGAGTTTTTTTTTCGGATGTGATTGCGTTGTGCCTGTTTACAGCAGAGCTGCGTTCTTGCGCCGTTAGGCCGACACATCCGACTTCTGCGGGCATTTGTTGACCGGGTTAACCTTCCCAGCCTAGACAGAGTTCTATTAGTAAAATTAAACGGAAGACCTTTTAAAATAAATGTAATTCAAGTATATGCCCCAACAAGTGAAAGCAGTGAAGAAAGTATAGAGGAATTTTATAATGACATGGAGTCTGCTTTGAAGAATTGTAAAAAATCAGAAATAAATATCATAATGGGTGATTTCAACGCAAAAATAGGAAAGCAAAGCGATGGATGCAGTGTAGGCAACCATGGTTTGGGAAAGAGAAATGAAAGAGGTTACAGACTTGTAGAATGGGCAAAAGAACAAGAAATGGTTGTAGGAAACACCTGGTTTAAACAACATCCTAGAAGATTATGGACATGGAGGAGTCCAGACAGCAGGATTAAAAACCAGATAGATTACATCCTGATAAGCAAAAGGTTTCGAAATGCATTAACAGTTGTAAAAACAGTTCCAAATGCAGACTGTTACAGTGATCACAGATTAATTACTGGCACATTGAGGGTAAAGTTAAAGAAAGTCAAGTATACAGCAGGAAACCCTAAATATGACTTGTGCAAATTGAAAACTGACAAAGAAATACAAGATAATTTTAACATAGAAGTAAAGAACAAATTTGATTTATTGTCTGATCTAGAGATCCTATTTCAAGATGTAGATGATCAATGGGAAATGCTGAAGAATTCAATCAGTTGTGCAGCAGAAAAAACTATTCCAAAAGTAAAGAAAGTGGGCCGTAAGACATGGATGACTGAAGAAATTTTACAACTAATGGAAACAAGAAGACAGAACAAAAATAATCCTGCCAAATATGAAGAAATTCACAGAAAAGTCAGAACCTTATGTAAGGAGGCTAAAGAAACATGGCTTGAGAAAAACTTGCAGAGAAAATGAAAAACAACACAACAGTAAAAATGCGAAACTAATGCACAAAAGAATTCAGGAGATTACTAATCAAAGAACACGTACATCAGCAGGCTGCCTAAAGACAAAAGATGGAAGAGTCATAATAGAAAAAGATCAGATTTTACATGTATGGTCAGATTACGTGAAAAACCTTTATGACGATAACAGAGACGAACAATATATTGTTCAAAATAACAATGAAGGGCCAGCAATTTTGAAGATGGAGGTTCAGAATGCTCTTAATCATATGAAATCTGGCAAGACCCCCGGTCCAGACAGCGTCACAACAGAAATGATTAATGCTTTAGAAGAATATGGAATAGATAAAGTTACCAGTCTGCTTAATACAATATATGATACTGGAAATATACCTCATGAGTTATGTAATTCTGTATTTATTGCAATCCCAAAGAAATCAGGAGCCTTGGAATGTGATCAACATCGAACAATTAGTATAATGAGTCACATCACGAAGATTTTGCTAAGAATTATCATGCAAAGAGTTAGGAGGAAAATACAACCTGAAATAGGAGAAGAACAATGTGGGTTTGTAGTAGGCAAGGGTACAGTAAATGCTGTGTATATACTGAGAACCGTAATCGAACGTTCTATAGAAGTAAACAAAGATCTACACCTTTGCTTTATTGACTACACAAAGGCTTTTGATAAAGTGAGACATGTCAACATGATAAGGATGCTTGAAGATCTACAAATTGATGGGAAAGACCTTAGACTTGTAAAAAACATATATTGGAAACAACAAGCTGCCATAAGAGTTGATAATGAAGTAAGCCAATATCAGCCTATTAAGAGAGGTGTGAGACAGGGATGTGTAATGTCTCCAGATCTGTTTTCCCTGTACAGTGAAAATATTTTCAGAAATATTGAAAATATGGAAGGAATCAACATTGGGGGACGATGCATCAATAACATTAGATATGCAGATGATACAGTCTTGATTGCAGACAATGAACAGGACCTGCAAAATTTAGTAGATGCGGTTGTTACACACAGTGAACAACAAGGGTTAGAATTAAATTGTAAAAAGACACAGATTATGGTCGTCACTAGGAAGAACGAAATACCACAGTGTAATATACAAGTAAATGGGAATATTCTTCAACAAGTGAATAGGTACAATTATCTCGGAACAGTAATAACATCTGATGGGAGATGCCTTGAAGAGATTAGAACAAGGATCGCCATGGCAAAAGTAGCCTTTAGCAAGATGAAAAACATACTGACCAATAAAAAGATGTCAATTGAAACGAGAAAAAGAGTGTTGAGATGCTACATAGAACCTGTACTTTTATATGGATGTGAAGCTTGGACAATGAGCAGCCAGGCTGAAAAACATCTGATGGCTGTAGAAATGTGGTTTCTGAGGAAAATGCAAAGAATACCATGGACAGCCAGAAAGACCAATGAACAAGTCCTTCAAGAAACAAATGAAGATCGTAAACTGATCAGAGACATTAGACGTAGACAGTCACAATTTTTTGGGCATGTTATGAGAAGAAATGATTTGGAGAACTTGGTGACAACTGGTAAGATCGAGGGGAACAGACCAAGGGGAAGACCTAGAAACAAGTATCTGGATGGCTTGGCCTTGTGGCATGGTCGAGACAGAAACACGGAACTGATCCACGACTCTGTTGATCGAGTGAGATGGCAGAACATGACCGCCCACGCTTACCGTATTGGCACATGATGGATGGATGGATCCAAGATAATTGCCACACCTCTTTGCCGTTCTTCTCTCCCAGAAGAAATAATATTAAAATCCTCCCCTGTTTTAATTCCTGCTCTCTCCATCTCATCTCGCACATTACTAATATATTATTCTTCTCACTTTCTATGTCTTGTTTGATGTTATCTAATTTTCCATCGTCGCTTAACGTCCAAACATTCCATGTTAATAATTTCAGTGTCTCTGTCCTTTTCTTGTGATGATCTGTAATTAGGCGAATCATGATAAACTAGGCAACTTTAAAGAAGGTAGTTTGCCGTTGCTTTCCTTCCTGGCAGTAATCATACTGGCTGGTGACCGTAGCATTTGTCTCGATGAAGATATCTTCTGCATATCGTCGAGAAACTTGAGACCATAACTAATAACTATCTATCCCTCAAACTTTCATCCACCACCTGCCTTCCGTGGTTTCTTGTGAACAACTTCCGAAAATGAATGCGAAATAACAGCACATCTTCTCCAGAAAAACATACAAACACAATGTATATCATAATTATTAGTTTGTGCTACAGCAACCACCAACCCTTTACACTGTATACCATAATTATTAATTTGTCTGTGATACCGCAACTACCTATCCTTTACAATGTATACCATAATTATTAGTTTGTGCTACAGCAACCACCCACCCATTATAATGTACACCATAATTATTAGTTTGTGCTACAGCAACTATCTATCCTTTACAATGCACATTAAGGTGATTAGTTTGTCTGTGCTTCAGCAACTACTCAACCTTTACAATACACCAGGATTATTAGTTTGTCTGTCGCTGCTCAGGCGTTGACAGCGCCCACTTCGTGTATGTTTTTGTATGCGAGTTAATAATGCCAGCCACCCACGGGGCAGTCTGTGACAACAATGAGATTTTGCTTATCGGGTAGTTTAGATGAAGATTGCAACGACTTGGGACGGAGCAATTTTAGATCAGGGGAGACTAACCGCTAGCAGAATGTTTGTGGAAGAAGTGTTATCGTGCGAGGAGAATTGTTAGTGCTGCAGTGTCGTAGAGAGTTTAAGGTGTTTGAAAGGCTGGGGGACTGATTTTATTGAACCAGGGTTTATCCCACATGTGTCGGTCATTTTCAGCAGGGCGACCTACCGAGAGCGTCTCACAGAGCTCATTGTAGTTACAGCGACATCCCTCAGGAGTCTCCTAAAAAACTGCGCTCGTGAATAAATGGTGTAGTCCGAAATCGAACCCATAACCTTCGGAGCGCGAGGCAGGCGACATATATAAGCAAAGACAAAGCTGTGGTGGAGTAGCGGCTAGACTCTTTAATGCTTAATCAGTGGCCTTGGGTTCGATTCCTACCAGGGTGGTTTCGAATCTCTCATAGATTGTCCTAGGCTCCTAAGTCTAGCTGTCAGGAAAAGTGTTTGGAAGCAAAGATGTCCTGCATGATAACGATATCAGCCACCGAGTGCCGTTTGGTCTATACAAATATGGGTCAAGCTCCGTATGTCCGTATGTGCCTTCTTGACAACGAAGGAGTTGTGTTTTAATATTATTTTGATAATTTTATGTATTGTTATTTATATCTGTTTGTGTTGTCCCACCCCTGATGAAGATTTATAAAGCCGAAACGTCGTCTGTCGTGCCTTAGCATACTTTTTATGTTATTATTTTATTATTATATATTTTGATTGTCTCTTGTTTTGGGTTATTTCCACTCTATGATTTATGTTCACCAGCTACCGTATGACGGTCGACGGTATTACCTGCTTTCTGTCAGCGCCGAACGCTTACCAAACCCGACACCCCACATTGTGAAAACGGCTTCGGGCGGAAGAGTGCAATTGGGAGGGTACTAGCCTTATCCTGGTGCGAGGAAATGCAACCCAAAGACAAAATAAGTCATGGCAGGGCAGACCAGGCCCTAAGCCTTGGTTGGCAGCTGGTCTAGGATCGAAGCTCCGGCAGGCGGACAGTTAGAGCATTGCTTTGCTGATCCGGCAGCTTCTGCAGCTTGTCTTGTTCCAGATGTATAGGTGTTAATTTTCCTCTGGAGTGTACTAGGCAGGCCGAGAGAGGGATCATGCTGCATGGGCAACACATGGTTTCTTTATTTTAGCCCAAGCTTTGTGCTATGGAGAGGCAATAACTCCATCCCTGGTCTTAACCGGTCTCGGAATCAAAGCGAGAGGCAACTGTTACGGGTTATAAGTCCTTGTCATTTGGCGTAGACATGGGGCGCCACGCGTTGCCTCTGACGGTGGGAGACACCTACAGGTGTCACTGATCAGCTACCACCCGCCTCAAGCTGGGCAGCCCCCGGCCAATTGGGTGCTGATCCGCCTCAGCCTGCCTGCTTCAATGGGTGCTTGGGGCTAGGACAAAATCTGAATCGCAGGCTGTAAAACCAATGCACTAGGTACTAATAAAAAGAATAATAAAAACCTCAAGCTACGGCTTGCAACCTGGAACGTGAGAACCATGTGTCCAGGATTTTCCACTGACTTGACAAATATTGACGATGTGAGAAAAACGGCTGTGATTGATGCTGAACTCAATCGTCTTAACATTGATATTGCTGGCCTGCAGGAGACTCGCCTCGCTGAGGAAGGGTCACTCAGGGAAAACAATTACACCTTTTTTTGGAAGGGAAGAGGGCAGGCAGAAAAAAGGCAACACGGTGTGGGCTTTGCAGTGAAGAATTCGCTACTGGGAATGATTGATATCCCAGCTGGAGGTAATGAAAGATTATTATCACTGCGCTTGGCAACCTCTTGTGGATTTGCCACCATTCTCACTGCATATGCACCGACACTCACTTCCTCTGATGATGTGAAAGATACGTTCTATGAGCAGCTAGACTCGGCGATCAAGGCAGTTCCAAAATCCGACTACATTTATATGCTCGGTGATTTCAATGCTCGTGTGGGCAAGGACTCGAGTTCATGGCCAGTGTGCCTTGGAAAATACAACATCGGTCGCATGAATGATAATGGGCAAAGGCTGCTGGAGCATTGCACTAGAAATGACCTATGTATTACAAACTCCTTTTTTAAAACAAAAGAGATGCATAAGGTCACATGGAAACATCCAAGATCCGACCATTGGCATCAGCTGGACTTCATTATCACACGGAGACAACATCTGAACCATACATCATTAACTCGAAGTTACCACAGTGCTGACTGTGATACAGATCATTCTTTGGTTGTTGCAAGGGTTAGACTGAGACCAAAGAGAATCTACACAGCTAAACACAAGTCTAGCCCCAGGATTAATATTAATAACACTCACGATCCTGGAAAGTGCTTTGAATTTTAACAGCAACTTGAGGACGCTTTCAATGATACATCAGAAAATTGTATAGTAAATGATAAATGGAGTAAACTTAAGGAAACTATTTATAAAACAGCGGTAGGGGTTTACGGCACTGTGGATCATAAGAGGCAGGACTGGTTTGCGGCAAACAGCCAGATACTGCAGCCCTTGATTGATAAAAAGAAGATAGCTCTCTTAAGAAACAAGGAAAGACCAACGCGTAACACTCTGAGTGAGCTGAAGCAAGCGAGGAAGGATGTACAAAAGGCTGCCAGGCAGTGTGCGAATGACTATTGGATCAAGTTATGTGAGTCCATTCAAATCGCAAGTGATAAGGGAAACATCAGAAGCATGTATGAAGGGATAAAGAAAGCCTGTGGTCCAATGATCAAAAGAAGTGCACCGCTGAAAACCTTGACTGGAGAAATCATCACTGATAAGAAACAGCAGATGGGTAGATGGGTCGAGCACTATTTAGAGCTTTATTCAAGTGAGACCAAGCTGGCGGATGATGCCCTCAACGCCATAGAGGCCCTGCCAACTCTTGACCACCTGGACACACTTCCCACTATAACAGAAGTTAAGTGTGCTATAAATGAGCTTGCATCTGGCAAGTCTCCAGGTAAGGATGGGATTCCAATAGAGGTGATCAGGAGTGGGCAAGACACCCTCGCTCTACAGATCCACCAGCTAATAGAGCTATGCTGGCGAGAAGGACAAGTCCCACAGGATTTCAAAGATTCAAACATCATAACGCTGTACAAGAACAAGGGAGATCGGAGCGACTGCAACAACTATAGGGGTATCTCACTTCTGTGTATTGTTGGGAAAGTATTTGCCAGAATTGTCCTGCGCAAACTTCAAGTCCTGGGAGATCAAGTCTACCCCGAATCACAGTGCGGCTTCCGTCAGAACCGGTCTACCATTGATATGATATTCTCATTGCGACAGATGCAAGAAAAATGCCGGGAACAAAATCAGCCACTGTTTATTGCCTTCATCGACCTCACAAAGGCATTCGATTTGGTCAGTCGTGAGGGTCTGTTCAAAGCACTAAAGAAGATTGGCTGTCCACCAACTCTTCTGTCCATTGTGGAATCGTTCCACACAGGCATGAAGGGTATAATCAAGTTTGATGGCTCAACTTCAGAAGAGTTTGAAATCAAGAGTGGAGTTAAGCAAGGTTGTGTACTATCCCCCACCCTCTTTGGGATATACTTTTCACTTCTACTGAAATATGCCTTTCGTGATCAGGATGACGGTATATACATTCACTCACGCTCAGATGGTGGCCTCTATAATGCTCAGAGATTGAAGGCCAAGACCAAAATTAGCAGGGTACTAATCAGAGAGTTGCTTTTTGCGGATGATGCTGCGATTACGACCCACTCTGAGGAAGAATTACAACATCTACTATCTGCATTCTCCAATGCTTGTTCTGAATTTGGTTTAACAATTAACAAAAAGAAGACACAGATTATGTCACAAGGTGCACATGGTGTACCATCAATCTTTATTGACGACGCCGAACTGGAGATGGTAGACCATTTTACATATCTAGGATCAGAGGTAAATAGCAAATTATCCCTCGATAAGGAAATCAACATCAGGATTGGCAAGGCAGCAACAACAATGAACATGTTAGCAAAAAGAGTCTGGGAGAACAGGAAGCTTACTGCCAAAAACAAAAGTCCTCGTCTACCAAGCCTGTGTCCTTAGTACTCTTCTTTATGGCAGTGAAACCTGGACAACTTACTCACGCCAAGAGAAACGTTTAAACAGCTTTCATATGCGGTGTCTGCGAAGAATACTTGGTATTAAGTGGCAAGACAAAATCACAAATACTGAAGTATTGGAAAGATCAGGTTGTGTGACGGTGTATTCCATGCTCAGTCTTCGTAGACTTAGATGGATAGGACACGTTAGGAGGATGGATGATGGTAGAATACCAAAGGACATCTTTTTTGGTGAATTACAGACGGGTAGGAGATCTCAGGGTCGGCCTCTACTACGATACAAAGATGTGTGTAAGCGGGACATGATTGATACAGGCATTGATAATGCACAATGGGAGCGCGTCGCCGCCGAACGTGTTGCATGGAGGGCAACTATCAGAAATGGAATAAAGACAAAGGAGAAAATGATTGCAGATAAAGCACACACAGAGCGTGAGAGACGTAAGATGGTGCAAAATGGTGGAAATGACCATGTTTTCACATGCACCTACTGTGGGCAAACATCTGCAGCAAGAATTGGCCTTACCAGCCACACTCGCCACCGCCATGGATCGTAGTTATTGCCATATGACAGTTATTAAGCCTTTTTGAAGCACAATGTACCAAACTATCGTCTGTCAAGACGGAAAGGTGCCAATGAATATGGAGTCCGTTGTAAGGTAATGTACACCGTGTTTGGTGTGCCTCATCTTTTCGCAGAAGCTACATATTCTCAACTGTTTGTACTTCATATCCTTATGTCCTATATGCCCTGGGCATGTTAAAAGGATCTTTACTTACTTTACTTTATATTGTCACAGCCGGGGAACACAGATTGTGCCCTGGCTAGCACCCTCTGGCCATTAGGTCGATTTCACACTGAGACGGGTTTTGTTAAACTTTACTAAGATTACTGAAATTAGGTATCGAAACTGTTGTGATGTAAGACAATGAACCATGGAATGTGAGATACGAGCTTTCAAGCAACGGAAATCTGGTCTCTGAGACGAATATTGCGAATATCTTGGTCTACCAGATGTGATATGTTCAGGGAGAGTTATATAACTCAGCTGGCTATACACAGCTACCTCTCCTTCCCATTACATTTTACCAGAAATATCCTACTCACCTACGAATATTACAGCTTTGAAATGTGTTTATGGTTGTGTTAGGTGATTGTCTCTACTATATACCTTGAGAGTTATGTATATAACTGCATACAAATTGTGGTATTCAGTTATTATTATATATATGAGAGTTTTAGGGACTGTTAATGAGAAACGGTTGCACCCTCATAATGTATTTCCCTTTAGCTCCCTGGTATTTCTGGATAGCTAGGAGGATGAAATATATACCAAACAACACTATTAAACAGATTCAGTGAAAAATTATACATGCGAAACATTGAATCCATTTGCTTAGATTAAGATTTACCAAGTATGCTCAAGAGGATAGAAATGGGGTGGATCCGAAGAAGTGGTTGCTATCTCTGGAGCGGTCTCAGCTGGCAAAGATTAGTTTCATCTTCGTGCCAGGGCATGCGGGAGTACAAGGAAATGAGCGGGCTGACGAGCTCGCAGGTAAGGCTACTGTGGAGGGCGGACGCACTATGGACCAGGCTGACATTCTGAATGCTCTACGAGAAGTAAGACTGTTGCAAGAACCAAGCGATGACTGTGAATATACAACCATGGTCAGACTGCGAGAACTGCAAATTAAAAGAGGTGTTGCTAAACAAGAACACTACGCACGTAGCCAAAGAAAATTGGTTAACCAACACAGAACTGGTGTTGTGAGCCGCTACACGCTGCGGGATTTGCTGAGGAGGAGATCCGAGCACTTATGGACTGAATGGTTCGATGTGCAATGAGGATGATCTGTCGACTAACTAACTAACTAACTAAGATTTACCAATAATAATTTGGTCATTTTAACATTTGTAACAAGTATACCCCATTAGTCTTATACGGCAGTTTACTGATGCCTAGTCGTGTTGTTCTCTTTCAGACCTGTAGTGTCCAGACCCCCAAAGATATCTTGTATTAACACATATTTACGTCATTACTCAAGACTCCACGCCAGAAACATCAGTGTTCAAATAGGCCGAACAGTTGAAAGTCACACATGTCACTGATTATGTTGATTTTGAAATAAACTAGGACTGGGACCTAAGTTACATGCAATTATTTATTTGCCTGAAATGCAAGTTCAGAAAAATGACGGCTAACTGGTTGCTGAACAAACTGTGTTGCCTTATGTAGTATTGTATGGCTGCTAGTTTTGTAGTGACTGTCGCTTCCATTGATGATGAACTGCATTTTCCATGGTGGACTTTTGCGTTGGCAATCAGGCAGCGGCATTATGCATAGTATACATGTGCGGGTTGTTGGTTTGTTGAAACTCCCGACTGTTCCACTTTTCACATGGGGCAGTGAGGAGAAATTTGTGTAATATTCACTGGTACAGGGACGGAGCATAATGGTGCGACCCTTCGCCGTAAAGGTGGAACCCCACCTATCTAAATAATTAACTAATTTTATATCAGCTTCTTGGGCGTTAGAAACATATATTTTATGTGATTGAATTATTATTTATCATCATCACGCATTTGCATTTTCTACGACGTTTGTTGTATGATTCATTGTATGACAACTCGGTGCGCTTATTGTATGATTCAGGACGTTAGTTATCAACATCTATGTGGTACATGGCAAGACACGTGGGATTCTTTGCTTCGTGGTTTTAGTTACGGATTATCATTTATCATCATCATCATCATCATCATCATCATCATCATCATCATCATCATCATCATCATCATCATCATCATCATCATCATCATCATCATCATCATCATCACCACCATCATCATCATCATCATCATCATCATCATCATCATCATCATCATCACCCGAGTAGCTGAAGATATCAGTAATACGCTAAACATTAGCACTTGCAGCAATGTGGTGTAGCATCTTATGCGTAACTGATTGACTGACTGGCACCTTGTCGTCTTGGCAGACGATAGTTCCGTTGTGTTTGTGAGGTTGAGTGTTAGCTGTGTATATCCCTTGTGAGTGTGTGTCTATGTGGGTGTGAGCTGTGTATATCCCTTGTGTGAGTGTGTGTCTGTGTGTGTGTGTGTGTGTGTGTGTGTGTGTGTGTTATCTTAGCAAGGTATGTGTCTGGATAAGACGATGGAATATCTTTATATTCTTTGTTGATAGCCTAAAGTCTGATCTTCCAGCCTTGCTCCACTCTGGTTATAACTGAATCCAAAGGCACGCGCTATCATATCCCTTCGTTTATTTTCACGAGCTTTGTTCATTGGTTATACCCGTAGTGGAGTAGACAGACTGACAGGACCAGTCTAACTATCAGTCGTATAGAGTTTGAGCAAATCTTATGTGTCGGAAATTCACTAGAAGCTCATTTTATAACTCCGAATCTGTTCAGGGTCTCCTGAGCCCAAAGCGACACCAAAGTAATTGAGAACGATTTCTGAATAAAGTTAATGAAAGTAGAACATTATATGACTGGCACCTTGCCGTATTGAAAGAGAATAATTTGTAAAATGAAGTTATACCTCTCATTAACACAAAGCCTGGGCTGAGTTTAGAGACCAATTGTTGCCCATGCAGCATTATTCCTCTCTCGGCCTGTCTAGTTTACCCCAGAGAAAAGGTAACACCAATTCGTCTGGTACAAGAGAAGAGGCAGAAGCTGCCGGACCATCAAAGCAATACTCTAACTGTCCGTCTGTCGGAGCTTCCATCCGAAACCAGTTTCCGACCAAGGCTTAGGGCCTGGTCTGTTCTGCCATGACATTTAGTCTTTAGGTTGCATTCCATCGCACTAGGCTAAGGCATGTACCCTCCGAATTGCACACCTCCACCTGAAGCCGTTGGCACAATATGGGGTATGGGGTTTGGTGAGCGCCGCCCAACATTCGGCTCTAACAGAAAGCAGGTAGTATTGTCGACTGTCATCCGGTAGCTCAGTCATATCTGACTAAGACCTGACCTGTAGAACATTAAATACAACTATACAAATTGTCTAACATTATTCTTCGGTCATAAAAGGAGAAGAAAGGCATTGGTAAACACCGCAAGGACTGAACAGATTAGTAGGAGACGAGGCAGGGACATACCGAGATGACGCTGAAAGGAATGAAGCAGTGACATGGAGGGATACCATCAGCAGAGTTGATCAAGAACACCAAAGATCTTCTAATAGGCATGAACGCCTACGCCATTTGGCTTGGCTCACAATGGTACAGTATGATTATGCCTTGGGAGCAAGTCGCCACTGAACGTGTTGCATGGAGGGCAATTATCAGAATTGGAATAAAGACAAAGGAGAAAATGATTGAAGATAAAGCACACATAGAGCGTGAGAAACGTAAGATGGTGCATGATGATGGAAATGACCATGTTTTCACATGCATCCACTGTGGACAAATATTTACAACACTAATTAGCCTTATCAGCCACACTCGCCACTGCCATGGGTCGTAGTTATTAAGCCTTTTTGAAGCACAATGTACCTAACTATCGTCTGTCAAGACGGAAAGGTGCCAATTATTATGAAAATTATGATTATGCCTTATATCAGTAACTAGGTCTCCTTCTCATAGTCCATGTCGTTTGATGGTTGTAATCATGTCTGTCTACAACCTCTCTCTTGTGCTGCCAATCATATCTAATACCGACATTCTTCCATGCTATGATTTCGTCTTGACGAAGTGATTGATACATATTGCAAAGGACTCTTAGTCCCACTATTTTTGCTTTTCCGCCCATTGTGGTCCACCAAATCCTGTCTTCTAGCGTTGGTGGTTTCTGTTTGTCAGTGTGGATGACCGCCTCTGCGTCCTGGTCAGATTAAATGCAGATAAATCTACACTTTGCCACACATTTTAGCCGCAATATTTCTTTTGCGCTCGCTCGCTTTGAATTCGAGCGTAGTCCATACACGCTACTCCTAGTAGCCCTGCACTGAATTTTGCGTGTGGATTAGATTTCCCTATGACCAGTCTCCATCGCCTTAAGGCGTACCCACTCCGAATTTAAAGGTACTTTTAATTTACGTCCCAAAGTAAGGACTAGAGAGAAGTCAACAGTTTATTCCAATCAACCTGTGTAGGGGTTGAAACCCTACCGCAGCATCAGCACACCGGATGTTTAAGAACGCTCTTGTCCATTCCGCCTTCATTACTTCTGCTTTTCTGTTATTCAGACTAAGTCCTTTGTTTTGACTTTATGTTGCAATTATATCTATCATTTCGTTTCACCTTCATGGACCACATTTCATTCATCATCATAACGCAACTGTTTTACAATATGCCCACCAACCGACATTCCTAGCATTTCTTGTATGGATAAGAAGGAAAGAAATGAGTAACCAAGATACAGTATAATAAAATAACAAATGTGCTGTTCTATGAAAGCATAAATGTATAATGCCATAAAATTAAGCAGTTATCTCCCATAATGACCCTAGTCAGTAGAAATTGGGCCTAATTAGTTCCTTCGCTGAAAAATATAGAGAATGGTTTTGAAAAACAAAAATTATATTGGCGGCACTTTGGGAAAGATTATTTGTAAACGTCGAGTCCAATCTATTATCAATAAGAGATAGGTAAATACCATCTAGCAGATGTGATTTAGTGGGAACATTCACAACCATTACATTGGAGTAATTTCTTAAAGATAATGCATTGAAGATGCCTTGAAGAGATTAGAACAAGAATCGCCATGGCGAAAGTAGCCTTTAGCAAGATTCTTACAATAAAAAGATGGGAAAAAAATTCTGACCAATAAAAAACATTCTGACCAATAAAAGATGTCAATTCAAACGAGAAAAAGTGTGTTGGGGTGATACATAGAACACGTTCTTTTGTATGAATGTGAAACTTGGACAATGTGCAGTCAAGCTGAAAAACATCTGATGACTGCAGAAATGTGGTTTCTGAGGAAAATGCAAGTATTACAGGAGACAAATGAAAATCGTAAATTGGTTAGAGAAATTATACGTAGACAGTCAAAATTTTTTGGACATATTATGAGAAGAAATGGATTGGAGAACTTGGTGACAACTGGCAAGATCGAAGGGAACAGACCAAGAGGAAGACCGAGAGGAAAATACCTGGATGGCTTGGCCACATGGCATGGAAGAGACAGGAACACTGAGCTGATCCACGACTCTGGTGATCGAGTGAAATGGCGAGTCATGACCGCCCACGCTTTCCGGCATGGCACATCATTGATTGAATGCATTTGTCTCGTAATCCTGTCCGGTAGGGCTGGAATCTAATTGATGAAAAACAACTTGGTGGCAACGTTTACAGAAACCCGCTATATTATACTTTTCCTTCCCGTGATCTCTTAATAGCGGGTAAGATCCCTAGAATTCTCAGACAAGTGTGGACAATAGGAGGTCATTCATCAGGCTGCAAACGTTATAAATCAAGCGACAGTTGACAATAGTATAGTGTTATCGTTCTGGCAAACTCAAAAATATTATAAAACATAGCAGTGAATACTTTTATAGTCTTTGGTTTTTCCTAGCGTGATGTTTGCTGTGTGTGTGTTCAAGAGGATCATAAACGTGTTTGAAGAATGCTATTTTCAAGCTGAATGTGTCTGCAGAAACATGAAGATTTCATACGGTCTCTATCAACACATAGAGCACGTAATACAATTGTTTTGTGAGCAAAGAAGAAGGGAAAAAGCGGATAGTGATGATTACAAGGACGATTATGACGATGACGATGAAGATGGAGATAGTTATAGTTTTTGACGGCGTTGATGTTAATGATAAAGAGACATAAAAAGAAGAAGAAGAGATAGAAAAAGAAGAAGAAGAAGAAGAAGAAGAATGTCAACAACTCAACTGACAGGCACTATCGGATACTTCTCCCACACCAAACAAGAAAACTTGCAAGTCGTGTGCGAGGAAAACAAATGGTACATTTTATTGCCGTTGGCTCGCTACAAGCAGGTAACAGTCACTAGTAAACACACAACATAAAGCCACAGAAATTATCTATCACTAGTTGCTAATGCCTATGCTAACTCTCTATCTATTTAGTTAAACACAAAACCCCTATCGCTACTCTAACGAGGTGCACACTACAAGTCCTGTCCTCCCGTCTGACGTTCTTTCATCCCGTCGTTACACACCACGCGGATCGACCTTGACCTTGGTGCGTGTTGCCTCACATGGCACGCTGATCGCAGACGTGGTATGTTGAGTGGATACTCAACTCCTCCGTGGCTACCACGAGGCGTGATGCTATCGTGATTAGAGTGCTAACTCTCTGAACAACGCCTGCGTGTCTCATGAGGGAATGGATAACCATCTCCCATTACCTCATCTCCCCTGCCCTTACCTCGGGCGCCGTATCACCTCCTGGCCTCTTCAAGATTGACTGCTCTTCCTGGCGGAGGGGATGCGGTCGAGTCTTTGACACACACCCACCCCTCCTGTGTTGCGTCATCAACTTTCACTCATTGGTTGTGACGCAAGAGGTTTCTAAAAAAAATTTAATGTCTCTAATTTTTTTTGTCAAAGACTCTAGATAACCTGGCTTTTGGCACTCTAATAGACTTCTACTGACTATTGTCACAATGTAGCAAAACTTTACTTGGCTACTGGCAATCGCCACAAACTTGACTGGTTGGCGTGAGCCCTCTTCTCACATGCTATATTATATTTATTAGAGGTATGTCTGAACCGGACCGTTGTCTTATAAGACCTGCCTTCACATAGTAAATTAACTTACTACCCATACAAAGTTGACTTATTTAGGGTCAACACATGAATTGCTTCATGTCCCCCATATAATATTTAACAACCATTATACAAGAGTGTGTGCGACAGGCTTTACCTACTTCGCTTCCGCGTGTAAAGTCCTATTTCACTGTTAAGTTAGTTTTTCGTTGTCTATTATGTCCCCTGACCCGAAGTTATTTCCCTTTGATCTAGAAAAAGTGTATGTAATTTATCTGTTTGTTTTTCTGGTTGTTTGTGTGTTTGGATGTAATTAATTTACTAATCTAACTTCTAACCTATGTTTCTACCTCCTATGTGTATGTATGTTAGTTTTTGAAGTGTCATAATTTGGTTAAATGTGGCCACAAACAGGTGCATAACACTAATTCGTGACTACATTCCCTTGTTATGAAACCCAAAATACACTCATCTAAGTTCTAAACTATCTTACAGACACACATTCACACTAACACATTCTCAATAACGAAAACCAACACTAACACAGACAAACATTAAAAGTCGCGCCAGGCAGCAGAAGAATTTGCTGACTGATCTCACTCTCTCCCGTCTATTTTCCATTCGCTCTCACTTTCACACTTCTGTCACACTTCTTTCATCCTTAATTCTGTCACACATCTTTTATCCTTCCACACTAATCATTCCGATTATTTAAAAACCTTGGAGTGACACTGTACAGGTTTGGCTCAGTTTGAGATAGTTGAGCCCAATGACTGTGCGAAAATCGCTGCACGAGTCATGTATTTACACTATATTTACATGGACGAGAAAGGGTTGATGGTGTATCCCCTTGGTCTCATCATCCATTATATTATACTAACTACAACTCTAAATCCTAACATAATAATATTAATTCTATAAATATGTATTTAATGTGTTAACTAAATTTTGTCATGTTAATTATATGATATATTTATATTAATCGTTATGTTTGTCTAATCTAAGGGATGTAATCTAACTATTTAAATGTAATTAATGCGACGTGAGTTATGTACCTAAATTACATGGATGATGTGAACACAAATTATGTAATTTTCTAACACTCTACTAACTAATGTTTTTTAAATGCACAAAGGAATTATATGAGTGATATTCTTAATCTAAATGGTGTAAATGATGTATGTTCACTTATCTAATCTTTTTATCCTATTATGATGTAACATGATGATATTTAATAAATGGTAATGTTTGATAGGTGGTATGGTTTCATTAAGATGGAATGAACTGAACCGAAATGAAGCTAAGTGAAATATATCAACCGAAATGGTACTATTCCTATCAAACTTTTAATTTAGCTTGTAATTAACTATTTTTACGTCTAAATTAATATTCTAATTTAATTTTAAGCTAAGTAACTGGGTTAATTACTGTACTAACTGTACTATTAAAATAATGAGAACTATTATATTTCCTAACCTACATCTAATTTATCACTATCTTAAAATATTATTATTATATTATATATCACAATCAGTTTATATACATGGTATTCAGCTACCTCAGGTTAGTTGTTGCCTTCATGATTGTACATTGGTTTTATAGGCATAATATATATACACACTTTGCCTGGGTATCTGAAATACATTGCACAGTCATACTAGTGTTCTATCGGTAGTGCACGTGTAGAGTTCGCTGGTGTCGTAGCTCAGTCTTTTCGTGTCTGTAATCAAGCATTGTTCTGACACTGTTTTCTGCGCTTCACTCAAATGATACACCGGAATGGAGCTTAGTTGGTAATGAGCTGTCCTATTTCACACGGTGATATCTACGTTTTGCAGCACAGTTCTTCACTTGATGTCTACGGACACATGATAGTTCAATGTTCTTGGTACATGATTAAGCACATAATGTCGATGTATATGTAACCTATTTTACATAGAATAATATAATATATTCATGTACTAACTATCACTCTACATTTATATGTGGGATTTCAGGTATTTCTACCCCAGATGGTAAAATTAGTGACCACCTGTATATCCGGTCATTTCGATGCACACCACTCTGTATGACCGTGATCGGGGAGTTGTCGGTCTGGACAATGCAGTGAACATCCGTCAGAATTAGATGGAGCTTTCTCACCGCATAGATGACGCTTAGGGTTGCAACTGTGATATGGAATCTCTGGACTCAGCAGGTGTGATCTTACGGCTCACGTAGCAACTCGGGTGGAAGATGCCCTCAAAAATTGGCCTAGTACTGCTGGCATCTGTCCTAGAATAATAAACGAGCCTAGGATTAGGCAAGCGGAGGAATGGAAAATTACTAAAAAGGATTTTCAATTTTGACAATGCAGAAATTAATAATGCATCTTTCACATCCAATTTTACAGATGCTTTTAAAACATTGGAATATAGAATTGTAATTTCTGAGTAATTTACTAATCCCAAAAGGCTTCTGACCTGCTTCTTTCTAGTAGACATGGTCAGATTCATAATTTTGGTACTAATTTTCTGGTCAGTCTTTAGTTGATCTTGAGAAATGACATGACCCAAAAATGAATATCTTTTAGGCCTAATTCGACTTTGCTCGGTTTGACAGTGAGACCGAAGAGTCGCAACCTATGAAAGACATGTCTTAGTTTCAGTCAGTGTGTTGTCCAGTCATCAGTCTTCTGATATATTCATGCGTATTCTATAAGTTCACTAAATGTATGTACATTGTCGGATTTGCCAGTCTCGCTACCTAGTGTAGTTGCGTTGTGTATGTCTGTCGTCTGATTACTAGGTGTGGATGCACTATGTTCGTCTGTCCCTACTTATGTGTCTTGTTGTGAAAAGTAAAGTTTTAACATGTTGACATGGAATATCTTTAAGTGTCTGTTTATCGATATTCCATAGTCAACATTGGAAATGTCACGTAACACCTTGAATGGTCCTTGCCATTTTGCTTGTCTGGAAGTAACCGACGCATGTTTTGATCTGGTTTACCATCGATTGTTCAAGCACCCTTGTTTGTGTATTGGTAAATTTGACCCTCCCTCTTACAGGTCTAGAAGTCAGAGTAGAAGGTAGTACTTCAGCTGTAGGATGTCTACCCTTAAACTTATGTACTAATTGTTTACAGACATTACAAGAAAATACATTACGACAAAATAATTTAATCTCATTCCAAACCTCTGGCCAATGAACATGAGCCTGGAATCTAGGCCTGGTTTTGTCTTTTGCCAGGTGACCAGCAAGCGGTGACTCCTGTGCAGGTTTTTGCACAGTTAAGCGGTGTTGTACAGGTTGCACCGTTTGCAGATTCTCATGGTTCTCAGATGTAAAATGTCTCGTAAGAAAGCCATTATTAGGTTTAAGGAACCATGAGGCATTTTTGGTCACTTTAGATCTTTCTTTCATTAATTTTAAATATGGAGACACACTAGGATCAGCTTTCTGCTGTTCTATAAATTTCTGTCTGTTGGTATTCTCTGTGCCAGTTGGAGATAGCAACAGTAGTATCTCGTCTTGTAGTGTGTCCTTATGTTTTACAGTGTCTGCTCTAGTAGTTGCATTAGCTGCATTTAATTTCTCCCATGCAACTATTTCATCACTAGTACAATGTTTCAGTTGGGGTAAGGAACCCAAAATTAAATCAGTACAAGGGTTGTCAAGTATTGCACAAGTAAAGGTACCCGAAAGGAAAGGAGTGTTAATACGGGCTTTGGCCAAAGGGTAAATTTCAATGTTACCCGAAAAGGTTCGGCATTTGACAGAGTCGCCTGTATAATCACCTGGACTCACTAGATCCTTTCTAAGACCAATAAGGGTACTGCCGCTGTCCAGCAAACATTGGCATGGTTTGTCGTCGACCATTGCATTGTGGAACACTAACTTGCCTCTGGAGGCTAATGCTGCATTCCCATTCTCGGATGAGAATGGTACTGTATGTCCACACTCCAGTCTTCCGTCTGCATGAAATCGCTGACAATGTCCACAATTGTCAAAGCTTAACACATCGTTCACACAACAGACATCTTCAGACTCCTTGAAAGGTAATACATTTTCAACTCCACACTCAGTCTCACTACCACCATCTGAAGAGGTGTCAATCAAAATAGCATTGTTAGCTTTCATACGTTGGCGGCCTAGGCACTTATTTGAATAATGGCCGTAGCTGGAACAAAAAAAAACATTTGATTGCACGCCTGTATGCCGATCTTTTATTTTGCTGCTTCTTGATAACATTTTCAAGATGCGCCGGATAATTCGGCGATTTGTCACACATAGAGTAAGTGTCATGCAAAAGTTGACAGTAAATACATTTTGACACTTTCCTATCTTTGATGTCGTGTTTCTGAAAAGGTTTTCTGTTACTCTGATAGTTTTTTGGTTGGTCTTTCACAAAGGAAACTATTTCAGAGTCATTTGAAGTCTTAAAAATATCTCTGTTAGATGAAAAATATGCTGAGCCTTTTTTCTCAAACTGCTCGATGTTCTCAATGTCTGACTGCTGCAAAAATTTAGCAAAAGGAGATGGTATAGTGGATATAACTTTATCCATAGCTATTAAATTTTTTAATCTATCAAAGTCTTTTCCTATGTTAGCTGCTTTAAGCCACCTGTTTAGTACACTCTGAACATTTGAAACATAATCAATGAAAGTTTCACTAGGCTTAGGTTTTAAATTTGAGAACTGAACCTGATACCCAGGGGCATCAAGTAAAAAGTGCTGCATAATCCTATCATGGATGTATTGATAGTTAGATCTAAGCTCAGTTGGTATAGATTCTATCACTTTAAGGGGCTCACCACTCAGATTTTTCATATAAATCATAGCCCACATCTCTATTGGAACTTGGTGATATTTGAATTGATACTCTACATTCTCTGTCCAGGCTGATATGGAATCCTCTTTACAATATGGTTTGATAATATTTTTGTATTTATTGAACTTAATTTCCTCTTGTTGACTTCTTAATTTAGTGGCAGAGATCTCTGCGTGTGAGTCTACATCCATTTCTTTCATGTTTAATTGTGTCTCTGATTCTACTTGTATTTGTTTTTCCTTTAGCTCTAATTCTCTTTGTTTTAATTCTTTCTCCTGATCTAATTGCTTTAGCTTAATCTCCTTATCATGTTCCAACTGTTGTTGTTAAACTTCTTTATCATGTTCTAACTGTTGTTGTTTAACTTCTAATTCTCTTTGTTTAACCTGTTTATCATGTTCTAACTGTTGTTGTTTAATTTGTTTGTCATCTTCTAGCTGTTTCTGTTTTGTTATCTCAGCTAGTTGTGCAATCTCCTTTTGTTGTTGTCTATCTCGTGCACGTTCGTCTCTCTCAGCATCCTTTATTTCTTTAAATCTCTTATCAGCATATTCTTCTAGCTCTTTACCTGTATATTGTAATTGCTTACCAGCTTTTATAAAGTCCTCTAATATTGCCATGCTGTTGAGTAATTAGCTTGCGTTGACTTACAATGGTTTGTTTATTCAAATATTTATCTATGATGTTCTATATTTGTTCCTCGTTGAGGACTATGAATTGTATTTTCAGTTTCTATGCTGAACAAAATTTCTATGTTGGAAAATCGGAGCACAAAAATATGCTAGTGTATCACAAGCTGAAAAAGAGATGCACTATTAATCACATTGCATGCCAAAAATATAGGTATACTCAACTTAATGTTCCCGAGAATCAGGGAACGGAACTCCGTTGACACAGATCACCTTGTTTGGTACTTTGGGATGGAGGCACGTTTCGTAATCAGGACACTTTATTTGGTACACCGGTATACGTACTCAGCTGTTGTTCGCCCTCTGATATGCAGGGCAGCAGTACTTACTACTACTGCACGATATGATTTACCCGACAACTAAGGACAATGACTTTGACAATGACAGACTCACGAACAACTAGAATATGTATTAATTAAATTTAATGTCAATGTCCTGTCTTCGTTCTAACAGTATTTGCTTTCTGTTACTAACCTAGTTAATTTCTGTAAGTGTTGTGCAGCCAAGTCTCATCTGCTTGGCCAAAAATAGTTCCATCGTGACGGTAAACAAAGAGAAAGTAGGACCAAAAATATGAATAACTGCTTTTAACTAAATACAAATAACATCATAATGTTTAAATAAATAAATATATTCATTTAATAATTCAAATAAACAAATAATAAATAATATAAAGCACAGATTCAGGCGAGCAGCCGCTTGGCGATTTTGTAAACACTCGATTGCTGTATGCAAATGACCTAGGACAACTGTTTGTCAATCATTCTACGTCAGAGGCGCAGCGCTATTTTTAGTTTTCAAAAATCGATATTGTCGGCTGGCTGTGTATCGCTCCGCCATGAATCATGTTTGGTGCTTATTCATAAATAAATTGGTAAATACATAAATAAATATGAGAAAATAAGAATATTACTACTTACAGCTTTGAAGAATACATGATTTCACTAAATAAACATTTCATAAGCACAATTAAACAATCTATTTCGTCACGATAGGCACATTTTCTAGCCCGCAAATTGTTCTCGTCTGCACAGATTACCGTCACTGACACAAATTAGATCCTAGTCCAGAGCCGTGGCTGAGTGGATTAGCTTGAACTTTCGTTCAAGCACCACTTCTGACACCACAATTATCCTTGCCTGTCAACAACTCAACTGACAGGCACTATCGGATACTTCTCCCACACCAAACAAGAAACTTGCAAGTCGTGTGCGAGGAAAACAAATGGTACATTTTATTGCCGTTGGCTCGCTACAAGCAGGTAACAGTCGCTAGTAAACACACAACATAAAGCCACAGAAATTATCTATCACTAGTTGCTAATGCCTATGCTAACTCTCTATCTATTTAGTTAAACACAAAACCCCTATCGCTACTCTAACGAGGTGCACACTACAAGTCCTGTCCTCCCGTCTGACGTTCTTTCATCCCGTCGTCACACACCACGCGGATCGACCTTGACCTTGGTGCGTGTTGCCTCACATGGCACGCTGATCGCAGACGTGGTATGTTGAGTGGATACTCAACTCCTCCGTGGCTACCACGAGGCGTGATGCTATCGTGATTAGAGTGCTAACTCTCTGAACAACGCCTGCGTGTCTCATGAGGGAATGGATAACCATCTCCCATTACCTCATCTCCCCTGCCCTTACCTCGGGCGCCGTATCACCTCCTGGCCTCTTCAAGATTGACTGCTCTTCCTGGCGGAGGGGATGCGGTCGAGTCTTTGACAAAGAAGAAGAAGAAGAAGAAGAAGAAGAAGAAGAAGAAGAAGAAGAAGAAGAAGAAGAAGAAGAAGAAGCGGATTAAGGTGTAGAATTATATGAGAAGACGCCGAGAGAGACATTGACGAAGGCAACATGATCCTTTAATTCTCTAATAGATAGGCAACAGATGTGTAACGGAACCAGAAGAAGAGGCTGGCCATTTAAAGAATGGACAGAGGGAATAACAGAGTTCACGAGAATCTCGATATATGAAGCCTATAAACGGACACTCTCCCACTGTTTATGTTTCACTTCGTCACTGTAAGGTTCAAGAGGAGCAAGATGAGATGAGATGAGATGGGATGAACGAACGAACGAACGAACTGTCGTGGTTAGTTTAAAGTGTCGTCCCTGGAGTGAGGGGAGTCAACACCCACATTATATTTAACCCCTTATCAATATCCTGGAGAATCCACTAGCTTCCGTCCACCGCACTCCTTCGGTTCATGGACACCTCTTTCTCTCTCTCTATCACTCTACCTGATCATGCCCCCTCTCATTCTTCCCCAACATACTCAACAACTCTTGCTTCTAAAAATTAACAACGATTAATTTATTAAAAGAAAAGTGTAACGTATGTGAGACGTGTATGCGAAGAAAATGGGTGTTGTATATTCTAGTGTAAATGTAGAAATCCGACCACAAAGCTCAGAATCGGAGTCCACTCATCATGGCAAGGATTACACGACATCACAAGAATCAGCACAATGGACCTCACCAAACGCTGCGTCTCGCCCGCCAGACAGTGTCCACCTCCAGGAGCTTTGATAATCACGAGGTCTGATCCCCACTCAACTATACAGTCGGGGACTGATACTATTGTATTTCCTTAAAAAAACTGTTCCTAATAGTTTATATAAACTTAGACCACACAATTCCTGCACAGTGAAAATCGGAACATTGTCCCATGAACATGACATTCTTTCGTCTTACGAAATGTTCTAAAGGTTTCACTCTTAAAACAGTCATTGTACTTAGACTGAAATAGATCTCTTAATTTCCTAGATAAAGATTTAATGTTCTGATTTCCTTGTTAAGTGGAACAACCACTCTCCAATGTTCTGGTTTCATGTAGTGTGAAAATCAATCCCTACTGTTCTGGTAATAAGTGGAATGAACATCCATCACCACTGGTTTATTCACGAATGGTATGAAAACAAAAACCCATTACTATGTTGCTGTCCACCGGTAGTGTGAAATAGTCTCCATAATGTTTTCAGTATTTATCCTGTGGGATACGTATACTATTCAGCTCCACCGAGCAATGTTTTATCAACTTTTTCTAGCATAGGCCTAGTGAGAAAGTTGCTGGCCAATCTTCCTGCACCAAAAATATCCCGGATCGGACTTTTCAATGTTTCTGTGTTCTTCATCCCAACCAGAGGGAACCTGTAAAATATATAACACAACTGGTGAGAGCCTCCCCGTCACTGATCCCTATTAGATGAGCGTGGGCCACCGGCCTCGCTCAGAAAAAATACGGTAAACCAAACTCTGTCAGGGACAGATGAGCTAATCACATAGGTCTTCATCAGGCCAAGACAAGAAAAAAAAAACCAACAAACAGAGTGCGGAACCCCCAATGAGTGCCCCACTATTGGACAATTTCTCATTACTCAATTCTCAACTTGTAGAGCTTATCAACACTTCACTACTCTATTCTCAACTAACAGAGCTAATCATCACTTCACTACTCTATTCTCAACTAACAGAGCTAATCATCACACTCTAGCTAGTTTCAACCATGCTACTGCCAAAATTAATTAGGCCTATTTATACTATCTTTTATACCTTAGGCAACACAGCAGTTCTTCTAAATCACATCTACATTTTGCCATAACAGGCACGTGTAAAATTAAATCTAATTAATCCCGCACATGCTATATGTTATTAAAATCCATAACTGCAGTGCCAAAGCACGTTTGCCTAAGTTAACGGTCTGAGTTACACTCGTTGTCAACAAATCATGTTTCTTGGCAAACAGCCTTGAATTGTTAACGTGACGTTTTTGATGTCAAAACACCAGATGGTTTCAGGGGCAGATTATCCACTTCAGAATAAGTTCTCTCCCCTTAGTTTAAATCACTACAAGAGTTGTCTTTCCTTGTTATGACCACCATCACAGCCGGTGTGTTCCTGCATTCTTTGAATTCAAGTCTCAATAACAAGCCAACAATTCGTTTGATGTCAGAGAATTCTCGTGGTCTCCCTACTGTTCTGATCTCGCCACCTAGAAGTAAACAAGTTGCAGCTGTGGCTCAGACTGTCTTTGGTAATTTCTATCATTTGGGGGTTAATTTATAGTGATGTCATGACACGAACGAACGAACGAACGAAAGTCTTTATTTTCAAAGGGTTAGGAATTGGGCACGCAGGCTCGTCTGACATTCTGCCCTTCTTCTCAGTTTCCTCTCATACATTCTTTCATTCAACATCACATATGAAGCAAATGTTTGACAACAAAATAACAATAGCATTCTAACGCATAAAACATAATCAATAACAAATGACTCACTGAGGCAATGTTTAACATGGGCATTATAAATACCTAAGGAAGGTGTAACGTGCCATACATATGGGAATGTTTTCTGGCTAGTTGTCGTTTGAGATAATTTACCATTATTATTGTCTTTTTGTTTTTGTTTTTTGTTTATGAGGAGATGTAATCTGTACTGAGGTAGTGTTCAATATAACAAAATAGAGGCTACGCCCCATAATTAGCAGGTGGTCGAGGCGTGCAATACGCGCGGTGCAAAATATTTGCACTAAGAAGCACAGTATTGATGACGTGGGGCGAAGAATTACGTGGCATAACAAGAGAACAAGGTAGAACCTTGCCATCAGAGCTGCTGGTCGGGCGCTTGTGTTTTGGACATAGGAAAGAAAAAATCTGGGAAATAGGAGAAAATAGACGTTGGAGTTTTATGAGGTTATAGTATCCGAAGTAAGGAATGTAAACCTCTCCGCACCAAAATGCAGCACCATATGCTCATTCAATTTTGCATGAACCACAACCTTGTATGGCCTGTTTTTATGTCTGTTTAACGAATCGCCAATGCATCAAGAATACACCACGAATAAAAAGAACTATGTAACCTATCACCGTCTGAGGTCTTCATTTCGTTATGAACCACCGGTTCGGCTGGGTATTGAGTTGATCGTCGCTCTGCCCGTTTGTTCCAATTGTATAACTGAGTTACAACGCCTAGTACGATGAGAACTATCAAGGTTCGCCACACGATCACCCGGCCACCGAAGAGCCTCTCGGTGGCGGCTGGGGCGCAATGGGCGACGAAGTTGCTATATCAAACAGGTTGCGAATGTATGTATAATGATTGGTGGTGTATTTGATTTCTTGTGGAAGATTGTTCCACAACTGAGTGGCAGAGTATGCTAAGCTTGTTTTATGTAAGGCTATCTTAGGTATAGGGACGTGAAGTATATTTAGTCGTTCGCTATGTCTTGCGTTATATTTAAACAATGGCCAAAGGTAGCTTGGAGCATTTTGAAATAGGAATTTATGAATTAGTTTGGCCTTATTAAAAAGAACTCGTTTGTGGAGTGGCAGTAACCAAAGACGTAAAGACGTTTATGTAGGTTAGAATTGTCGGTAAGCTTTTCACCATTAATTAAACGCACTGCCCTTTTCTAGAGTGAATATAGGCGTTTTGTTATTGATTTGGAGCATCTATCCCAGATTGTGGAGCAATAATCAATATGTGTTTGTATATGGAAAGTATAGAATATCTTTCTTGTGTTTTCGTCAAGGATATTTTTAATTTTGGCAAGTTGGTATACTTTTTCGGCTACTTGTTTAACGAGAGCATGAATATGTGAGTTAAAGGTTAGATTTTGATCTATGATAAGACTCAGTGCCTTGTACTCGGTTACACTCTCTATAGGCATGCTACCAATGTGCAGCTGTAGAGTTCTCTGCGAGTTTAGCGTGTGAAGTCTTCACCTGGTTCCTATTAACATAGACTTTGATTTAAAAATGTTAATTTACATGGGGTTTGCATGACTCCAGTTAACTATACTATTTATTTCCTGTTGCAAGAATAATTCTAGCACATTTGCGATCAATAGCGTTTGTATATAATGTGCAGTCGTCTGCAAATAGATCGCAGGACGACGACAGATATAAGGGAAGATCATGTATATAAATGGCAAATAACAGAGGGCCAAGTATAGACCCCTGAGGTACTCCAATATTAATGGTAATGGCTTGAGATAAAGATTTATTGTGTGATACTATGGTGAACAATCAAATGAACAAGTATTATAATGTAAATGCTCATTCACTGTGCAGTAAACTTTCGTAAGATACCGTTAAACGCAACAATTAACACAATCACCCTAATCTTAATATGGCGATATTTCGTCCTTCTGTCCAATTGGGAGGTCACTTGGCGATATATTATCCTTCGGCACTAAATAAGTTAAAGGCAAACGTGAATAGAGATATCGCTGAGAGGGGAATATTTTAAGTAAATACAGGAGCCCTTTACCCGCCTAAGGCGCATTTGACAGACGGTGCTCAAATAATTTTCTGATTGACCAACTTGCACTCATTGGGTGTTGTGGTCAGTATCATGGTGGCTGCAGTTGCTTCCTATGATATTTTCTGGTACCCATATTAGGCTAACTCCACCTGGTCAATGAAAATTACAAACACTTCCTCCCCCATGTTGATTCGAACCGGGCCGAGAGACAGTCGTCTAGCAGCTACTCTAAAGCAGCTCGTTGAATGGTGCTAAATTATAGATAAATAATAGATAGATAATAGCTAGAAGAATTGAATAATTGTTAGATAATAAATAAGTAAACCCTAACAACCATGGAGGATCCTGATGGGCGCGAGCAACTGTAAAGGACATGCTACTGAATGAACGTCATTTCATAGGCACCTTGCTGTCTTGGCAGACGATAGTTTGTTACATTGTGCTTCAAAAAAGGCATCTTAACTACAACTTACGACGGTAGCGAATGTGACTGATTAGACCAATTAGCGCTGTAAATGTTCGCTCACAATGGATGCATGTGAGCACATGGTCATTTCCAATATCACGTACCATCTTACGTCTCACACGCTCAGTGTGTGACGTATCTGCAATCATTTTCTCCTTTCTCTTTATTCCATTTCTAATGTTTGCCCTCCATGCAACACGTTCAGTGGCGACTTGCTCCCAATGTGCAATATCAATCATGTCCCTCTTACACACATCTTTGTATCGTAGTAGAGGCCGCCCCCCTAGATCTCTAACCCGTCTGTTCACCAAATTCACCAAAAAAGATGTCCTTTGGTATTTTACAGTCATCCATCCTCCTAATGTGACTGATCATAGAACAAACCGACACACAACCTGATCTTTCCAATACTTCAGTATTTGTGATTTTGTCTTGCAACTTAATACCAAGTATTCTTCGCAGACACCGCATATGAAAGCTGTTTAAACGTTTCTCTTGGTGTAAGTTGACCAGGCTTTACGACCATAAAGAAGAGTACTAAGGACTCAGGCTTGATAAACGGTAAGCCTCTTGTTCTCCAAGACTCATTCTCTTCTTTGCTGTCGTTCTCTTACCAATCCTGATGTTGATTTCCTGATCTAGAGATAATTTGCTATTTACCACTGATCCTAGATATTAAAATGGTCTACTATCTCCAGTTCGGCGTCGTCAATAAAGAATGATGGTACCCAATGTGCACATTGTGACTTGAATCTATGTTTTCTTGTTGCTAATTGTTAAACCAAATTCAGAACAAGCATTGGAGAATGCAGATAGTAGGCGTTGCAATTCTTCCTCAGAATGGGTTTTAATTGCAGCATCATCTAAAAAAAGCAACTCTCTGATCAGTAGGCCTACCCTCCTAAGTTTGGCCTTGGTATTCATTCTCTGAGCATTGTAGAGGCCACCATCTGAGCGTGAGTTAATGTATATACCACCATCCTGATCACGAAAGGCATATTTCAGTAGAAGTGAAAAGTATATTCCAAAGAGGGTGGGAGCTAGTACACAACCTTGCTTAACTCCACTCTTGAGTTCAAACTCTTCTGAAGTTGTACCATCAAACTTGATTATACCCTTCATGCCTCTGTGGAACGATTCTATAATGGACAGAAGAGTTGGTGGGCAGCCGATATTCTTTCGTGCTTTGGACAGACCCTCACGACTGACCAAATCATATGCTTTTGTGAGGTCGATGAAGGCAATAAAGAGTGGCTGATTCTGTTCACGGCATTTTATTACATTTGTCGCAATGAGAATATATCAATGGTAGACCGATTCCGTTTAAATCCATACTCTGATTCAGGGTAAACTTGATGTCCCAGAACTTGAAGTCTGCGCAGAACAATTCTGGCACGCACTTTCCCAACAATACACAGAAGTGAGACACACCTGTAGATGTTACAGTCACTCCGACACCCCTGTTTCCTGTACAAGAATGAACAAATAAATAAATAATTGTTAGATAGTAAATAAATAATAGATAGTGAGACAAAATACTGACTATCTTATAGGGCAGTTACATCAAGTGAAGGGCATTAGATCAAACGAAAAAAACAAACAAATCCCAGCCTTGAATGAGATGCGACCACATGATCACCGCACCGGTAGGTAACGTTCTAGCCATCTACACCCGCCGATTTCGGTACTGTTTGAGTAGTAGTTGAAGCCTCGGTGATTTCATACATCAGTGTTTCCCAACGTGGGGCCCACGCCACACAGGGAGGCAATTCGATTGTTAAAGGAAGGGGGGGGGGGGGAATTCGAAAATGGAAGAAATCGGCTGGATATAACAAAACGGGCAGACTTGAGAATGAAGTTAACTAAATTGGAACCTGGCATAAAATCTCTTTGCAGCAAGCATCAAGCGCAAGGATCTGACTAAATTTAAATAATAAATAATTACAAATAATAAAAATAATATAGAAAAATCTTTCATTAAAATTATTTATTACTTGAATTTCAGTTCTCCATTATATGTTTTGAAAAAGAGAATAAACAATATGTAGATAGACGCGCGAAAGAGCAAATTGTGTGAATGCAAACAAGTAACAGAACAATCATATCAACACACACACACACACACACACACACACACACACACACACGCACACACGCACGCACGCACGCACGCGCGCTAAAGAATGGCTCACATACAGATAATAAAGTGAAAGAACAAATTGTGTGAAAACAAATAAGTAAAAGAACAATCGTATGAACACACACACAAAATCTAAAGAACGACTCATATACAGACCCCCCCCCCCCGCCCACCCCCCTAAAAAGTGAATGAAAGAACAAATCATATAAATAAAAAACAAGTGAAAGAAGACATTTGTCACAAAATAAAACCTTGAGTTTAACCCGGTGATTATTATAGAGGATTTCTGATTAAACGGACGATCTGCTAAGCGACAATTGTTTCAACTAATACAGAGAAAACATTCATAGTTGTGGCTACACGTGTTCCCAAACAGGTCGGCATAAATAACAGCTGTACGTTTACATCTGGTCAACAGAAATAGGAACATTCGGAAGTGAGATGAATGCATACATCGCTTTGACAGTTTATCAACAGTAATAGACAACCGGAATTGCCAGCTAAGGACAGGAAACAGTCCGTCTGTCAATAGAGTTTCGCGACATCAAACAGAAATGGTAGCGGTGATTGTCACCAGGCGACAGAAGATTGACGGCTTGTTATTGGCAACTGTTGTTGGGATCATACAGTAACTCGTTAGTTTGTTGGGGAGTCAAAACAACTGATGACAACTTTGACAGTGACTAAGCCAGGGAAAATCGATTCTTGACAATGGATGATTGCCAAATAACACCTGCAGGACATCAACCATGTCACGTGACCAATTTTAGGGGTTTGCCAGAAAACCATGATTGGAGAGGACAGTTGATCGAAAACCTTGGATTTTAGAAGACGTGCTTCGGCACTGTGGTTCTGATGGGAAAATGTCTACCGTGTGCGAATTGAATTAATTTAATTTTACACGTGCCTGTCATGGCAAGAGTGGATGTAATTTGATCTAACTGCAGTGTTGCCTAAGGTAGTCAATATAGTCTATTTAGGCCTAATTAATATAGACTGTAGCCTGGTTAAAACTAAAGTGTGATGATTAGCTCTGTTAGTTGAAAATAGATTAGTGAAGTGTTGATAAGCTTTACTAGTTGAGAATTGAGTAATGAGGGATATTCCCGTAGGTGTCCCTGGTGGGCGGGGTTCCGCATTCTGTTTGTTTGATTTTTTTTCTTGTCTTGGCCTGATGATAACATATGTGTTCAGTCATATGTCCATGACAGAGTAGGTTCATTATATTTTCTGAGCGAGGCCGATGACCACGATCATCTAATAAAGATCAGTGACGGGGAGGCTATCACCGGTTATATGATTTATTTAACAGGTTCCTCTGGTTGGAATGAAGAACCCGGACCCAATGTAACATCCGATCCCGGATAAATTATGATGTAGAGAGATGGGCCAGCAAATTTCGCAACGGAAGAAGTTAATACACATTGCTCGGTGGAGTCTAATGGTATATGTATCCTACATGAGTGAATACCAATCGTTAACACACCTGAAGTGATGGAGGTTCAGCCCATGTGGAACTAGATCAGTAGGGATTGATGTTCACAGTAGATGAAACCAAACATTGAAGTGTAGTTGTTCCACGTATCAAGGAAATCAGAACTTTCAGACTATATCTAGTGAATAAAGCAAGCCATTTTATTCTAGATACATTGACTGTTTAATAGTGAGAACTAGCGAACATTTAGTAAGAGACAAAAAGTCTTGTTCATAGGACAGTGTTCCATGTTTGTTTCACTACGCCGGAATTATGAAGCCGGAGTTTCTATAAACTATTAGGAACAGTTGTGTTAGGAACTATAATAGTTTTTTTCCACGGATTATATTTACATGGGATTCAGATCTCATGGTCATCGGAGTTCCTGGAGGAGGACATGTCTGGAGAGAAGGATACGACTTCGGTGAGGTTTATCGTACTGACTCGAATGATGTCGTGTGATCCTTGCCATGATGTGTACACTATGATCCTGAACTTTGAGGGCTGACACATACAGTTATGTTATAATACACGACACACATTTTCTTCACATACACGTCTCATATACGTTACACTTTTCTTTTAATAAATTAATCTGTATTATTTTTTAGAAGCAAGAGTTGTTGAGTATGTTGCGTTGGGAAAATATGAGAGGGGGCATAGTACGACAGTGAGAGAGTGATAGGAAAAGGTGTCCATAGGCTGATGGAGTGTGTTGGACGGAAGCTGGTGGATTCTCCAAGATATTGAAAAAGAGTAAAATATTAGAATGTGGGTGTTGACTCTCTTCACTCCAGGGACGACACTTTAAAGAAGGACACGACATTATTGGGAGCTCGATAACGGGATCTTTGGACAGCGGGATCTCTCGATAACGGAATCCTTGGACAGCGAGATCTCCTGCAAGCAGGAACCTTTGACAGTGGGATCTTCTGACAACGGGGTCTTTTGACACGGGATCCTTAGTTATAAGAGGGAGATATCATATTGGAGAATCCAGCTAGAGTGAATGTGGATAGGGGTTAGGACTAATATATTACCTGTTCACACTTCACACGTCTGCATAGGTCTGTGGTCCTGATTCTACTCGTGTCACTGAGTGAATGTGCTGTGTGGGGTAATATCTAGATTTACAGTACTTGTTCATATATATGTATAGTAATTTGCAGTATATTGTACTTGACCTGCTGGCTTACCTCTCTGTGAAATGGCCACCCCTAAACTAACCACGTTAGAATTAAGGGCAAAAGGGGAAGACATGGGATTGTCGGGGTCTGCTCTAACGGATTACATACAGGAAGTGGAGAGAGAGTATCGTCAAGCAGAAAGGGAAGATCGAAAGGCCGAGTTGGAATTGAGAAGGATGGAGTTGGAACAAGCAGCTAAGAAATTGGAAGCTGAGCAAGCAGCTAAGAAACTTGAAGTTGAGGAAGCTGCTAGGAAACGGGAAGCGCAGCAGGAGGCTCAGAAAAGGGAGCACGAGTACCGGATGAGGGAACTCGAGTTGAAAAGTCAATCTAAGGGAGAAAATGAGGGAGCAGTTGGAGGGTCCTCCATCCCAGGCTCAACACCAGTAGGTGGACATTGGTACCATGCTATGAAGTTTCCTTTAGCGGTCTACGAGGAGGACAAAGAGAAGATTGACCAGTACCTTCAACGCTTCGAGGCAATGTCTGTTGCTATGGGTCTGGAGCGTAACAAATGGAATCTTAAGCTATCCCAGGGTTTACGCGGGACCGGAAACGAGGTTTATTCTCGCCTGCCACCAGGACATGAGAACAATTATGACGAGTTAAAGACGGCTCTGCTGAAACGATTCGAGGTTACGTCACTTACCTAACGGAAAAAATTTCGAGCAGCGAAACGAGAACCGGGGGAGTTGTTTGCCGCCTACAGTTTGCGTCTAAAACTTATCTCCACAAGTGGATGGATTTGGCTGGGTTTGCACATGACTATGAGAGTCTGGAAGAGCTCATGGTGGTCGACCAGCTGAAGAAGCAAATGTCTAAACAAGGAGCGGAACGTATTGACCTCGTGACTAAATTAGCAGAACGGTTCGTCGAGGTACATGGGGAGGCAGGGGAAAACCTTTCCACCAACACCAAAAGTCAAGAGAAACATGACAAGAAGAAAGCCAAAAGCTCAGGAACCAAAAAGTGGGAACCTTATGTGCAAAACTCAGAGGATAGTTCAGAGAAGAAGAAGGAGGGAAGCAAGAGCGCTTCAAGCTCTACACCAAAACGACCGTGGTCGGAGAAGTGGTGTTCAATTTGTAAGTCACCCTCTCACAATACGAGGGACTGCAAATCAAAGGCTAAGAACCCTCACTTCGCAGCATGTCAAGTGACTTCCAATGAGATTGTCACGGAAAATGCCAAGGTCAACAAAGAAGCTCGCCACCAGGAGAGCTCACTCAAGTCCGGCACTAGAAAATCTAGGACAGGGAAATGGTGCAACCAATGCAAGTCAAACACGCACAATGCTATTGACTGCAAGGGAAAGTCAGGAGACACTCAATTCGTCGTGTGCCCCGGGAAACCTAAGGTGGAGCCCACCGAACAGGTCGAGGCCGAGGAAGAGACTCCAGACCAGGAAAAACCACCTGTAGTGGAATTGGTAAAAGTTAACGGTCGTCAAGTGGAGTGTTTATACGACACAGGACTGGACGGGGAGGCCGTGATTTCTGCGGATCTGGTACATCCAGAACAATTCACAGGTGAAAGCATGGAGATACAGCCTGCACAGAAGAGTGCTGTAGTCATGAAGTTACCCATTGCTAATGTGGAGATTCGGTCAAGGTACGTCACCGGCACCATCAAGGCCGCTGTATTGACCGATCCCATTTTTTCAGTCATCCTAGGTTGCCGGTATGTCTTTCTGGGAATGCCCAGGGAGCCAATCCACATGGGAGCAATGCAGACTCGCTCTCAGACGAAAACGGAAGGGACAGACGCAATTGTGACTAACCGAATGCCGGGGGAGCTACGAACTGCCCAGAGTGAGGATGATACTTTACGTCCTTGCTACAGAAAGCTGCAGAAAAGTGCTTATCCACCAGGACGGGGGCAGTACTACATGAAGAATAGGATACTCTACAGGAGAGCAGGAAGGGGAGACAACCTATACGGTCAGTTGGTCGTCCCGAAAGCTCACAGGTCCCAGATTCTTCATATGGGGCATACCATCTCCTTTAGTGGACACATGGGTAATGCCGCCACCATGCAGCGGATTTCCTGTCATTACTATTGGCCGGGAATGACAGATGATGTGCGTCGGTATGTGAAGTCATGCCCTGAGTGCCAGAGGGTGGCACCGAAACACTGGACAGCACCGGTGGTGTTGGGTGAGATGCCCATCATGAACTCTCCTTTCGAGAGGGTAGCCATCGATATCGTGGGTCCACTTCCCAGGACTAGGAAGAGGAACATGTATATACACACAATGGTGGATTGCTGTACAATGTGGGGTGAGGCTATACCGTTGACCACAATTTACTCGAAACGAGTGGCGGACGCACTGATGGAGGCCTTTACCAGATTAGGCTTTCCGGATCAAATTCTGACGGACAATGGATCTCAGTTTGTGGAAAACTCATGGAGGAGGTATTTAGGGTGTTTCACTCTAACCACATACATACCAGCCCCTTACCACCCTCAAGCCAATGGACAAGTAGAGCGTTTCAACGGCACGTTGATGACAATGCTCAGGAAACTAGCGCAGGAAAAACCTGATAGGTGGGATGAATATATCCCAGCAGCACTCTTTGCCTATCGGGAAGTTCCTCATGGCTCAACAGGACTACCACCCGCTACGTTGCTGTTTGGTCGTCCAATCAAAGGACCGTTGGAAGCCATGTTGAGGAGTTGGACTGAAGAGGGGACGTCAGAAGAAGTGATCTCATCCTATAAATACGTGGAGGAACTGAAAGAAAAACTCCACAAGGGATGGACTCTGGCAAATCAAAACTTGAAAAAGGCCAGGAAAAGACATGCGGCTTACTACAACCGTAGGTCTAAAGAAAGATCTCTAGAGGTGGGAGATAAAGTCTTGTTGCTACTCCCAACGGGAAACAACAAACTGGAGATAGGTTGGCAAGGACCATTTCCCGTGGAAAGGGTGATATCCAGAACCAACTATCAGATCCGGATCCGGGGAAAGTCGAAGATTTTCCATATCAATCTCTTGCGGAAATACGAAGAGAGACCCGGAGACAAGGCAGCGCACCTCATGGCAATGGCAGTTGCAGTGGAGACAGCAGGGGGAACCAACGAGGGCAGGGAATATCCCTTGGTACACCAGGAAACCTATAAGGATGTGCAAGTGAACCCTGATCTGACCTCCCAGGAGAGGGAAAGGATAACCCAGGTTCTCAAGTCTCATAAGGAGATACTGACTGATAAACCAGGACGAACGAGGTTGGTTGAGTTCGAGATGACTTTTACCACACAAGAGCCTGTTCGCCAAAAGGTTTACCCAGTGCCTTTCTCTAAAGAAAAGGCCCTGGAGGAGGAAATACAAAAACTGCTGGAGGATGACGTGATTGCACCATCCACATCCCCATACAATGCAGGGGTAGTTTTGTTACGGAAACCAAGTGGAGAACATCGGTTGTGTATAGATTACCGACTTCTGAACAGTCACACACAATTTCAGGTGGAACCTTTGCCGAATCCAACTCAGTTATTCGCTAGGCTCCATAAGGCTCGGTACTTTTCAAAGGTGGATCTGAGTCGGGGTTACTATCAGATACCAGTCAAACCGGAGATTCGACCACTGTTGGCTTTCAGTACACCCAGTGGACACTACGAATTCAAGGTCATGCCCTTTGGACTCAGCAATGCACCTAGTGTGTTTACACGCATGATGAGGAGGATCCATCCATCATCTCATTCATGGATGATATTCTGATTTCCAGTGACAGCTTGGATGACCACTTACAATCCTTGGAGAGAGTGTTTAATAGACTCCAGGAAGCAGGGTTTACTGCTCGTCCAACCAAGTGCATGATTGGTTACCAGACTCTGGAATTTCTAGATCACACCATCACTCCAGGACACATTGTCCCAGAAGAGAAGAATCTGGAGAAAATCAGAAATGCACCAAGGCCAAAAACGAAGAAGGATGTGCGATCTTTTCTCTCGTTGTGTGGGTTCTACCACAAATTTATCCCACATTTCACTGAATTGGGAGCTCCATTGACGGAAACCTTGAAAAAGGGACTCCCGGATCAAATCATTTGGACACCAGAATGTGAGAATGCCTATAGTCAGTTAAAGGAGGCCTTGGTCAGCAAACCTGTATTACAGCTCCCTGACCTTTCCAAACCCTTTGTGTTGAGAACGGATGCGAGTGCGATTGGAATTGGAGCCGCCTTGTTACAGGAAGGAAAAGACGATGCTTCGGTTTTGAAACCTGTAGCATACGCAAGTAAGAAACTTCTACAGGCGGAGAGGAATTATTCAACTGTCGAGAGAGAGTGCTTGTCTCTCATATGGGCAGTGCAAAAATTCCAGCCATATTTGTATGGAGTTAAGTTTCGAGTTCAGTCGGATCATCAGCCCCTAATGCTCCTGGCTACTTCTCAGAAGCTCAACGCACGTTTGATGCGGGGTCGTTGTTACTTCAACCCTATAATTTCACAGTGGAGTACATTCCTGGGAAGGAAAATGTTGGAGCAGACTTCTTGTCAAGACACCCAGCTCCTGAGGAAGAGGAATGAATCATCTGGATTAAACTCACGGTGGAGAAGAGTGAGATGGACTACTCTCTTAAGAGGGGGCCTATGTCACAAAATAAAACCTTGAGTTTAACCCGGTGATTATTATAGAGGATTTCTGATTAAACGGACGATCTGCTAAGCGACAATTGTTTCAACTAATACAGAGAAAACATTCATAGTTGTGGCTACACGTGTTCCCAAACAGGTCGGGCATAAATAACAGCTGTACGTTTACATCTGGTCAACAGAAATAGGAACATTCGGAAGTGAGATGAATGCATACATCGCTTTGACAGTTTATCAACAGTAATAGACAACCGGAATTGCCAGCTAAGGACAGGAAACAGTCCGTCTGTCAATAGAGTTTCGCGACATCAAACAGAAATGGTAGCGGTGATTGTCACCAGGCGACAGAAGATTGACGGCTTGTTATTGGCAACTGTTGTTGGGATCATACAGTAACTCGTTAGTTTGTTGGGGGAGTCAAAACAACTGATGACAACTTTGACAGTGACTAAGCCAGGGAAAATCGATTCTTGACAATGGATGATATGCCCAAATAACACCTGCAGGACATCAACCATGTCACGTGACCAATTTTAGGGGTTTGCCAGAAAACCATGATTGGAGAGGACAGTTGATCGAAAACCTTGGATTTTAGAAGACGTGCTTCGGCACTGTGGTTTTGATGGGAAAATGTCTACCGTGTGCGAATTGAATTAATTTAATTTTACACGCGCCTGTCATGGCAAGAGTGGATGTAATTTGATCTAACTGCAGTGTTGCCTAAGGTAGTCAATATAGTCTATTTAGGCCTAATTAATATAGACTGTAGCCTGGTTAAAACTAAAGTGTGATGATTAGCTCTGTTAGTTGAAAATAGATTAGTGAAGTGTTGATAAGCTTTACTAGTTGAGAATTGAGTAATGAGGGATATTCCCGTAGGTGTCCCTGGTGGGCGGGGTTCCGCATTCTGTTTGTTGATTTGTTTTTCTTGTCTTGGCCTGATGATAACATATGTGTTCAGTCATATGTCCATGACAGAGTAGGTTCATTATATTTTCTGAGCGAGGCCGATGGCCACAATCATCTAATAAAGATCAGTGACGGGGAGGCTATCACCGGTTATATGATTTATTTTACAGGTTTCTCTGGTTGGAATGAAGAACCCGGACCCAATTTAACATCCGATCCCGGATAAATTATGATGTAGAGAGATGGGCCAGCAACTTTCGCAACGGAAGAAGTTAATATACATTGCTCGGTGGAGTCTAATGGTATATGTATCCTACATGAGTGAATACCAATCGTTAACACACCTGAAGTGATGGAGGTTCAGCCCATGTGGAACTAGATCAGTAGGGACTGATGTTCACAGTAGATGAAACCAAACATTGAAGTGTAGTTGTTCCACGTATCAAGGAAATCAGAGCTTTCAGACTATATCTAGTGAATAAAGCAAGCCATTTTATTCTAGATACATTGACTGTTTAATAGTGAGAACTAGCGAACATTTAGCAAGAGACAAAAAGTCTTGTTCATAGGACAGTGTTCCATGTTTGTTTCACTGCGCCGGAATTATGAAGCCGGAGTTTCTATAAACTATTAGGAACAGTTGTGTTAGGAACAATAATAGTTTTTTTCCACGGATTATATTTACATGGGATTCAGATCTCATGGTCATCAGAGTTCCTGGAGGAGGACATGTCTGGAGAGAAGGATACGACTACGGTGAGGTTTATCGTACTGACTCGAATGATGTCTTGTGATCCTTGGCATGATGTGTACACTATGATCCTGAACTTTGAGGGCTGACACATACAGTTATGTTATAATACACGACACACATTTTCTTCACATACACGTCTCATATACGTTACACTTTTCTTTTAATAAATTAATCTGTATTAATTTTTAGAAGCAAGAGTTGTTGAGTATGTTGCGTTGGGAAAATATGAGAGGGGGCATAGTACGACAGTGAGAGAGTGATAGGAAAAGGTGTCCATAGGCTGATGGAGTGTGTTGGACGGAAGCTGGTGAATTCTCTAAGATATTGAAAAAGAGTAAAATATTAGAATGTGGGTGTTGACTCTCTTCACTCCAGGGACGACAATTTAAAGGAGGACACAACAACATTGCATGTTGACAAAATAGTGAAAGAAGAAGAAAAAATCACACAATGACAAACACTTGAAAGAAAAAAAAAATAACACAAAGACAAACAAGTAAAAAAGAAAATCACGTACAGACAAGCAAGTAAAAGAAACAAATAACAATCAATGTGACCTATGTCACGGAACAGTACATGTCACTAAGTATTGCCATGTGGTGATAATTCCGCTGTCTGAGACATTCTATTTCAATTACCCACCCATATAAACAGCCGTCATATTGTCTGGGGCAAGATGTGCTTGCTGCAGGATGCTACCATCCCCTGAGACCAGGCATCGTCATCTGTGTAACGCAACTGACAATTAATAACTACAGTAGACGAGTAGCATATCACCACTTAACGACCACTGCTTTGTGTGTGAGAGGCTGAAGAAGAGATATATGTGCGTGAAACGTAAGTTATATTGCCCTTTACTCCCTATTGTTGCATAACTATTTTTATCTCTGCCTTTAATTCTTTTCTAAATGTTTTTCAAGATGTCCCACAATTTTATTCGTCTTGCGTGTCATAGATAAGGGAGTGGGTTATAGATAATGTAGTTTATTACGGTCAGGTGTTCTCAGTGTGTGACCCATGCAGCGCCAGCCCCGTTTCTTCATCTAATGATTTACTTTTAAAGGAGTTGAGTTGAGTCAAGAACCGACATCACTGCACTCAGGACATTCCCATACGTGCTCCGTCCCCTCGTTCAACAGCCAGCGAAGAGTCATACTACTAATCGTACCCACCTCTATCTGATTAAAAGTTCTCCTGGTCTTGCCTCTCAGTTTTGAGATTCTTCCAGAACCCTTGCCGATCCCCAGCAGTCTCATTCTTTCCACATATTGGTTCTCAATCTGTTCCTCTGCCTTCTCCACCTGGTCCCACAAGCGCACGACCACCTCTCCCTTGTCCATAGACAAAATTCCACCAAGAGCTCCATTCCCTGCTAGCCTATCAGCCTGTTCATTCCCCCGTACACCCGCATGGCCAGGGCAAAATATCCATACAATTCTCACGATTGTTGCAGTAATCTCCTCCAGCCACCGGAATGCCGCTGTTACTGCCCCCACCTCCATTCTCATGCTGGAGGTCGTAGTCTCATATGCCAGACTCTCCTTTTTCAAGACTCGCCCATTAGCTTTTGATTAGACTTTTTAAGGATCTCTCCATGAGCTCTGCATAGGTGATTATGTAGAGTTGGTTTGTAGACTATTAAGGTGGTATGACTTTCTGCCATACCAGTTAAATATCAATATTCTACGTAGGCACTAATTAATGCATCTTTGTTGTTAATTAGTGATTCTTCTAGTGGTACGCCGTATTTCTGATTCATACAGGAGTACCGTTTTGACACTGGAGTTAAATATTCCATGTTTACTGCGTAGTTTTATGTCCTCAAAAGAGGGGGTTAAAAGGCGAGATGATTGCCTTAACTGTATTGGTTGTTATCTTATATGGCTCTGTCGTTTCCACAGGCTGGCCTGCCGAAATCGTCACACAAAGCCGGAACTCCACAGCTCCAGCGATGACCCACTGGAGTCTCCGTGAAAACTGCACTCGTGAACCAAACATCATAGCCTGGAATCGAACCAACAACCTTCGGAGCCCGAGGCAGTCAAAGGCAGTTTTAATTTCTTTTACTTTCATACACTTTCTTGTCCTACGATGGATGACGACGATGGGTGACGTTGTAATATTCTGTTATGATAATTTGGCGTGTCCAGCGTGTGCCGCGTGGTTACACACCCGCTCCACTCCCCAGTGATCCGGGGCTTGTTTCCGGATCCGGTCAGGGATATGCACTACTGACGAGCTCAAACGAGAGCGAAACTCGAGTATAGTGCTTCCATATTGACGTGTATAGGCCGTAGGTTCATACCAGAATACGATCGGCGTTGCCAGTAGTGGGTTGTGCTTAATATTTAAATTTCAAATCCCGAAACAACCAAACAATAAATTTGATTATTGCTCACTGGATTATAGGAGGCCTGGTGTTCCTTGCCTGTGAGAAGTCCTGATCGTTCGGGTCAACATCGATTGACGGACGTCAGTCGCGGCGATTGGGCAATCTTGAGCATAGCCTACGATGGGTGACGTTGTAATATTCTGTTATGATAATTTGGCGTGTCAAGCGTGTGCCGCGTGGTTACACACCCGCTTCACACGCCAGTGATCCGGGGCTTGTTTCCGGATCCGGTCAGGGATATGCACTGCTGACGAGCTCAAACGACGTGGATAGGCCTTAGGTTCATACCAGAATATGATCGGCATTGCCAGTAGTGAGTTGTGCTCAATATTTAAACTTCCTTGTCCTACGAAAACTCACCTTGCCTTTGTTTTACGTATTTTAATGTATCTGTTCTCCCTTCTTTGTTTACATTACTGCATCAATGTGTGTATGATTCCGTCTCTTGAGGTAAGACTCCACCAAGGGAGATCGGGTTATTATTTACTTGGTTTAATTTCATTGCATTTGTTTATCACTGTCTTTCCCTATCATAACTATCATGAGGCCTCTTTCACAGTGTCCGAGAAAACCACAATTCTTGCTATTACGAGGAGGCTTCAAATGAAAACCTTAAAAGTGTGAAAGAAATTACAATATCCATGACATTGTCTTGTAAACCTGTCGATATTGTTGTTAATGTAATCAAGAGTATTTAGCAGGGAACATCACTGTATAGACGAACACGTTGACATCATAAAGCCAGTTTAAAGATGGCCGCCACACTTTAGACATGCACCAAAGAGGAGTAGCGTTCTGTTATTCGTTTGTTTTTCTTTTCCGAACAATGAAGGGATGAAGCCTATAGAAATTCATCGCCGAATGAAGGCCCAGTATGTATGAGTGGAGTTAAGGTTAAAGTTAGTGGCATTTCCTTTACAGGACATCGCAGCCAACACCAGCATTTTTGCTGTTTTGATCTCTTGGCAAGTTTACGTACAATAGTTTGCCATTGCTTTCTGAACGATAAGCACCCATACTATTTCGTTAAAAACCAACGCAAGGCAATTTGCTGCTAAATCACCCGCAGCTGTGTTTTGAACGCGGGTATGCGAAATTACGAACTTCGCCGTAACTTCTTCGCCATGAAGCCGGCGTGAGTGCAGTAGGACGTTTAAAAACGGCGTGACTTCTGTGACAGACTGTTCACGACAGTTCAGGCACCGAGTTGTGAACCCAGAGTGGTTACACACGTAACCAAAAGAATTGTTTTCTACAGGAATACAAGCATATTATCGGCCCCGTAGGACTTACATAGAACGCAGTGTTGACTTCTTCTTCTTCTTCTTCTTCTTCTTCTTCTTCTTCTTCTTCTTCTTCTTCTTCTTCTTCTTCTTCTTCTTCTTCTTCTTCTTCTTCTTCTTCTTCTTCTTCTTCTTCTTCTTCTTCTTCTTCTTCAGCGCTCCGAGCCATCGAGGTTCTTTGCTGCAGATACAATCCGTCTCCATTCGTCTCTCTGGTTGACCTTCTCTTGCCAGTCGATGATTCCAGTGTTGATTACATCGAAAAATTATGCATTCGTTCTGTACATTTTCAGAATATATTCATTTAAAAAAAACAAAAAAACATTGAAGGTTGTCATTTGAAGCCCCCTAGTATATACAATGGACCTATCTAGACAGCAAGGCAGACAAAGCTGGAGGAATAGATAAAGTCGTCAAAATAAGAATTAAAAAATGGCAAGTTGATACTTGTGTAGTACTAAACGATTTATTGGCGTCAAAAGAAATCTACATTTGTGGCAAAATTACAATACTTATTCTAATGTTAAATCAGTACTGCTGTATGTATCAGAAACATGGGAAATAGCTAAACTAATTACACATAAACTGTAAACAATCATTAATTGGTGCCTGCGCAAAATAAAAAGATTAAAATGGTATTACGGAGTAATCAATGTGGAGCTCAAGGAGAGAACCAGACAAATACCAGTAAATCACGGGGTGATGAGAAAATGCGGGTGCTGGATATGACGCACACTGAGATCACCATCATCAAGTGCCATGCCGGCTGGCCTAGGCGTTCATGTCTCTCCAAATATCTCCGTCTTTGGAGTTCTGGATCAACTCTGCTGCTGATATTCTTCCATGCCACCGTCTCAATCAATCCAGCAACATTTATCTCGGTCAGCATCTAGCTCTCATCCCTTCGATGTTCTCCAAAGCTCATGAGATGGGAGTTTGAATTGTCTGTGTGAATATGTGTGTTGTATATTTCAGCTTTAGTTTATGTTGAGTGATTTCTGCAGTTTCTTCGAGCATGAAAAAGAAAGAGGCGGCCACGTAAACGATGGACAGAAGGAATCACTAGACATATAAGTAACATTTTATGAATTGCTTTTTAATTATATAACGTGCATAGCTGGATACCTCTTGAAAAAAGAAATCCAACGGTACCTTATTCAAGTCTGCGGGTCAATTGTAAGCTGAAATATCAATATTTGTGTGACAGTTTATCATTTATTATAGACATATAGAAAAAAAAACAACGATTTTGAACTTTTCACTGTTTGTGATACTACCTACACACTCACACAATTGTTGATTCCACTCATGCCAAATGAGATTAACACAGCGGCCCGTCTAACTCAATGACATATAACTCTGCCAGTTTATACACACACACACACACGCGCGCACACACACACACACACACACACACACACACATATATATATATATATATATATATATATACACACACACACACACACACATATATATATATATATATATATATATATATATATATATATATATATATATATACATATATATATATACACATCTCCACGCCATGCTGTGATGACGTCAGACGAGCGCAGACTGCACGTGCAGTCTTGTCAACAGGAAGCCGACAGTGTAGATGCATTTTGACAAAAGATGTTCCGTTGGAAAGATGAAAAATTATCAATGATCTGGTCTTTTTAGAGTGATGAAAAATTACACATAAGTACAATAAAGGGTGTTGAATGTAAACATGCATTCATTATAGTCGCTCTGAATATTCCATAACAATATTAAATGTTCCTAGCTGGAGTAGAACTGCCATCTCCCGCCATTGAAATACCGCATTACAACATGCGATGTTCATAATTTTAGTGGGAAATTGTTTGCCAACTTAAATGGTCGAAAATTACAAAATACACATAAAAATGGATGATAAATTTAATACTGTATAGTATAACAATGTAATGCGTTTCATAAAACGGTATTTATGGGTTTACTTACCGCTTAGAATAGACAGGCTGGTTCTCCGGTATAACAAGGATTCTCGAAGCGCCAGAAATGCACAACGCAAACCTGGGTGAAAAAAAACTATATCAAGTAATCGATGTCTCTCTCTGGCTGTGGGGTTACAACACTTTCTCTCTGTAATCCCGTTTATCACGCAGAGTCTCGTAGCGGAGCGAGAGCTGAGGCGGTTCGACCCCCGCTCGTGACTTGCGGGATACTGAGCCGGCCGCTCAGAAAGCAATGGCAAACTACTGAGCGTAATCTTGCCAAGAGATCAACATACAGCTGAAAGATGCTGGTGTTGACAGCTAAGTCCTGTAAAGGATATGCTAAAAAAAAATAAAAAATAAAAATAAAAAGTACCATATACGTCATTAAATCGGAGACACAAAAACAAGAAACCGAAAATTAAAGCTAAAATTCTCAGAGAAAATTCGGCAAAACTAAAACGCAGTGCCTAGGAATTACAGAGTCTATGGGAATCTCGATACATGCAGCCCGTGAACGGACACGCTCCCTCTGTTTATGCTTCACCTCGACACCGCAAGGTACAAAACGAAACTCATTACATGAGATGAGATGATTTCTGCAGTATGTACCAAACGAGATGCAGTGAAATATGCCAGGCAATAAATAGAGCAGTATCTTGGTTGTGTCTTTACTTTTCACATTCACTACGGGATTACATTGTTTTGAACAATGTTTATGTTCTTGTTTATATTCATAGTTTATTGCTGCATATATCATTCTTTACATACATGTTTTTATCCCTGCTTATCCCTGTTTATATCCTTGGTTACACTGTTCTGTAAACTATTGTTTACTTATTTATTTAAACCCGTTTTTATATTCTTATTTACATCCTTGCTTACAACCTTCTTTATTTGATGGAAAAACTATTGCTGGATACTATCCGTACGCACATAATCTAAGTGTACTTTCCACGGTGTGTCTGATCATTGACAAACTTGTGGCTGCCGCTGCTGTATGGAGTAGCCAATTATTCCTAGCCACAGACGTTTTGTGTGGAACAGCACAATTGGTCGTCCCAGTTTACAGAGCTGATGGGCTGGTGTAGAAGTCATGTTTGGTGCAGACAGCCTCGGGGAGTTTTGTTTGAAAAATAAACATTTTATTTGTAGAGTACGAAGTGAAAACACCGGCGTCGTTGAAGCCGGACGGCGGTGTTGTGTGCAGCGGTTGAAAGAAAAGTTACACATTCAAAGACAAGGAATGTTTGATAATATTAGACGGCGAAGGAGGTGTGGATTTAGGACAAGAAGAGGGAGGAAGAGAAGGGAAGAAATAGATTTAGAGAGAGGGAGAGAAATTGAATGAGACTGAGAAAGAGAGAGATTGTAATAGAGAGAATGACAAAAAAAGAGATAGAATGAGAGGATTGGAACTGAGAGAGAGGAAGAGTGAGATTGAGACAGACAGAGACAGAGAGAGAGAGAGAGAGAGAGAGAGAGAGAGAGAGAGAGAGAGAGAGAGAGAGAGAGAGATTGAGACAGAGGTAAAAAGAAAGAGAGTGGGAGAGAAATTGTAAGAGAGAGACTGACAAAGAAAGAGATACACTGAGAGAGAAAGAGATTGAGAAGAAATTAGGATTGAGAGAGAGGGAGAGAGAGAGAGAGAGAGAGAGGGGGGGGGGTGAGAGTGAGATTGAGAGAGAGACACAGAGAGAGAGAGAGAGAGAGAGGAGAGTGGAAGAGATTGGGAGATGGAAAATAAAAGAAATAAAGAATGAGAGCTAGACAACAGTCATCGGTAGGATACAGCATGTGCTTGTAGCGAAGTCTTTGTGTTGGATCTTCAGTGTTTATAGAGACAACAAGCAGAAATGCTAGAAACCGAAGTAACGCAATGTGAAACCTTCACTCCAGAACAATGGACGTCTATATTTATCAAGAACAGTCATGGATGGTTGTTATGGAGCATGCATCTTTCCCATTGCAACATACGCCTGTGAGACATGGACACTTACTAAACAAGCTGAACAGCGCATAAACGCCTTTGAATATAAATGTTATAGACGAATTCTATGAATATCTTGGGTAAAGAAAAGAACACATGCATTCATACTTCAAGAGTTGAATATTGAGGAGGGTTGGCTATTATAGACGATAAAACAAAAAAAATTGAAGTATTTTGGTCACTTGAAACGTCACGAAAGTTTGGAGAGAACAATAATGGAAGGGTATATGCCTGGGAAGAGAGGAAGAGGAAGGCCAAAGAGAAGATGGGTGCAGGATGTGGCGGATGATCTCCAGATGGCTGTATCAGACGCGGGACATCTTGCTTGTGATCGAGAGGTTTTCCGGAAGGTTGTTATGGGAGCAAGGTTCTGCAAAGGACATGCTACTGAATGAATGAGTGAATGAGTCATGGATGTCCAATAAAGAACCTCCACAACTGAAAAGATTTAGAACAAAAAACTCTTTCACTTCACATGTTCATTGAAAATAGTTAGTTGCATATCCGTTTCCTTACCTCGCAGTCAACCTCAGAATTTGTGGTTGTTTGAGATTTCTTGGCAGGTTTACATTCAGTAGTTTGCCAGTGCTTTCTGAACGACCGGCACTCGTACCACTGTATGAAAATCAGCGCAATGCGGACTGCTTCCAAATCGCCCGCAGCTGTGTTTCGAATTGGGTTAGTGGGAATACGAACTGCGCATGTAACCCCTTTGCCACAGTGCCGGCATTGAAAATTATCCCTATAATTTCTGGACACGGGTGTTTACGGATAGTTTTGTCAAAAAGACCGTAATTTAAAGAGGCAGCGGAATCTACGAAAGAAAATCAATCGGAAACGCTGAGACGTTCTCCATAGCGGCACGAAAAGTATATATTAATGTCGTACTAAATGGTACGGGCGCCGGTCGTTCAGAAATCAATGGCAAACTACTGAACGTAAACTTGGCCTGGAATGACTGCAACGTCCTGGAAAGGATGTGCAACTAACACGCCTTACCCACGTTGGGCATATGGTGCCATATCCAAACTTTTCTAAACCATTCGGCACATGGTAGTCGATGTGGTCAGTATCTCCCCGGTCGCATTTACTTCTAAAGACTTGTATGGTACCACTTCTAGGTTGGGTCTACTTTGGAAGCCATGTCAGTTTCAAAAAATTCGAATCCGCGCCGATGAGGTTCGAACTCATTCCCAGCACGCGGGCAAGTCAAGCCACTATGCTACCGCGACCTACTGGACAAAAATATGTAATAAAGGACAACTTAAGAATGCTGTCTACAAGAACATAATTAATCCTGCAGTAGATATCAGCCCGTTATGGTCTCCCTGAAATTAAAAAGGCAAACAAAATAGCAAAGGCTGCAGAAAGCACGAGCAATTTAATCCATTTCAAAGCTTTAGACAGGTAAAAACACCACTAAAGGAGTCTTTAAGGACAAGTTAGGAAGAAAGAAATTGGAAACTACCGACCAGAGAACGACAGCTTAAATGAGCTAGACAGAAACGTGCAGACCAGAATCTTCAGAACTGGGCATTGTAGACTTCGAACACATCTCTACCAAATGAGTCTCACTGACTCTGCCACTTGCACATGGGAGCACCAGAGCAAACATCAGATCATGACCTAAAAGACTATTCCGACATCGCCAGAGGGAGAGAGAGAGAGAGAGAGAGAGAGAGAGAGAGAGAGAGAGAGAGAGACAGACAGACAGACAGACAGACAGACAGACAGACATACTCTACTCCTGGAGACACAACACTAGGCGACACAAGTCCTCGCGTGAGCATTTCTGTTAGTGACCCACGCCGGAATAGATGCCTAGTCAACGTTGATCGCTGAAGAAAATAACATCGTTATTATTATTATTATTATTATTGTTGTTGTTGTTGTTGTTGTTGTTATGATACACGTTGTTGAGTTATTGTTGATGCAGTTGTTGTTTTGTTGTTCTTCTTCTCCTTCTTCTTCTTTTGCTTGTTCATCTACCTATTCTTATGTTTACTACTACCACCACCACCACCACCACCACCACCACCACCACCACCACCACCACTACTACTACTACTACTACTACTACTACTACTACTACTACTACTACTACTACTACTAAAGGCTTGCGAACTTGGTTTGTGAGCCATTAACCAGATGTTCGAAACGCAACGGTTACCAATTTGGGAGCAGACTGTTTCGTTGTTTTAACGTGATAGTATGGGAGCCGATCGTTCAGAAAGCAATGGCAAACTCGTCAACGTAAACTTGCCCAGACATCAACAACAGCAGTGGTGGTGTTGACATCGATGTCCTGTAAATAGGATATGACAAAACAAAAATTGAATTTATAACCACCCATTTTCCCCATGTCTAAATTTATCTCCATATTTAACGCTAAATAACAGTTCACAATACCCGCAGATAATCGCCTTGACCTAAAAATCTCAAATCCCAAAGTGTTATGAAAACAAAAAAAAACGTATGCAGGCACAGCAGGGTTTCTTCCATAGGAAATGCTGATATTTTGACCACAGCTGCTTCCATCATAGTGTGAATGAAAACGATTCTGACCGTTGCAGTGAAATTAAACATAACCAGTAAAAATAAACTGAATGAACTTTCCCACGCACGAGGCGTACTCGATAAATGGTGCTGGTCGGATACTTTTATAGAACTTTTAAAGAACTTTTATAGAACTTTTAGCACTCAGTGGCTAATGTGGCCAGTACCACACCGACCGTCTATTCTTCCAAGAATATTTCCAGGAAGCCTCTTTGTCTTCCGTTACTCTCTCCCCATATACAGGGTGTATTTTTAATGACTAGAGATTTTGAAAATATTGCCGTTCCAAGTTTTGTATTTTGTATTTACCTTTTATGTTGCATGAACTCTATGGTGGGTAAATTCAAAACTTGGAACGGCAATATTTTCATAAACACTCATTACACGTCAATTACAATTAACAGTCATTAAAATTACACCCTGTATAAGTATAGCGGAGTGCGTGTATACAGACAACGTGTGGGCGTGTGTGCGTGTGTGTGTGTGTGTGTGTGTAGACTTAAATCGATAGTAGGCAGACTGACGGACAGTCAGACAGGCACAATGTAAGGAAGTCCCGATGAGTCGAGTAAAGACTACATCAGTGATCTTGTTTCTATATGTCTTCCAGGTCTCTAACGTCACCCCGAATTCAACTATAATTCCCTTTGAAGTGACGGCGAAAATGGCTTTTCATCTCAGTAGCTTCCTTACAGGTATCACGCCACCAAGTAACAGGAACACGAAACCAAGTCATTTTACTACTGAACTCTCTCTCTCTCTCTCTCTCTCTCTCTCTCTCTCTCTCTCTCTCTCTCTCTCTCTCTCTCTCTCTCTCTCTCTCTCTCTCGCGTGAGTGCGCGCACGCTCTGTGTGTGTATGTATGTGTCTTTCTGTCTGTCTTTCTATCGCCTTCTCTTTCTGCCTGTCGCTCTTCCCCTCTCTGCCTCTCTCACACACGTTGTCACTCTTTCTCTCTCTATTTCTCTCTGCGTCTCTCTCTCTCTCTCTCTCTCTCTCTCTCTCTCTCTCTCTCTCTCTCTCTCTCTCTCTCTCTCTCTCTCTCTCTCTCTCCGTGTGCCTACATTTTTGTCTGTCTTTCTCTATGTCTTTCTATCGCGCGCGCAATCTCTCTCTGTGTCTGTCTCGCTTTCTCTGTCTGTGTCTCTCTCACTTTGTCTCTGTTTCTGTCTCTGCCTGTCTCGCGCACTCTCTCTTTCTTTTTCTTTGTCTGTCTCTCTCGCTTTCTCTCTCTCTCTCTCTCTCTCTCTCTCTCTCTGTTTGTCTCTTTTTCGCTCTCTTCTGTATGCCTATCTTTCTCTCTCATTGTATCTCTCTCAAGTTGTCTGTCTGCCTGTCTGCCTGCCTGCCTGTCTGTCTGTCTGTCTGTCTGTCTGTCTGTCTGTCTGTCTGTCTGTCTGTCTGTCTGTCTGAACTATACAACCTGACAGTTGTTATTAGAATATTGGACTTGCAGTTTCCAATGAGATGTAACTTAATTTAGCTCGTAATTGGCTCGTTGGCAAGTTGATAGTTTGTTTTGTTTGTTTGTTGATTGTTTGGTTCATTGGGTTTTCGGTTGTTTGATTGGTTGGTTGTTTGGCTGCTTTGTGGGCTGGTTGCTTGGTTGCTTGGTTCATTGGTTGTTTGGTGGCTTGATTGCTAGGTATTTTGGTTGGTTAATAGGTTGCTTGGTTGGTTGGTTGTTTTGTTAGTTGGTTGGTCGGTTGTTTGGTTCGTTGTTTGGCTGGTTGTGTGGTGTGTAAGTTGGTTGGTTGGTTGGTTGGTTGTTTGGTTGGTTGGTTTATAGGATTTAACCTTGAAGAAATGTTTTCAGAAAGAAGAGATAAATACACAAAAGCAAAATAACATTTGTTAAACAATAGTGCGACAAAACAGAAATAAATGCTATTAGAGACAAAACATATGCACAGAAAAATCAGAGATTTAACAGGCAGAAAAATAAGAATGTTTGAAATCAATGACAGGATGGGAGAATATGTTTTGAAAAAGATATTAAATAAATACATTAGAGTATTGTTTCACGGATAAAGTGCAGAATTGCGAACAAGTAAATAAGCATAGCCGAATGGATACATTCGCTCTTAAACTTGTGATGTGCTGATGCCGAGGGAGATTGGTAATTTGTTGTTGTTGTTGTTTCTTTTTTTTTTGCACATAACTTACAGGACGTTGCAGTCAAAATCAGCATTTTTTTCAGCTGCTGTTGATGTACTAGGCAATATTACGCTCAGTAGTTTACCATTTCTTTCTGAGCGACCGGCTCACATACCCTGTAAGTTACCAACGCGGCGAGAACCGCTACCGATTCTCGCGCAGGTTACGTTACCCAGGAGAATATACGGGATTACGGAGAAAGACGTTAACATCTAGACCAAGGAGACCGGCGTAATACTGGTATTCATATATTATGGCTTCAATATTTTGTTGCCGATATTGCTCATGGTGGGGGGGGGGGAGGGGGGAAGGGGAAGGGGTAATAAGGAAAGATAATCCACGCTAACTGACGCAAAATTTGTCCAGTGCGCTAAAAGTAATCACGGTGTATTTTTATAGACTGCGCAGTGTTTGAAAATATTGCTTGTTCAAGTTTTGTATTTACCTATTATGTTGCATGAACTTTACAGAGGGTGAATACAAAACGTGGAACGGCAATATTTTCAAACACTGCACAGCCACTAAAAATACACCCTATATATGGACTACACTTGATTTCAAAGCAAGCGAGCGTAAAGCAACGAGAAATAAAAACAGAATAAGTAAATTAGAATTATCACCTTTACTAAAAATTTGGAAATAAATGCGGTTGGCGTGAGAGTGACTACATAACCCACAAAGAACCGATTGATTTATTAAAACATATCGAAGACCCATGACAGAACGCGTTACTTACTGTTTACCTGCATAAAACGAAGAAGCCTTTGGCTCTGTCATAAACTGTGAGCTAGTTTCATGTCCTTTACAGAATGTTGCAGTCGACCCCAGCGTTTTTGGGCTAGAACACAGGTCTCCCAATTCGAAGACCCCGGTTTGACTCTCCTTGAATATCAAGAAAACAGTAACGATATCAAAGAAAAATGTGACACCAAAATGCGAAATAGAAATAGAAGGGAAAATTCTTAACCAAGTGGATAGTTTTAAATACCTAGGGGCATTTATAACATTAGATGAAAGATGCACAACAGAGAGCGGAATAGGGCAAGCAAAGGATGCATTTCGGACAATGAAGAGTATCCTATGCAATAAGTCACTGTCATTGAATGTAAGAAAGAGAGTGTTGAAATGCTATATAGAACCAGTTTTTCTGTATGGCTGTGAATCTTGGAATGTAAATGAACAAATTAGGGAGAACTTGGAAGCAACAGAGATGTGGTTCCTTAGACGAATGTTGCGAACTCCTTGGACTGCCAAAGTAATTAACAACGACTGCCTGAA
>JACEFZ010000610.1:90000-92500 GCA_014155875.1 Cepaea nemoralis
TTGTAAGTAAATTACCGTTCTACACGCCTAAAAGTGCAATAGGCATGGAGTCCTAGATCTATATGGTTATAGACAGCGATCGCCTTTGCTCCCTAGAAATTTTCTGGTACTCATTTTAGGCTGGATTGTATTGCATATGGTACATTGCAAAAGGAAAAGTAACTTTACCATCGAGTGCCATGTCAATACGAAGACTCATTTGACTTTTTTGAACAATACATTTGCCAGTTCGTTGGTTGGTTGGCTGGTTGATTGGTTGGTTGGTTGAGTGGTTGGTTGGGTAGCTAGTTGGTTTGTTGGTTGGCTGGCTGGCTGGCTTTTTGGTTGGTTGATTGGTTGGTTGGTTGACTGGCTGGCTGGTTACTTCTTTGATTGGATGATTGGTCGGTTGTCTTGCTGGCTGGTTGGTTGGTTGGCTGGCTGGCTGATTGGCTTGTTGATTAGTTGACTGGCAGATTGCCTATCTTGTTGCTGGTTGGATGGTGAATCCTCAGGGCGACTAAGTTCTAACTTTTGAGTCCGATGCCTTGGAGTTCAAATCTGTTAAGCCTCGAAAACGGCTTTCATTTTTTTTTTTGGGTTGCTCTTGCTCGCTTTGAACTCAAGGGTAGTCCACACACGTACCACTACTTCTAGTGCACTGGATTGATCAGCTGTCCCTATTACCAGTGTCCCTCGCCATCAGGCCAACCCACTCCGACTTCAGAGGTAAACGGATTTCATATATTGAAGTGAGGCTGGCGTAGAAACCTCCTCCTGACCCTCCGTCGAAGCAATAACTCCACAGGGGCTATCTTGCGTAGTTCGAATTCTCCCCTCCAATTTCACACACGAGCGGGTTGTCCGAGGCCGGCAAAATAGAGCATAATATCTGTGCATATGTGATCATAAGTTTATTCTTGAGAGATTAATGTAGTGGTTTCTCCTGTTATTCCGTATACATATAAGAAGTGCATATTGTACATAATCTGTTATTGTCATAGTTTCACATCTTTAGAAATCGTGACGACTGCCAACCAATGAGGGACATTTAATATGAGCGGGGAAGACGCTGATGTACTGTTTTGTCTGTTTATTCTGATATGCTGAGCATTCCTGTTGCTGTCCGAGGAAAATAAATAAGTAAATAAATAAACATGCAATACATCAATTAGTCCATCAGTTTTCTCTCCACGCTGACAGTTGGCTGCACATTATCCGCAACATCATATGTCTCCTGCTTTAGTTATACACTCTGACAGTTGGCTGCACATTATCCGCAACATCATATGTCTCCTGCTTTAGTTATACACTCTGACAGTTGGCTGCACATTATCCGCAACATCATATGTCTCCTGCTTTACTTATACACTCTGACAGTTGGCTGCACATTATCCGCAACATCATCTATCTCCTGCTTTACTTATACACTCTGACAGTTGGCTGCACATTATCCGCAACATCATCTATCTCCTGCTTTACTTATACACTCTGACAGTTGGCTGCACATTATCCGCAACATCATCTATCTCCTGCTTTACTTATACACTCTGACAGTTGGCTGCACATTATCCGCAACATCATCTATCTCCTGCTTTAGTTATACACTCTGACAGTTGGCTGCACATTATCCGCAACATCATCTATCTCCTGCTTTAGTTATACACTCTGACAGTTGGCTGCACATTATCCACAACATCATATGTCTCCTGCTTTAGTTATACACTCTGACAGTTGGCTGCACATTATCCGCAACATCATATGTCTCCTGCTTTAGTTATACACTCTGACAGTTGGCTGCACATTATCCGCAACATCATATGTCTCCTGCTTTACTTATACACTCTGACAGTTGGCTGCACATTATCCGCAACATCATATGTCTCCTGCTTTACTTATACACTCTGACAGTTGGCTGCACATTATCCGCAACATCATATGTCTCCTGCTTTACTTATACACTCTGACAGTTGGCTGCACATTATCCGCAACATCATCTATCTCCTGCTTTACTTATACACTCTGACAGTTGGCTGCACATTATCCGCAACATCATCCGTCTCCTGCTTTACTTATACACTCTGACAGATTCCTCATTGTCCGGCTCTTAAGTTAGTTTTCCAGGTATATCCTTGACTATATTTTTCTAACCTGCCTGAGTTGCTTCTCTCCAATGGTTCGCTCAGATTGACCTCAAGTATAGTCCCTACACTGCTACCACTTCTACTGGACTGATGCTTGCATGTGGATTAGCTTTCCCTTTTATCGTTGTTCCACGTCATCAGGAGAACTCACTCCGATTTCAGAGATGCTTGTAACTTACGCCCCCAAGTCAAGGACGAGAAGTCAACATATTTCGATGTTTAGTTAAATAATGGTCACGTGCCTTTTAACATGATCGAAATGTTTTTGTTGTCTCTTGTTGGTTACCTTCATCAGTTTTCATTTACTTTCTATTTTCTGATAGGCTCTTATATACTGATGGTTCTATTTCCATGAGATACGAACGATTTTAAAACCA
>JACEFZ010000610.1:95000-157500 GCA_014155875.1 Cepaea nemoralis
TATTTGAGAACTGAACCACCATTCCCTTATCTTGCAAAAGTCTAGATGTTGGCTAGTATATTTAGCGACAGACAGCCAGGCAGGACTACAGAAAATGACCGCTGCATTAGAATATATGACCAGGAAGCAGAGCCATTACTCTGCAACAGACCACTGAGTAATTAGATGTCTTAGTAGTCTAGAAATAGCTGTTAGCACCTGTAAAATATGTTGTTTCTTTGCAATTTCTCCGCAATGGGAGGTAAACATCCCATTTTGATTTGTGGTTTGAACATTAAGTAAACAGGAAATATTGAGAAATTCTAGAGAACATTACAGTAATAGAACTCTAATTTACCTGTTAATAGAATGGTCTGAGAGCGTCATTAAAATGCATCTTAGGGAAAGAACTTAACAAATGTCAATAATACAAGAGGTGGGAACAGACTTGAGTGTTAGACAATACATACATTGAGAACACCTTAAGAGAATAGACAACAGAAAGAGAGAGAGAAACATACAAATCACAAGAGATTAATATATATATATATATATAATATATATATAGGAAGACAAAATCACAAATACTGAAGTATTGGAAAGATCAGGTTGTGTGACAGTTTATTCCATGCTCAGTCTTCGTAGACTTAGATGGATAGGACATCTTAGGAGGATGGATGATGGTAGAATACCAAAGGATATCTTTTTTGTGGTGAATTACAGATGGGTAAGAGATTCTCAGGGTCGGCCTCTACTACGCTACAAAGATGTGTGTAAGCGGGACATGATTGATACAGGCATTGATTAATGCACATTGGGAGCAAGTCGCCGCTGAACGTGTTGCATGGAGGGCAAATATCAGAAATGGAATAAGTCAAAGGAGAAAATTATTGCAGAAAAGTCACACACCAAGCGTTTGCGACGTAAGATGGTGCATGATGGTGGAAATGACCACGTGCTTCACATGCACCCACTGTGAACGGACATTTACAGCGCAAATTGGCCTTATCAGTCACACTCGCTACCGCCATATTTAAAGTTATTATGCCTTTTTTAAAGCACAAACTATCGTCTGTCAAGACGGCAAGGTGCCAATGGAATGGGAATGGAATATATATAATATATATATATATATATATATATATATATATATATATATATATATATATATATATATATATATATATATATATATATATATTATATTATGTGTACCGACAATGAGCTAGAGAAACTAGCAGACATGTACAACAACAGTATAGGGAGTGCTAGCATCAAGGAGGAATGGTTACACAGCTATCTGATTCCCTTGCCGAAGCCTGACAAAGACCACAAAAAAATTCAGGGATATCGAATTATAACCATGCAGCATACAATAGGCAAGCTGCTGGAGAAGGTAATTGCCAGGAAAATATCAAGCCAACTAGAGAGGCAAGGTGTTTACCCACCTACCCTGGGTGGGTACCATCCAAAAAGAGAAACCTGGACCAATGCAGCAGTCTTTGCCCATGATGTCTATGAAGGTTTCCACTCAGGCACTGAAACCATTGCTGCAGCGGTTGATCTTGAGGACGCATACAACAGAGTACCACTGGATTTTTTAATGTTTCAGCTTCTTGAACTAAACGTAAGTCCATTCCTCCTTAGTTGGATCGCTGCAGCCCTCTTCCAACGGAAAGTAGTTTTTAGATGTGGCAGTTGGACTTCGGAACCAACAACAATATATCCTGGCCTACCACAGGGATCACCATTATCTCCGGTACTGTTCAACGCCTACACAGTGAGAATAACCAGTGAGCAGATCACTGGACCTGGCAGGACATTGTCATATGCCGATGATGTGTTAGTGTATCGTCAGGGTAAGGATAGAGAGGAGGTTGCTGTGGAACTACAAACCGAACTCAATCGCATAAGTACTTGGTGTGATGAAGCTGGGGCAATGGTCAACCCAACAAAGGCAACAGTGACTTGGTTCTCGTTGAATAATCATATTGTCAACAATCCAACACCAACTGTAATGCTGTGTTCAGAGACGGTGGAAAGAACGCAGGCAATGAATTACCTGGGGATACGGTTTGATCGAAGCCTTGCTTATAATGTGCACATAGACCAGGTGATAACAAAGGCCAAGCGGGGTTTGGCAGCGATGCGGGTGATGGCGGCAGCAAACTGTGAGCAGCGCCATCTATGTCTTCTGTACGAGGGGCTGGTCATGTCTGTTTTGGAGTATGCAATGGCAATACTGACTCTCAGCCATAAGCAGATAGAAAGGATGGAAAGGATACAGAATGAAGCTATGCGCATTATTCTTGGATGTACAAGAGATACAGCATGCAGGGCGATGCGCTACCTTCTTGATTTTCCAACCATTGAAGAGAGAATACAAGTTTGCAGGGCACGCGCCTACCTCAGAATTAACGCAAACACACAACATCCACTGCATAGTGAAATTAGGAAGGTGAAGGGCAGCAGGTTAAAAAGAGGACGGTCGTGGATGGGTCAAGCCGAAGACATTCTTCAACAGGTGTGTTCACTTGAGGACTTAGAACCTGGCGAGGAGTGGGTGCAAGTGCCATCTGACTTCTGCACATCCTTTTCAGTTTGCATCCAACTAGATAGAAAATGCAGACAAGAAAATCCGGCTGCTGTTGAGGCTGAAGTACAAGCGTTGATTTTCGAGAATTCGCTAGACGGTGACGCGGTCATCTACACAGATGGGTTGGTCGTCCGACATGTGAGAAGCTCATGGGCCTTTACAGCTCGGGCCGGAGGGAGAATTGTGAAGGAGGACTCTGGTGCTTTCACTGAAACCACAAGTAGCCTGACCATGGAAGTCATGGCAGTAGTAAAGCAATAACATGGCTCGAGACACAGACATTCACTAGGGCTTGTTTCCTTAGCGACTCAATGAACATGATCAAGAGGATAGAGGAGGGGTCGATCCGAAGAGAATGGTTGCTGCCTCTGAAGCGGTCTCGGCTGGCAAAGATTAGTTTCATCTTCGTGCCAGGGCATGCGGGAGTACAAGGGAATGAGCGGGCTGACAAGCTCGCAGGTGAGGCTACTGTGGAGGGCGGACGCGCCATGGACCAGGCTGACATTCTGAATGCTCTACCAGAAGTGAGACTTTTGCGAGAACCAAGTGATGACTGTGAATCTACAACAATGGTCAGACTGCGAGAGCAGCAAATTAAAAGAGGGGTGGCCAAACAAGAACACTACGCAGGAAGCCAAAGAAGATTGATAAACCAACATAGAACTGGCGTCGTTAGCCGCTACACGCTGAGGGATTTGCTGAGGAGGGGATCCGAGCACTTATGGACTAAATGGTTCGATGTGCAACGAGGATGATCTGTCGACTAACTAACTAACTAACTATATATATATTATATATATATATATATATATATATATATATATATATATATATATATATATATATATATATATATATATATATATATATATATATATATATATGTATATATATATATAAAGGCGATGTCTGTCCGTCCGTTCTTAATGCGTTCGCGAACGGTCCATCCGATTGAGATGAAATTTTCTACACGTCTTCTTTTCATTCCTGTGCAACTTTCTGTAATAGTTTTTTAGTGTAAAATCGGCTAATTACTTACTACAATTTAATATTTCATTTTTCATTATAATTTCTATATAGCAAGGGGACTTAACTCTAGAAAAGTTATTTCAAGGGGCATAACTTTTAATAACATTTCTATATACTTTATAGTCATATTGTTGCATCGTTTTCAAAGATTTATAAACTCTTTGTCTATAGTTATTTACAGGCATATGAGTTATAATAAATAATGATATAATCTTTAAGGCATTTTCAAAGTTTTCATAAAAATAATGCATAATGCATAACATTGTAACTCATCTTTTTATGCTTAAAGAAGTTATCTACAGTCATGTAGGTGATTAAAAACAGTTTTCATTAAAAATAATGGATGGTGTGTGGAAGGACATTCTTTTAAGTTACTGTGCGCCAGGAGCTGGGCGAAGCCACGCCGGGTCAGATAGATAGACAGACAGACAGACAGACAGACAGACAGACAGACAGACAGACGGACAGACAGATAGTCGGGAACGGGAGCTTATATGACTACTTATATGAATTAAATTAGATGCTCCACACCAGGGACTGGGTGAAGCCGGGCCGGCTCAGACAGACAGACAGACAGACAGATAGTCGGGAACAGGAGATTATATGACTACGTATATGAATTAAATGAGATGCTCCCCACCAGGGACTGGGTGAAGCCGAGCCGGGTCAGACAGACAGACAGACAGATAGTCGAGAACGCGAGCTTATATGACTACGTATATGAATTAAATGAGATGCTCCCTACCAGGGACTGGGTGAAGCCGGGCCGGGTCAGACAGACAGACAGATAGACAGACAGACGGACAGACAGATAGTCGGGAACGGGAGCTTATATGACTACTTATATGAATTAAATGAGATGCTCCCCACCAGGGACTGGTTGAAGCCGGGCCGGGTCAGCCAGACAGACAGACAAACAAACAAGCAGACAGACAGACAGACAGACAGACTGATAGATAGATAGATCCCCTCCAGGGACTGGGCGAAGCCGGGCCGTGTCAGCTAGTATATATATATATATTTGCATGCTCGTTTAGAAGTCAAACCTTAGTCCATATACATGCTGCCTTAGCGCGGACTGATATTTGCTCCCGGATTAGTTTTTCCAATTACCAGTGTCCCTCGCTATCAGGCGAACCTACTACGACTTCAGAAGTACTTGTAATTTATGTCCACAAGTCAAGGACGAGAAGTCAACATTGTAGTCCAACCGACAAGTGTATGGGTTTAACCCGCTACCTCGTTATTACCACATCAGATGTTTAAGAACGAGCTCTCTTATCCATTCGGCCACGCTGATCTCCTAACGTCCATATAATTCTCCTTAACTCATCACTGAGACCTGTAACTTTAATCTAAGAAAGCTAGAACAACTATCAATGTTTCTATCTACCATGTCTGTTTCTCTTCTTGTCAACATCCCATATCGCATACAGGCACTCTCGCTACCTCATCCACACCTCAAAGAAACATCAGTTGCGTGGATGGAATTTATACATTTTTAATTCAGGCGAACCTGAGATATTTATACAATCATGACCAGGCGGTGACTGCCTGTCTAAATATACAGTGGTCGCCTTTCTTCACAATACTCATACACAATCAGATACAAACTCAACTCTCGCTATCTGTAACTTGCGCCCTCGTAAACTACATATTGACTCTCGGAAAACACACACGTCCTGTCTGGAAAGCTGTCCTGTCCCGTCTCACTAAGTTCAGTCGGCTGGCTGGCCAGGTCGTCCTAAATTCCGTGCGGTCAGCAAATCCCCGTGCTGTTCTATTCGTCACGTAGTACAGTAGTCTTGTTCATGCTAACCTTGGGTTGTACTACTGCTTAGTCTGTTTACGGGTGTTATCCCGTGAACTAGCGTCCCCGCCCTATCCTCGGGGTTGGTCCTGCTAGTGTCCTAGATATGACACGTCCGTGTCCCCATCTAAGTCCTGTCTTATGACTGTTCTAAGTTATAGCTTACGTTCTGCCTCTACTCTATCTACTCCCTTGTAGAGGTCCTTATCTACGTAATATCTGTCCTTACCCCTCTTATGTCCCTTGTCCTATCTATGTCCTACCAACACTTTTACATACTTTCGTGGCTCCCCCGTATTGCGTCACCAAATTCAACCTAATAGGTGTGACGCAATGTCGTCGTAGCGTATTAAAAGATTAGTTGGATCTAATTTGTAAATGTGTTTGTAGGAGTTTATTACTCATGTCCTTGGGTACCACTTCTGACTTATATAAGTCTGATACCAAGTTGATGTCTTTACCCACTGGTTTATGATCAGTGTTACACACCTGCACTGTTGCTAAGAGTCCCTACTCTTCCACATTACACTCTTGGAAGCTGTGTCGAACCAAGGCCAGTTTGTTTTAAAAAACACTACCTCTCCAAATATCGAACACCGATATCCCGAAACAAATTGTTCCTGTTATGGAAACAATTCATGAATATATAATTCATGGCTCCCGTGCAATGTACATCAACATCTCTTACAAGTTGTGTGTCTGCTGATTTTTACCTATCTGACTTCCGCTTGCGGATAAACTCTCAACTGTGTGCTCATAATTTCTATAAGTCTGTTGTGTCCCCTGTGCACTGTGTGCTCTCCCTTACAAAATTCCTGCTGTTTGTACTTTATCTGTTTGTATTCCTGTTTGTATGCGTGTTGATTTATACTTTATGTATGCTTAAATTAGAAACATTAGTGTATGTTTATAATTCATGTAATTAAAGCCTTCAAGTGTCGCAGGTAGGTTTCTGCAAGTCACAAATAAATGCTTATGCTTGATTTGTGAGATGCGTCGCCGAACTGAGACGCTGGAAAACATTACCATAGCTGCAATGTAATAGTGGCTGAAACACATATAAAACAACTACACGCTCACATGTGTTACACAGAAGACGAAAACACTTCATAAAAAACACATGTGTGAGAAAAAAAATGCACCACTGAACATCCGTAATATTTTTAATACTTTCATTCTTCCTTTCACTCATCTTCTGGTCACTGATTCAGACAATGTAAGTTTAAAAGATATTTTCTCATTAAAATAAAAAATGGGCTCGTTTTAAACAATTATTGAGCTGACTTGTAGTACCTTTTAATAGTACTTTCTATGTTAAACTAATGTATTTACAGCGTTGTTGGATTGCTTAAGGCAATCCTAAGGGAACGAGCTATCTTAAATAAATGGTTTACTATAGTTTGGTGTACTGGGTGTTATTAACTGAGGAAACATAATTTATCTAACTAAACAAGATGTAGGAGAAATGAATTGGCTCCCTTAAAGTAAAATGTTGTCAATGAGCCTGCTAAGTTCTAAATGTATTTAATTGCAACTTAATCTAAATTATTACTTAAGTGTTAACTAAGTTAAGTTATCCTAAATAATTGCTATCATTGGCTTTTAAGACAGTTGTCTCATACGAGACATGTATGTTCTAATACTAATAATTTAAAGGTGTTCATGATTTAAATATTATCTATCTTTAAATGTAATTAAATGACTTTAACTATTACTAAAACTAATTCAATTTAGATTATTGTCACATTTCTATAACTATCTTCTAAACATAAAGAAAATTTATTTAATAGTGTAACTTCTTTAAAAATCATGTTATGCACAATTAATTAGTACATGTTATATTAACACAGTATATCTAAACTAAGTTAGTCGTAGCTCCAGGTGAAGGTAATGTTGTCGCGTCTTCCCTCTGTGCTAATTCATTACCAGTCTATATACAATGGTTAATCTCTAGTAGCTGCAGATTTCAGTGACGATGTAACGTCGAACTTCTGTCTTAATATCACCACCACAGTTTATATGCACTAGATAATCAATAGCAGCTGCAGATGCTGGTGACTATTTAGCGTCGTCCTTCTGTCTTAATATTACTACGACAGTTTATATGCAGTAACTAGTCTATAGTCGCTGCAGATGACGGTGACGATGTCGCGTCCTCTTTCTGTTGCACTTCAAAGTCTGAGGGTCTGGTCAGCAAATCTGCTAACGTATTCTTGCTTCCTCGTATGTGTCTTACAGAAAATGAATAGTTCTGGAGTATCAGGGCCCAGAGATAAATTCTGTTATTCTTTGGAAGCCCTCTTTCCATCACTATCAACGGGGAATTGTCAGTTTCCACGACAAAATGTGTTTCTGCCAGAAATCTATGTAATTTACTAACACAATATGCAATCGCTAGTGCCTCCAATTGAGACACATCATATCTGGAATCTGTTGGAGTGAGCTTGCGACTTACATACGCTATTGGATGAAGGATTCCATCATACTCTTGTAAGAGTACGCCAGAGATGGTCGTGGTACTCGCATCAGTCCTAAGAGTATATTGTAATCTTGGGTTAGGTAACTTCAAAATAGGGATGTTACTAAAATAATGCTTTAGTTTTGACATTGCACTATTTAAAGTAGCATCTTGTACATTTATTTTTACATTCGATTTCAATAAATCAGAAAATACACTGGTAATCTGAGCCAAATTAGGAATAAATTTGTTATAGTAATTTACTAAGCCTAATAAGCTTCTCACTTGCTTCTTGGTTGTTGGCATAGTGAGATTCAAAATTTTGGTTACAATTTTGTCATCACTTTTCAAGTGGCCCTTTGATATGGTATGGCCTAAGAAGTCTATTTCCTCCAATGCCAACTCTACTTTGGTTGGTTTGACTGTGAGTCCAAACAACTTAATTCTTTCGAAGAATGTCTTAAGGTTTGTATGTGTGTCGTCCAGCCTGTTGTATGCACACAAATTTCGTCTATGTAAGTTTGGGTGTTTGTTACTCCATGTAAGAGCTCCCTAGTGAGACGGACAAAAGTCGCAGGCGCATTGCGTAGGCCGAAAGGAAGAAAACGCCACTCATATAGACCTAAAGGTGTTGCAAAGGCAGTAAGGTGGATGGAATCTTTATGCATAGGAATTTGCCAGTAGCCTTTAGTTAGGTCAAGTTTTGAAAAGATGGTAGATGCTGACATGTTTAAGATCAGATCGTCACAGGAAGGGATAGGTTCTGCGTCTGTCTTTGTTATTGCATTTAGCTTTCTGTAGTCGACGCAGAGTCTGATACTAGAATCCTTATTCTTTACTAAGACGATGGGAAAGGGGTACTCTGATTGGGATTTCTGAATTATCCCACAAGATTCAAGATTAAGAATTTCCTATTCGATATTGTCCCTATAGTTCAGAGAGATGGAGTATGGTCGACATTTAATAGGAGTATAGTCGGAGAGAACAATGGAGCGTTGTATCCTATCTGTCCTACCTGGAATGTCTGAGAAAATTGCTTTGTATTCTGTCAGTAATGCTATTGACTGTTGTTTTTGTTCGTCTGTCATTTTCGGTCCCAGATGTATACTGTCGATCGTCGTTGTAGTGTCGACTGTCGGTACTGGTAGGTCAACGTCATCGTCCTCTGTCTGGTTGATTACTGTGGTTGCACTATGTTCGTCTTCTATCTGGTTGATTGCTGTGGTTGCATTATGTTCGTCTTCTGTCTGGTTGATTGCTGTGGTTGCACTGTGTTCGTCTTCTGTCTCCTGTTCTTGTCTAGAGTAATATGGATTGTGCATGTTGATATGGAATATCTTGAGTTTGTTGTTCAGTGATTTTTCATAATCAACATTATATACTTGTCTCACTATTTTGAATGACCCTTGCCATTACGTTGATAGTAGGTCACGCTTATCAGGTAATAATAATAAAACCTCTTGTTCGGGTTCAAGCTGTAAGGTGTTTGCACCTTTATTGGCATATTGGCGGTACATCTGTCCTTGTGTTCCAAAGATGTTTTCGCTAAGGCACACGCTGTCATGATCTTATTGCGTGTGTCTGTGATTACCTCATATGGTGATAATGGTTGTGGGGTATCTGAGGTGTTAGTTAACAGCTGATGATAGATGTTGAGGGGTCCTCGTGGGATTGCCCCGTACACTAGCTCAAATGGTGAGAAGCCAGTGCTTGCTTGCGGGACTTCTCTGTAGGCAAACAGCAATGTTGGTAACAGTGTATCCCAATCTGATGTGTTCTCTGCTGTTACTTTCCCAGCATATGCTTAAGATCCCCGTTAATCTTCTCCACAATTCCATTCGCAGCCGGTCGATATGGGCTAGTGAAACACTGTTTGATGCCTAGCAATTTTGTAAAATGGACTCTATTACTTTTAAAGGCTCCCCTGACAAGTTCTTCATATATATCATGGCCCAGTGCTCTTTTGGTATTTTCTGGAACTTTAACTGAAACTCTACATTTTCGGACCAAGCAGAAATTAAGTCACCTTGGCAGAATGGTTTCACTATCCCTTTGTATTTATTATACTTATTTTCCTCCTCTTTACTTTTCAACTTCGTAATTGCAATGTGCACATGGGACTCTACCTACAGTTCCTTCATTTTTAACTGGGTTTGTGCCTCAATTTCTAACTGTTTAAGTTTAGTAGCTTCAGCCAACTCTTTCAGTTTGGTGGCATCTGCTAGCTCCTTAAGTTTGGTGGCTTCAGCCAACTTTTTCAGTTTGGTGGAATCCGCTAGCTCCTTAAGTTTGGTAGCTTCAGCTAACTCTGCTAGCTCTTTTTTATGCAAACGTTCTTGTAACATTTCCTCTCTCTCTTTCTCTGCTGCTGCTTTCCTATCTCTCTCCTCTTTCTCAGTTGCTGCCACTCTATCCGTGTGTTCTTTATACTCTGTCTTTGCCCACTGTTCTAATTTGTCTCCACTAAAGCCTAGGTCTTTACCTGCTTCTATACATTCCTTTAATTTCGACATTGTTATCAGTTATATTATACACAAGCAAATTTTACTATGTTCAATAATAATACAATTGGCAATTTACAGCATTGAGAAAAACCAAGAAGATGCTATTTTAAATTGCAACATCAACAAAAATGGGGTACTCATCTGATGCTTTGACAATTTCAGCTTTTCACGCCGTTCTCGGGAGTTATCTTCTGCTTTGTCTCTGTCACACTACACGGGATGTTAGTAACACTTTCACTCTCCACTCTGGTGTGTAGAGCAAAAAATATAATATTCAACAAAGATACTGTTAATGCAATATACAATTTGTCTGTCTAGTCGTTTCTTCAGACAGGAAACCTGGAATACGGAATATATTTGTTAGTTTTGTCTGTCATCGTGTCTGTTGTCGTTTTGTATATGTCGTGTAGTCTTCACTGGCTTGGGGCATCAACTGAAACGTTTTTGTGAAAACATTTTACATCTCATTGTTATCACAATTCAATAAGTTTCAACAATTTGCACAATCTCGTGGTCTTACCTCCGCTGGTACGTACTATACATTCAGCAAGATTAGATATCTTCCACTTACGCTCAAACTTTCAGCTTGCGTTATGATCTTACACAATCATCACAATCACGTTTACACATTCTTGTAGACTATGAATTCATTCGAACGCTGACACCACGTTTATCTGCCTGTGAACATCCTATATTGCATGCAGGCACTCTCGCTACTTCTTCCACACCTCAAAGAAACATCAGTTGCGTGGATGGAATTTATACATTTTTAATTCAGGCGAACCTGAGATATTTATACAATCATGACCAGGCGGTGACTGCCTGTCTAAATATACAGTGGTCACCTTTCTTCACAATACTCATACACAATCAGATACAAACTCAACTCTCGCTATCTGTAACTTGCGCCCTCGTAAACTACATATTGGCTCTCGGAAAATCACACACGTCCTGTCTGGAAAGCTGTCCTGTCCCGTCTCACTAAGTTCAGTCGGCTGGCTGGCCTGGTCGTTGTCGCTTGTTTTCCCGGGAGAGAGTTAGAATCAACAAGCACATCTTCAAACTTATTATCTGTTGGGATTATTGACTGACTTTTGTCTACACCCCTCCCTTCTGTCTTCCCTTCCATATATCTATTTCTTTCACTCTCTCTGTTATTCTCTCAACACATACTCAGACAACAGTTCCTTTCAACAATAAATAAAAGATTTATTAAGAAAAACTATGTCTGGTGTATGTATGGACTGAGTATATGTAGTTGGTATTGTCTGCTAGTGTGAATGCAAGATAGGACGGTTGATCTCGTATGTGCATTAGTTCTTCTCGTCTTTTCTGTCAGCCAAAACACAGGACTGCACACACAGAAATGGAGTGATCTCACCATGAATGATCTCCTCCTGCTTGAGTCGGGAATTAATCCAATTCTTGAAGAAAACAACTGTTCAATGTCTTATCACCAGAAAATAATCCGATTTGGTGAGTCACTGAAGTTCATATATTTCCCGTTTTGGAATGTATTATAATCCACCTCTGAATACACACCGCCACTATCCAACATTGTCTAGAGTTACTATGACTGTTCTACACCATGTCTATGGTTAACAAAGTTTAATGTTTCGGCACAGTGCAATTGCATGCAGTTTTAAGTATCCCTGCTTGCCACAGGTTAACGTCTTTTCCTGTTAAGGGTTTTAGTTGTATATTTGTTTGAGCATACAGTGTTCTGTATTTGACTTATCACTTCTTCATATTAAAACCTGTCTATGTTTTTGTTGTTTCTAAGTAGGTACTTTATTTGCTCAAGTGTAGTAACCTTCATCTCTTCTCTGATTTCAATAGGAGATTTGAACCTGTGGAGAAGATAGGTAATCTGGTGATATGCGTCTGCTTCATATAATTTTCTTATGTGATAGTCCTTTTCTAGCCATACTGAAAAGCCTCCGAAAAACATACGGACATACGATTTCTGAGTGCACTAAAGTTACACGACTAGATAAACGAATGCAATTTCACACATTAAGAACAAACACCTATATCCCTATGCTACTATTACACTAATATTTTAATACCTTATATATGCCTCTATAGAATTAATGTAAGTCCCCGAATCGAAATTTATCCGCAGCCAAGCACTCTATCCCATTACAAGGGAGGATATTTCTATTAATTACAGGACACATAAAATCTATCTTTCCGTCCAGTTTGGTAGCACACACTAAACAGAAACTCCATGTTCAGCTTTTTATATCGCGTGTCCCATTCTCCGTTGAGTGTTTGATCTACGATCAAATTTGTCGTACACGTAACATCAAAAGTTCAGTGAGATCACGTATACGTCCTGGCGCTCCGTTCTCCGCTGTTACGCTGGTCCGCTGTCCATCGCTCGTTTGCACTTCAAAGCATTCTCCGTTCATTTCCCCGTCGGCCGATATGAGCGGGAGTCACTGACCTCTGCGCGTACCTGTATCCTATTTTCATATCTGTGTCGGTCAATGATCTTTTTATTCGTCCTCCTCTCATGGTCGTCCTAAATTCCGTGCGGTCAGCAAAACCCCGTGCTGTTGTATTCGTCACGTAGTACAGTAGTCTTGTTCATGCTAACCTTGGGTTGTACTACTGCTTAGTTTGTTACGGGTGTTGTCCCGTGAACTAGCGTCCCCCGCCTTATCCTCGGGGTTGGTCCTGCTGTTGTCCTAGATATAACACGTCCATGTCCCCATCTAAGTCCTGTCTTATGACTGTTCTAAGTTATAGCTTGCGTTCTGTCTCTACTCTATCTACTCCCTTGTAGAGGTCCTTATCTACGTAATATCTGTCCTTACCTCTCTTCTGTCCCTTGTCCTATCTATGTCCTACCCAACACTTTGACACTTCTCGTAATCTCTTTCAGTTTCTGAGAAAATAACAGTGCTTTAAAACGCATTATTCTGGCCTCCAAGTTCTAAACTAATGAAACAATCAGAACGGAAATGGAAAGGAAAGAAACGGGAGGACCTCCTGTGGTATCGTCGACTACGGAGACTGAAAATAGTGGAAATATATTGTGCAACAACAAAGCTTACTATAACGGAAGTGTGAAACCAAATTATACAGAACAGCATGAATAATAATAAACTGTGGGAGAAAAAAATATTTAAAAAAATGTTTAAATAACATTCTAGGAGATGTAAGTAAAGTAAATAAGCAAAGAATCTTATTTTTAAACCTCGTCTTGACGCTGTTGTATGGTACTGGTCCAGTATCTTTATAGATGAATTAGCACTGGACGGGTGAAGTGGTTAGTATCAGGCGGCCACCGATACGTCTGGAAATGTTTGCTTCCGCCTAGTTTAGCCTGGAAGTCCGCGGTGGTGTCGTTGTTAGCACACTGACCCGTCCACATGATGGTCATGAGCTCGAATTCGCACTGATGCGGGTTTTAAACAAATTAACTTTGCCTCAGAGGTTGACCTAATCAAACAATGAGCATCAAGAAATGTATTGGGAAGTAAAGGCGCAGGGTGGTATATTGACGACATCATCCTCAAGAGCCGGTTACAACAATTTGGGGTTACAACCATATACTCTTTACCTCTCAAGGCCCGTAAACACTGCTTAAAAGAGGACACATTTTGAGCTGCAGCTATCCGAAAGCACAGACAAGTTTTCTCCTAAAATCCCCGCTTCGACGAAAGTCAAACACATTACCACCGCTCTGGCAGGCCAGAGTACTAACCAGAAAGCTAATGCGGCTTCCAAGTGAACGCACACCCAACCTACACACACACATCCCCACCAACACACTCATCCCCCTCACACATCCCTCCACACACGTACTGATCGCCCAACCACTAACACCCACATATCCCTCACTCACTCATCAACACATACATCTCCCATCTACCCACCCACACTCACACACCCCAACCACCCCTCCAAACACACATCCTCCACCCTCACACACATCAACACCCACCCACCCATACACACATCCTTTATCCACACCCACACACATCCCCAAGACACATCCCTCAGACACACACACACATCTCCCACACATCTCCTACCCACCCACACATCCCCAATCTGCAATCACCCTCACCACCCACACATAAATCCTCCATCCAGCCACACACACCCCACCCACACAGACACACCCCTCCCACACACATATCCCCACATCAATCACCCATACCTATCACACACCCATCCCCCACACCCCCACACACACATTCACCCACACATCGCTCACCCACACACCCACCCACACACACAATCCCCACCCATCCACCCAAACATCCCACACCCACACACATCCCTCACCCACACACACATCCACACACCCATAACCACCCCACCTGCACACATCTCCCACCTACCACACATCCCCCACACCTACATCTCCCCACCCACATATATATCGCCCACCCATCCCATAACCCACCAACAATAATCCACCCACATATCCTCCTCCATCTTCTCACCCACAACCGCGTAGCCAAACATATACCCGCCACCCACATACACATCTCTCTGCCAACCCATACATCCCACACGTACCAACACACAAACCCCGCACACAAACAAACCCCGCACCCACCCACACATCCTGAGCGTACCCACACAGAAAATGTTTGAATCCGCCCACACACACATCCCCCACCATCCCCCAACCTACTATTATGAACAGACAGACACACACACTACTCACTCACACTTACTAACTCTCTCACTCACTCTACAGTAGTGTGCATGCGATTATAGTATACATGATAAAATCAAGTGGCATACAAAATGATACCTCGTAATATGAAATATGAGAATACATAAAATATATGGAATAGCATGTTACATGACGTGCGTGCGCTCATCTATCTCTCTCTCTCTGTCTGTCTGTCTCTCTCTCTCTCTCTCTCTCTAGACATACACACACTCTCACACTCATTCACTCTCTCTCTCACTCTCACCCACACTCACTAACTCTCTCACTCACTCTACAGTAATTTACATGTGTTCATTTTATCCATGTCAATAAGAGTTGGCATTCAAAATGATAATATTAAAATGAGAATACACAAAAAATATGGAATAGCATGTATAGAATAGCAGAGAGAGAGAGAGAGAGAGAGAGAGAGAGAGAGAGAGAGAGAGAGAGAGAGAGAGAGAGAGAGAGAGAGAGAGAGAGAGTACTTCCAGTGACAAAACACATCTTTGTCTCAGCTCTTCACTATGCAGTCAACAAGCAGAAACATATCCGATTTCTTGGCCACAGGAAACTACAATACCAGCATGAAGCTGCAAATGTAATCGTAAAGAATGGCGAGGATCAAAATGCAAACATGGCACACCATGATGTTACGACATGAGCAATGATGTTATTGTTTAACATCATGATTACACACGTATGTTTAATAATAATAATAATATTTGGTCCCAAAGCAGTGTCCTGATAATGATCTGTGATGTGACAGTACCATCATAGATCATAGGGCTGAGAACAAGGAAACGTAGGTGGCCAATCTTTCCCTCACTTTGGCAAGTAAGGAGCCCAGGCGTCGAACCCACCTCCGACCATGCTCGTGACATTACCAGCGCAGTTCGCTATCAATTCCGCTAACACACACACACACACACAAACACATATATACACACACACACACACATACACCTACCGTGACATTACCAGCGCAGTTCGCTATCAATTCCGCTAACACACACACACACACACACACACACACACATACACACACACACGCACATACACCTACCCACACACTCACACCACACACACACCGATGTCTTAACACACAAGATGGTGGATTGAAGCAAAGACCGTTATCCACTCCCAGATATGTTTTTTGGCATATGGTGCTAGTCTCAGATGATTATAGACCAAACAGCATTCGATGGCTGATATGATAGATATAAGCCCGACAGACTATAACTCCTGGACAACACAAATAGGGATATCCATTGGGTTGACAAATTTCTAGAAGACCTGGACTTTGCGACGACGTAGTGCTTTTGAATTCAACGCACCCAGTTGCCCAAGAGAAAATAAACCATCTCCAAAATGTTTCAGGGCAAATTGGTCTCCAAATTAACACAAAAACTATTGATCTTACCAACAGTTCAGACGACACCAAATTAAACAACCACGTTCTTGAAAAAGTCAACAGCTTCACATACCTAGGAAGCAAAATGACATCTACAGGTGACTCGACACCAGAAATATCATCTAGAATCGCACTGACATCTGATGCTTTTAATAAACTGTCAATCATCTGGAAGTCAAAGACACTCAGCAAACACAAGAAACTAAAAATCTTCAACTCTTGCGTGATTCCAGTGCAAACGTATGGATGTGAGAGTTGGAAATCAACGGTTGCTTTAGATTAGAAATTAGACAATTTTGAGAACAAATGTCTTAGAAGAATTCTAAACCTCCACTGGACAGATTTCAGAACCAATACATAAATAAGACAAGAGACTAAGCAAGATATTGTATCCAACTTTATAAGACAAAGCCGTTGGAATTACATCGGCCATGTACTCATAATGGACAAAATAAGACTCCCCTACCAAGCCCTCATATGGTCACCAGTAGGGAAAAGAAAACGGGGAAGACCAAAAGAGACCCTGCGTAGAACCATCATCAGAGAATTCTCATTCAATGGCCAAGTAAACATTCCAAGATCTACAAAAGGTAGCAGCGAACCGCCAGGCATGGGAAGCCATGACTTCTGACCTATGCGCCGCCTTGGGCTCAAGAGAAAAAACTAACTAACTGTAACACCTGGCACCCACTTTAGCCTGGGTCGACAGTGGGGGATCTAGGTCCATTAAAAAATAAATCTCCATCTTGATATGTTAAATGAATTTCAAGACATAGGATTTTTTTCCCAAGCGATCCAACCTATCACTGGGTACACTGAATATGTCTGTGATATAAAGGCAGCCAACCTTATATCGACCACATGACCGACTGAGAGCTGATAGATCTAACAACATGGCGCTTGCACTGTGTGATCAGCACGCCGCCTGAAGTGGCAACGGATCTTTAATGTATGTAGGTAGGGAACGGATCTTCCGACACGCCTTCATGTGTATTGGGCATGTGGTGCTTGATCCATATTTGTATAGACCATTCGGTGGGTGCTGTGCTCAGTATCCTGTCACACGTCTTTACTTCCCAGACAATTACTTGTAGCCATCAAGGATGGTGGACTGTCGTCCTCTACTAAATTTGTTTACCCACAGTGTGAAGGGATAACTTATTCACTAACTAATCAGCAGCATTGACGTGTAGGACTAGGATTTATTCCCAGTTCGTGCAGTCGGGTTAAAGTCGATGTCTCGCCAGTATCCACCAAATGAGTCCGTTCTGCACTGATTATATCAGCCCAGTCCATGCTTCTTCCATGCATCATTGTTACCGAGTCCTGAAGAATTCCTGCCTCTAAACCAGTCTCACTCCGTCAGGTGCAAGTCATTTCTGGGGCTGAGGTACAGTGTCTCGCTTATATTATCCCTTACACTCAACACTGAATGAGGTGCTAATACAGTGTCCCGCTTATATTATCCCTCACACTCAACACCGAATGAGGACCTGGTAAAGTGTCCCGCTTATATTCCGTCGTCGTATATTCCGTCGTCGTGCTAGGCCCAAATTGTCTTGGCCAAACGTCACACGATGGACTATGCGGTCAGTATCACGACGGCGGCGTAACCTCTGGTTAGAAATGCAGAGCCTAGTATGTGATACCATGACATATAGTCTGAGAATGGAGGTGGAGGTAGTCACTGCGGCAATACTCTAGCTGGAGGACAAACAGCACACAAGATAGGGAGCATCTGTTGGATCTTTTCCCCAGGGCATTCTGACTGGAGGCAAACTGCACACATATTTCGTGATTGTAGCAGACTCATCGAGCATGCTGAGAAAGATGAAGACGGGCATACTTCGGGCAGAGTGGAATGCTTCAATTCTGAAATCAAGGATAGGAAGTATCTGAATCAGCTGATAAATGCTAGTGTTGACTGCAATGTTGGATCCCTCCCCCAGGACATTCTGATGTGGTTGGAAACTATCAAGTGGAGATACTTCCTGGATATGCATCGTTGAGTGGGGTATTGGTGCACGGTAAGAATGCTGAGGTCGGGGCATTTGGGATCAAGTGAAAAGTGTAAAAAACAGAGAAATCAATTAGGTCTGGAGAGATGGTGGGGCAGGGATTGACAAGAGGATCTGCCCAATACTCACTATCCCGAGGAAAGACCAGACGGACACATTATCAGACTGAACTGGTTGTTGAAGACGAAGACGGAACGAGTTAGGGAATATAATGGACCGAGTGCAGTGATGTCGATTCTTGACCTAGCCTAACTGATTAAGTTACATGGGATGATTAATCATCTTATGCCACTTTTCTTATCTGTCATGGGCTTACATACAGTAGTTTTACCTATGCAGCCCCTTTTATTTGATATATAATACAGCATGTATGCCACCATATTAACAACTTTTAAGCCATAATTGTGACGCACCATACTTCCTATTTTCCACCATCCATTTTTATTTGGTCCATTTTTATTTTTGTTTTGCACTGAATCTGTTGAACTTTCCAGGAAATTCACATGTATAAACTGTGTGTGGCTATTCCAATCCTATAGCCAAGAAAACACCCAGGTTTGGGGTTATAAACTCAGCGCCAATAAATCCACAGGCATGTACACTAACAATTACACTGCTACTTATATTAGAGTAGATGAGGCATAGATATATAAAGAAGAGAAAGACGGAAGGTGGCGACATGTTGTCCACCTAGCCCCACTTAATGGAATTATCCACACCAAAGGATTTAATTTGGGGTAACCTAATGCCTCAGTGAGTACTACTCCCCCGTAACGTATTTATGAATGCACCACTGACCTTTACCATTGACAATCAAATTCCAAGGCCACTTTGACGGTTGGTCAAGCCGAAATGTACGGCAATCTAATGACCACGCGTCGATACAATCATCTCTCTTGTAACCCCTGCGCCGTTTTGTTTCTGCCAATCTCGGCATTTCTTTCATCTTTTGAATTCGGAATGTAGAAGACATGTTTCAGAATCAGTCTATGCCAAACCACAAACAGAAATAATTCCAGGTTCTAATACCATTAAGTAAAAGATATTCAAATAACTTGGTTTGGAGCATTGTCTTTTCGTGTAATCTTCGTTGGTCTTTGAAAAGTCCCTATCAACGTCTAGCTTTCCTGTGCAAGGGCGTAGAATGGTGTGCAGACTTCATCACGTTAACAATGCAAAGGCAGTTGGGAATTGTAAAGAGTGGGCAGTGCAATCATCAAAATGGCAATAGCTTTAATCAAGAAAACTGCATACAGCTGGGTATGTATTATATGTGGTGTCCATTATCGTTTACATGTTCTAAGCTCTTAAGATTTCTTTCTGGGATTGAATGTGTCGATGGAAGACGAAGAAGAAGAAGAAGAAGAAGAAGAAGAAGAAGAAGAAGAAGAAGAAGAAGAAGAAGAAGAAGGTGGAGGGGGATGAGGAGCAGTAGGCGGTGGAAAAAAAAGGGGGGGGGGGGAGGGGGAGACAAGAAGCAGGAAAAGACTGAGTCGTATACACTGGGTTTTATTATTCCTCGGTCACCCCTGCGCCAAAGACAGATCTGACTATCTAATTTGGGAGTCACGGTAGTCCAGTGCCTAGCAATCTTATCTGTCCGTACAGCGGTTATGTGTTCGAATCCCCATCCAGGCTGATTGACACAACTGATCTGGACATTTTCAGATGGACACAGCCTAGACTGGGTACCAGGAGATGACTTGGGATGTAAAGGCACTTGTCGTGAGACTGATCACGCCACCGATAGAATGCTGACAGGTGTAAACAATTATTTGCATAACATGTTGCCCATATGCTTCTCTTGGAGCGAAGAAGACCTACCACTTTCTTTTTCTACATAATGATTGTTTTTAAACTTTAAAGTAATGGGTTTTATTTACTGTCTTATTAAATTTAAGGTAATGTACTTTATATACTGTTTTATCAACTTTAAAGTTATGTACTTTATATACTGTCTTATTTACTTTGAAGTAATGAATGAATCACCAAAAAACGAGAAGCAGATTGTGAGCTTTACTGAAACAGTATTACAAGAAACAAATTGGACGTTGCGGCCAAAGCCTTCGTCAGCACAGGACAAACAAACACAAACCGACACATAGCTACATGAAACACACTACATGGCAATATTAAGGGTACTTATCTGAATCTGTATCCAAGCTGGGAGCGAGTGACGAGCGTTAGACGACTATCAGTAGATTGTATGAACAGGATGTATGGTCAACGGGTCAAAGGTCAATACCATAAAAGCTCAGGTATTGGCTAAGGCCGCTAAGCTAATGGGCGGGAGAATAAGCGGGAGGGGGTGGGGTGGAAAGGCGCCCATGTGAGCGGAAGAGTAAACATTAGGATTGTCGAAGATGTCACGGACGCAGTTCACAATTAACGATTTCTCGTTCAGCGCTCGAAACACAGCTGGGGAAGATTTCATTGCGTTGTTTCTCACAGAGGGGCATGAGTAGCGGTCATTCAGAAAACAATTGCAAACCACCGAACGCGAACCTACCAAGAAATCCCAAACAGCAAAAATAATGCTGGGGTTGACTGCGACGTCCTGCAAAGGACATGCAACTACCTTATTTGTTGACTATACCACAAGGGGGTGGGAGAGAGTGGGGTTTGGAAGTTAAATGAAACTGTGTTGGACATTGAGGCTGTGAGGGGAGAGTGAACCCAACCGGAAGATGAGACGGTTTTCCAATGTCTTACGATCCCGTTCCTGGGATGCGCAAGATTTGATGGCCGTGACCTGTATGTCAGCCACGCCATAGTGGTCAGGACTGTTGAAAGTACTGTCTGTATTGAATTGTTACTTTGAAGTAAAGTACTTTACATACTGTCTTTTTTATTAGATACTTTAAAGTAATATATTTTACTTACTGTCTTATTAACTTTACAGTAATTACTTTATACTTGTATACAGTCTTATTTACTTTAAAGTAATGTACTTTATATACTGTCTTATTTACTTTTAAGTAATGTACTTTACATATTGTCTTATTTACATTAAAGTAATGTACTTTACATATTGTCTTATTTACATTAAAGTAATGTACTTTACATACTGTCTTATTTAGTTAGTTAGTTAGTTAGTTAGTTAGTTGGTTGGTTGGTTGGTTGGTTGGTTGGTTGGTTGGTTGGTTGGTTAGTTAGTTAGTTGGTTAGTTAGTCGACAGATCATCCTCATTGCACAACGAAACATTCGTCCATAAGTCCTAGGAACCCCTCCTCAGTAAATCCTGCAGCATGTAGCGACTGATGACACCAGTTCTGCCATAAGGCAGGTATCCGCTATTGACATCACTAAAAATATGTAGAGAATCGTCTTGAGCATGCTCATTGAGTCACTAAGTAAACAAACTAATAATGCTGTCTTATTTACTTTAAGGTAATATACTTCACATACTGTCTTATTTACTTTAAAGTAATGTACTTTACATACCGTCATTTTTACTTTAAAGTAAGGTACTTTACATACGGTCTTATTTACTTTAAAGTAGTGTACTTTACATACTGTCTTATTTACAGTACGATACTGATATCGGTGTATAGCCATGAGCATCCTACTTATTTATGAACACTATGCGACTGTTCGATGGCGTAAGTAAAGCAATGTTACACTAAGCGGTGACACGGCAACGCCACCAAGATCACACATGACGATATGTGGACGTATTCTCACTTTGCACCGGCAGATTTTAAAAGTCAAGTGGTATCAACTTACCGGAAGCATTGAAATGCAAACCAAAACTTGCAGCTGGCTCTTTTGCATATATGATCAACATTATGAAAAGTAAAGGAGATAATCAACAGCCCTGTTTATTATCGATAAAATGTGTTTATTTCTTTCAAGCTGTTATGGGAGTCCGAATACAAACACAAAATATGACTGAGAAAATCGACGAACGTTTCGGGGGAAATCGTTATCAACAGAACAACAAAAACGAAGAAATAAAAGATATAGGAAACGGAAAACGCAAAGGAATATCTATTTTAATGGAGTCCTGTCGCAGAATTAGATTACCTTAGCAATATCATCGCTCGGGCTAAATCCAGAGAAGTATTCCTTTGTGTTTACGTTTCATATAATTTATAATTAGCATTGTTTCTGTTTTGTTGTTCCGTCGATGAAGACTTCAGTGGAAACGTTTGCCTGTGTCAGTCTGTGTTTTTCAACCCACCGAGCTTCTCAAACCCGGTTTAGTAGTTAGTTAGTTAGTTAGTTAGTTAGTTGGTTGGTTGGTTGGTTGGTTGGGTGGTTAGTTAGTTAGTTAGTCGACAAATCATCCCTATTGCACATCGAACCATTCAGTTCATAAGTGTTCGGATCCCATCCTCAGCAAATCCCGCAGAGTGTAGCTGCTAACGACACCAGTTCTGTGTTGGTTTATCAATCTTCTTTGGCTTCCCGCGTAGTGTCTTGTTTGGCCACACCTCTTTTAATTTGCAGTTCTTGCAGTCTGACCATGGTTGTAGATTCACAGTCATTACTTGGTTCTCGCAAAGGTCTTAATTCTCGTAGAGCATTCAGAATGTCAGCCTGGTCCATGGTAGCCCTCCACAGTAGCCTTACCTGCGAGCTAGTCAGCCCGCTCATTTCCTTGTACTCCCGCATGCCTTGGCACGAAGATGAAACTAATATTTGCCAGCCGAGACCGCTCCAGAGACAGCAACCACTCTCTTCGGATCCACTCTATCTCTATCCTCTTGAGCATGCTCATTGAGTTGCTAAGGAAACAAGCCCTAGTGAATGTCTGTGTCTCGAGCCATGTTATTGCTTTACTTACTGCCATGACTTCCATAGTCAGGCTGCTTGTGGTCTCAAGAGAAACACCAGAGTCCTCCTTCACAATTCTCCTCCGGCCTGAGCCGTAAAGGCCCATGAGCTTCTCACATGTCGCACGACCGACCCATCTGTGTAGATGACAGCATCATCGTCTAACGAATTCTTGAAAATCAAGCTTGTACTACCGTCTCCACAGCAGCCGGATTTTGTTGTCTGCATTTTATGTCTAGTTGAATGCAAACAGAAAAAAAGACGTACAGAAATCTGTTGGCACTTGTACCCACTGTTCGCTAGGTTCTAAGTCCTCAAGTGAACACACCTGTAGAAGAATGTCTTCGGCTTGACCCATCCACGACCTTCCTCTTTTTAGCCTACTGCCCTTCATCTTCCTAATTTCACCATTCAGTGGATGTTGTGTGTTTGCGTTAACTCTGAGGTAGGCACGTGCTCTGCAAATTTGTATTCTGTCTTCAATGGTTGGAAAATCACGAAGATAGCGTATCGCCTTGCATGTTGTATCTCTTGTACATCCAAGACTAATACGCATAGCTTCGTTCTGTATCCTTTCCATCCTTTCTATCTGCTTACGGCTGAGAGTCAGGATCGCCATCGCATACTCCAAAACAGACATGACCAGCCCCTCGTATAGAAGACATAGATGGCGCTGTTCACAGTTTGCTAACGCCATCACTCGCAGCGCAGCCAAACCCCGCTTGGCTTTTGTTATTACCTGGTTTATGTGCTTATTGTAAGTCATTCACACAGCCCGATTCGCTTGACAGCACTTCCTTCTCAGCGCTATCAAGCCAAGTCGCCTTATAATTTCAAGCTACCTGATACGGGGGAGAATGGCACGCAAAAACAACAATAGGAAACCACAGCCAAGCAAGATGGGCAGCGTGGGAGCCGCCAAGACCGGACAGAAGACGAATGTGGAGAACCTACCTGTAAGCTGCAGCAAAGACCACGTAACTACAGTTAACTCAACTGAAGCTACCTCGAGACAGACCGAGACCAGCCCACCACATACAAGAGCTAAGACAGCCGAGAAGAAGGAGGAGAAAGACACTAGAGGCGGCAACACCAACTCCAAGACAGCCAAATGGGTTGTAAAACGTGTCCAGGGGGAGCTGTCAGACGACGAAATCATGAAACAGCTGCAGAAAGAAAACCTCCACATCAGAATCCTGAAGGCACAGCGGATCCTGACGTACTCGAAGATACCAACCACACTGGCGGTGGTGACGACTGAGGGCAACGAGATTCCACACCTGGTGTCAATCAACAATATAACTCAGCAGCCTGAATGGTTCCTACCAAGAATCAACCAATGCTCAAGATGCCAGAGGGCCGGCCACAGTCGAACAATCTGCCGCAGCAAGACGGAAATCTGCCGATACTGCGCTGACCATCACGCCTTTAAGGAGTGCCCGCTGGCCAAGCTGGACACCGACTTCAGAGCACCCAATAACAAGAGGAAGTGCGCCAACTGCCTGGGCAAGCATGGGGCAAGATACCTGGGCTGTCCGTACCTGCAACGTCACAGAGACGTCCTGAAGATAGCCACAACCACAAGAACACCATACAACGAAGCAATGCGGAGGTGCGAGACAGCCACGGGTTGCTCACAATCACAAGAACACCATACAACGAAGCAATGCGGAGGTGCGAGACAGCCACGGGTTGCTCACAACCACAAGAACACCATACAACGAAGCAATGCGGAGGTGCGAGACAGCCACGGGTTGCTCACAATCACAAGAACACCATACAACGAAGCAATGCGGAGGTGCGAGACAGCCACGGGTTGCTCACAATCACAAGAACACCATACAACGAAGCAATGCGGAGGTGCGAGACAGCCACGGGTTGCTCACAAGCGGAAAGAGCCCAACTGTAAAGCCAAATAGACGAACTAAAGATGCAAATCAAGCTACTCCTAACACCGCCACAAACCAACGAAAATGAAAGACTGCTTGCTGAAATGAAGGAGATACAGCAAACATCAAACAAGAGATGGAAGCGCATGGCCGAGTTGAAGAAGGAGAACGCAGAAATCTTACAGAGTATCAAGACCGAAAGAGAATTGCACAGAGCTGAAATGGAACGATTCCAAAACAAACCAACAGAAACCACACAAGAGCTAGCAGAGAAACCGCAAGACGAAAACCAAGACACCGGGCCTGAATCACAAACACACCAGATATCAGAAGAATGCAGAGATGAGCATCCTGACGGTCACTGGCATGGGCAGGTGCGCACCTTGGAGGAGATTCGAGAAAGTACAAGACGGGAGGAACGCATTTACCAGGAATACAAAAGGCGCTGGGAAGAAAGAGAAAGGAAAAAGCCCAGGAAACTCAGAAAACCGGTAGAGTACCCAGACACATATTATGACGCTGAGAGCGAGTTCGAATATTATATAGAGGACGGAGAGATCATCCCATGGAAGCTCAATGGAGAAGACCGTGAAAAGCAACATCAGCTATTTCTCGAAAACGAACGCAAGGAGGAAGAGAAAGACACCATCGAAAAACTCCTACGATCACTGCACAAAAATGGCCACAAAAACACCAAATAAAAAGTCCTTTTAAGGACTGAAATCAGCCAAGCCAGACGAGCCAGGAGCCTTCACTAGCCAAACAAATCACAAGAAGAGCCAGAAGCCAATGCCACCAAATCAAGCTATTTGAGGAGATGCAATGCAAATGGAAACAAACCTACAAGAACCAGACATCACTCGTAAGAGAGCAAAAGTAAAAACAAGGGTGAAAAGACCCACACAAACCCACGGATCGACTATCTAACCAACGCTGAAAGAAGCAGGTTGAGGGAGACCGAGTTTGCCATTTTTGTTTTTCAAATCGGATTCGGATTCATTGTAAGCAAGGCTTCAATCGAAACGTATCCCCAGGTAATTCATTGCCTGCTTTCTTTCCACAGTCTCTGAACACAGATTTACAGTTAGTGTTGGAGTGTTGACAATATGATTAGTCAAAGAGAACCATGTCACTGTTGCCTTTGTTGGGTTGACAATTGCCACAGCTTCAACACACCAAGTACTTATGTGATTGAGTTCGGTTTGTACTTCCACAGCAACCTGATTTCTGTTCTTACCCTGACGATACACTAAAACATCGTTGGCTTATGACAATGTCCTCCCCGTTCCAGTGATCTGTTCGCTGGTGATTCTCACAGTGTAAGCGTTGAACAGCACCGGAGATAAAGGTGATCCCTGTGTTAGGCGAGGATATATTGTTGTTGGTTCCGACGTCCAACTGCCACATCTGAAAACTACTTTTCGTTGGAAGAGGGCTGCAGCGATCCAACTAAGGTGGAAGGGACTTATCTTGAGTTCAAGAAGTTGAAGCGATAAGAAATCCAATGGTACTCTTTTGTGCGCGTCCTCAAGATCAATCGCTGCAGCAAAGGTTTCAATGCCTGAGTAGAAACCTTCATAGATGTCATGCGCAAAAACTGCTGCATTGGTCCAGGTTTTTGTTTGTTTTGGACGGTACCCTCCCAGGGTGGGTGGGAAAACACCTTGCCTCTCTAGCTGGCTTGATATTTTTCTGGCAATTAACTTCTCCAGCAGCTTGCCTATTGTATTCTGCGTGGTTATAACTTGATATCACTGAATTTGTGTGTGATCTTTGCCAGGATTCGGCAAGGGAATCAGATAGCTGTGTAACCACTCCTCCTTGATGCTAGCACTCCCTATACTGTTGTTGTACATGTCTGCTAGTTTCTCTAGGTCATTTCGGTACACCTATTGATGTCGTCGTATCTTATGCCATCAGGCCCTGGAGAGCTGTTTTTTTTTATCGTCGAAGCACAGCCTTGATTTCTTTCATTGTCACTGTGTCTTCATCCGAAGTGTTCTGGGCCTTGCACCTGCCTGAGGTGACCTCCTTGGCAAGATTTCGGCCTCCCATGTCTGTCTGGTTGCTCTGCTCTAGATAGCGTTCAAAGAGGGCGTTGCCCTTGTCCTCGTCAGTCCTCTGCCAGATGAAGTCAGCGCCTTGGAAGTCAGAATTTCTCTTATTCTTGACTACCTCACTCATGCTTTTATGTAGTCGCTAGAACAATTTCAGTGACTTGTCTGTGCTTGCTCTTTGACATACCTCTACCCATTTTTCCCTTTTAACCTCCTTAACCAATTTTTTAAAAGCTTACTTTTGTGTACATCTCTCTTTCTACGTGCATGCAGTGACTAGGATGGGCAACTTTGTTCTTCTTGGCGTTTTGCAATTGCCTTACAGCACTACGCTTATCCGCCCAGGCCTTCTACACCTCAAAATTCCACAAAGGTGGCTGCCCTGAAGCTTTCTGCGCTTGTCGCGCCTTATTTTGCTCACCACATCTTGCACTGTACTGTCATACTGGAAAGTCTTAACCGTTGACTTGTGCTGCCTGGGTCTGCCTTTCTCCACCAATATGCTGCAAGGGTGGTGGTCGCTGCCGTGGCACCCTAGGACACCCCATCTACACACTGTAGTGAGTGAAGGAGAAACCAGCGCCAGATCAATAGCACTGTCCTCCTCACCTGGCTTGCTGTTTAGTAGCCCAGATATGGCAGGGAAATACACTTCTTCTTCTTCTGCGTTCGTCCGGAATGTTTTTCTTGACGTTACTGCGCTGTAACTGTTTACAGCAGAGCAGCGATATTTGCACCTTTGGCCGACACATCCGACTTCTTCAGGCATTTGTTGACCGGGTTAACCTTCTCTGGTGGGAAAATACGTTTGATATGGTTGTAATCTTATCTAGAAATTCTTCAGCATATATCATGAGTATTGTATCATATAACAGGTTGTCAGCATGGTCGATTGGTTGAAAGCGTTTGTTCTTAAACATCCGGTGTGCTGATGCCGAGGTAGCGGGTCCATCTCCTACATCAGTCAGTTGGACTAAAATATTGACTTCTCGCCCTTGACTTGGGCAATGTAAATTATAAGTACCTGTGAAGTCGGAGTCGGTCCGCCTGATGACCAGGGACACTGGTAATAGGGAAAGCTAACCCACTTGCAAAAATGTGTCCAGTGCACTAGAAACAGTAGCAGATGTATGAACTACGCTTGAATTCAAAGAGATGCGACAAGAATGCGAAACAAATATGGATACTACATCATACATCGTGTATATTATACCACAAGTTATCAATATTATATTAGAAACCATGAATGTTATATCTTGAATTATGGATATTGTAACTAAAATCATGGATAGTGACATATGCAGTTTAGTTTAGTTTAGTTTAGTCGATGGATCAACATCACGGCACACGGTTTAACCCATAAGTGCTCCGTTTTCCTCCTAACACAAACCTGAGTCTGGAGAAACTCAGCTCAATGCACGAACTCCGTTGCATCGGCGAGGATCCTGAAATTCTTTGGGTAGATTTTTAACTCGAAATTTTGGCCCGGGCAGCGCCGTTAGGCTACTCTTTTTCGATTTCCAACTGCCAAGGGATTTTTTACATGCGCAACAATACACACGGGCGTCCGATCTCACTACCAAGAGACCAGGGGAAATTTTTATTATTGGAAGTCCAGGTGGATTTTTTAAATAAATCCCGGTCCTCACCGGGGCCTGAACCCGGGACCTCCAGCACTCGAGGCGGACACCATACCTCGAGACCACTCAGCCCCCTCTCAGTGACATATGTAGTTTGCGATGACTTGTTTGTTTACTATTTATCTCTCGTTTACTCAACCATGTCACTAAGCTTCTACTCAGAATCATAATGAGAAGAACAAGGAAGAAAATAAAAATGGAAATTGGTGAAGAACAGTATGGATCTGTGGAAGGAAAAGGTACAAACAATGCAATATATACATTACGGACACTGTTAGAAATATCAGTAGAGACAAAGAAAGACATATATTTGTGCTTCATAGATTATACTAAGGCATTTGATAAAGTAAAACATGTTGAACTGATTAAAATGTTCGTTCATTGATGGGAAAGATCTCCGAATAATAAAAGCTATTTACTGGAACCAAACAGCAGCAATTAAAATGGGAAATAAAGAAGGAAATTATGAACACATAAAGTTGGGAGTACGACAGTGGTGTGTGTTTTGTCACCAGATCTATTCTCCCTCTATAGCGAAGTAATAATGAGAGAGATCAAAGAGAAGCCAGGAATAATATTTGGAGGTTATAATATAAATAATATACTGCTATGCAGATGACACAGTATTGATGGCGGATAATGCAGCACATCTACAACAATTGTTGGACATTGTAGTAACAGAGAGTGCAAAGAAAGGACACTCCTTGAATATCAAGAAAACAGTAACAATGGTTGTATCAAAGAAAATGGTGACACCCAAATGTGAAATAGAGATAGAAGGGAACATTCTTCACCAAGTGGATAATTTTAAATATCTTGGGACGTTTATAACATCAGATGGAAGATGCACAACAGAGATCAAGAGCAGAATGGGGCAAGCAAAGGCCGCATTTGAGAAAATGAAGAATATCTTATGCAATAAGTCGCTATCATTGAATGTAAGAAAGAGAGTGCTGAGGTGCTGTATAGAACCTGTTTTTCTGTATGGCTGTGAATCTTGAAATATAAATGAACAAATTAGGAAGATATTGGAAGCAACAGAGATGTGGTTCCTTTGACGAATGTTTCGAATTCCTTGGACTGCCAAAGTAACTAACGACGAATGCCTTAAAGAGGCTGGCGAAACTAGAACATTATATACAACAATAAGAAAGAGACAAACAGCTTTTTTGGTTATGTGATGAGAAGAGAGGCGCTGGAGAACATCGTGACAACTGGAAAGATCGAGGGGAAGAGATGCAGAGGCAGACCACGAGAAATGATGCTGGATGGATTGCGACGGTGGCATGGAATAATATCAACGACAGAGTTGATCCAGAAAACATAAGACAGAGATCTGTGGAGAGTCATGAAAACCCACGCCAGTCGGCACGGCACTTGATGATGATGATGATGATGATGATGATGATGATGATGATTACTCAATCATAGGTCTAAAACGACTTTAAAAGGCCAACGGAGAGGTTTCGTTGCACTGGGTTTTATCCCCTACGGCGCTGTCTCTTTCCGCAGGGTGAACTGGTGACAGTGTCGCACAATGCACGAACTATGTAGCTCCAGCGACGACCACCAGGAGTCCCCGAGAAATCATGAGAGATGCATTAGGGTTCTGACCTGCAGCCTTTCCTGCTGGTTGTGTGGTATCATCCTCACTGAGGCTGGGATGTTTTACTTTAAATTAATTTGGGTTTCCAGGTCGACTTAGCAGACCATTTGTACCATAAAATTTTCTGGGAAGTAAAGGTGTTCGGTTTAATATTGATAACTATACCCATTAAGTTCTAATTTAAAAGAATGAAAGATGTAAAAGAATATTATTATATCACCGTATACATAAGACGTCTTAATGCATCTAAAAGAGTCCTAACGCAATCATAAAATAATGCGACACATGTGATGTGCTTAAGTGAGGTTACCAAGAAGAAACAATTGACTGAAAATTGTTTCGCTTGTCTTAAAAGTAATTATGGCTCGACATCAAGACTAATACATTTATTTAACTTGCCCACCATTTACCAATATCCCTTTAACAATCTTGTTTGTATGTTTCTTGAATTTTCTCATTAACTGATTCAGTTCCATACAAAACAGTTTGGACCAAAAAAATATGCTGCACAGTCAAATGAGCACGTATTATAATGGGAATTTCCGTTCACTGAGCAATTGAAGTTGCGTAGGAAGCTGCGAAACGAAACAAATAAAAGGGTGACCCTAGTATGGCGATAACCCTAGTAATCCCTTCTGTCTGGGAGATCAGATGTCCCGATGTTATCCTTTGGCAATTAATCAACTAATTATAATGTTGCATGCAGCGTAAACATTTAAACGTTTGAGCATAACCTACGATGGGTAGCGTTGTGGTATTCTGGTGTGATAATTTGGTGTGTCCAGTGTGTGCCGCGTGGTTACACACCCGCTTCACACGCGTGATCCGGGACTGTTTCCGGATCCGGTCAGGGATGTGCACTACTGACGAGCTCAAATGAGGGCGAAACTCGAGTCTAGTGCTTCCATATTGGCGTGGATAGGCCTTAGGTTCATACCAGAGTGCGATCAGCGTTGCCAGTAGTGGGTTGTGCTCAATATTTAAATTTAAACGTTTCTCTGAAAGAATAGTTAAGGCTCTTTGGCCAGAACTACCATTTTTGTGTGTGTTGCGTATCCATTACGGGACGTTGCAGTCAACACCAGCATTTTCATGCTGCTGTTAATGTACTAGGCAAGTGTTACGTTCAGTAGTTTGCCATTGCTTTCTGAACGACCGGCCCCTATACCTTTTTCGAAAACACCAGCACCGCCGTGTTTCGAACCCCGGTTTACGGGCTCACAAACCGCGTTCGCAAGCCCTTAACCACAGAGACCGGTCAGAACAACCATAGAAGTATTAATTGATGGAACCTGTCATAATAATCTTACAATGTTATACAACGAAATGTTCATGCCTTTTCCTTGTCGCTAGAGGCATCTTTAGTTCCCTTTTGCGAGGCTGATTGGAACCCAAAATCTTTGGTGTTCGGGAAAAAATGGCATCTTAAGTAGAGATCCAGTCCAGATTTGTGTGCAGAGAAGTTACTATATCTTTCTGTAAATTTGATTGCACGTTATCAAAGGCAATATCTCCATCTCTATTGAATGATTTGCTGTGTCATGGAATTCACTGTTATTCCAGCCCTCATTCCAAAACGTCCTTATCTAAAGGCAGCAGGTCAAGTAACGGCTAATGAGTGTCAACAGATTGTTATCATAAACCTTAGAAGTAATGAACACGGGCACCCATAGGACATGATCGGTGACTGGAGAAGGTAATCTGAAAATTAAAACGACATAAGACAATTTTAACACATGTATAGCTAAGTGGAAACGTAGACGTTAATGCATATGGCAACAATTATATATATATATATATATCACACACACACACACACACACACACACACGTTGATAGAGAGAGAGAGAGAGAGGGAGAGAGAGAGAGAGAGAGAGAGAGAGAGAGAGAGAGAGAGAGATGACACTCAGACTACACAATAACAGATGGTGTTTGTCCATCAAGAATGGTGATGACAATTCATTTCATCCAGAAAGGGCTTGGAATCTTGAAGCCGTGAGCTCTAAGATGGCTGGCAAGGCCTATTTTGGCACGAAATGTCCTTTAACAGTGTGAGTAATGAGTGTTTGACGTTCCAAGAGGAGATCCCCTGTGGTTTTTAAACAAAACATTAAGTCTTTGTTTTCTCACAGCTCTTGCAGCCTTGTTTGCTTTGCAAGTGACTACACCCTGGCGTAATGATGTACGCCATGCATTTCGATCTTTGGCAGCAGTCTCCAATATGTTGTGTTGAATTACAAAAGCATTGAGCGATATTTTTAGTGTGTCTTTAAAACGCTTTCTCTGAACGCCTTGGGAGTGTTTGCCACAACACAACTCAACAAAAATACAAACTTCATTTAGGGAGCCTGTGATCTGGTATGCGAGTCAGGTAACCAGCCCAGGGGATCTGATTCTTCATTAGTATCGTGTGGATACTGGGTATGGACTCTCTTTCTAGGACTTCAGTGTCTGGGATCTTCTTGTCTTGCCATTTGATCTTCAGTAGCTTTCTAAGGCAAACTGTGTGAAAGTGGTTTAATTTCCTAGCGTGTCGCTGGTAAACAGTCCATGTTTCACAAGCATATAGCAGTGTGGATAATACAACTGTTTTGTAGACTTTCAGCTTTGTTTGCAGGCTTATTTAATTTCTGTCCCATACATTCTTGTACAGTCTGCCAAAGGCCGCCCTGGCCTTGCAGATTCTTGCATTCACTTCGTCATCAATTGTGGAAGCTTGTGACACAGTGCTGCCAAGATAGGTGAATTTGTCCACAACACTTAGTCTATGACTATTCACTTTGATATTCGTGGCCATATTATGTGGCTTATCCGTTGAGCTGGCTGGTACATAACTACAATCTTCTCCAGGTTGACATTGAGCCCAAAGTTGACATAGACATATGAGAAAGCTGAAATGTTGTGATGCATCCCTGCCTCTCAGTTGGCGTATAGAGCACAATCGTCAGCAAACAGGAGCTCTCTGACGAAGCGCCAGGGGTTTTGGTTTTAGCTTCAGCCTTCCGAAATTGAACAGCTGGCCGTGCATGCGGTAGTTGATGTATATATATTCCATGGTCGTTGTTTTCGAAAGCATAGCTGAAATCATGAAGCTGAACAGTGCCAGGACACAGCCTTGCTTCCTCCATGGGTGACAGAAAAGGGCCCAGACAAATCGCCATTTCCCTGGACTCTTGCCTGCATAGCATCATGAAATAGCCGCACTATTTGGACAAACTTTCGTGGGCAGCCATATTTCGCCATAATCTTTCACAGTCCTTCTCTGCTGACTGTATCAAAAGCCTTGGTAAGATCATTAAAAGTGGAGAACAGTTTAGAGTTATGTTTCTGACATGTCTCTTGCATCTGCCTTGCAGCGAAAAGCATGTCAACAGTTCCCCGTGTAAAATAAACAGACACAACACATCACACGTCTGCGGCCTCATTGCCAACTTGTGATTTTGTTTATTTCATTGACTCATCTTGTTTGGAATTCAGCGAGGCCATAAATTGTAATGTTTGCTGCTGTGTAAAAAGTTGGAAGTGTCGTCTAATGTCCTGTCTGGAAGATTATAATTCCAATTTCACAAACCCGTTAACGAAGATTAAAAGAAAAGTGAGAAATCAGACTTCAGATGGAATTAACTTCTTTTTACCATATTTTACCTAAACGACTCTTCGCACCAAAGTTACCCCTTCAAACAACAATGCCTGACTGGTGGTATCAAATGTATATGTGAAGGTATCAAGTTGCTTTCGCAAGCTGAAACCGGAACCAGTAAGACATCAGAAACCGAGAATTAAATGAACAAGGAAATCTTCACGTGACAACTCTAAATCCTTTACCGATTCTGTGCTTGCAAAATCTTTCGGCGCAGAGGCCGGTAATTGGGTTTAAATATCTCAGCCAAGTTGGGATAAAATCGCTGGAAGCAGCAGAAGATAACCTAACCCATACATTATCAGTAATACTTGTACAGCCCCTGCCGGCTGATGTTGGTGCAGCTTTGGCTGTCAGGGATTCAACTGTGAGATTAAAATTTTCTCTGGACATTTTTACTTTTAATCTGGATTTGGTCATGATAGAAGACAATGTGTTTTTATATTATTTTATTGTTAAATAAATCGCATCAGTTTATGTCGTTGGAACATAAAATATCTCTAGTCTGTGTTAATGAGGGCCTGGTCTCTTCAATATGTGTGTGTTTGTTTGTGTTTGTGTGTTCGTGTGTGTCTGTAGGTGTGCTTAAAGACTGCGTACTATGAGGTGTTAAGAACTTGAAACTTTATCATCATCGTGTGCAATGCCAACTAGCGTTGATGTTCATATCTCTCTGTGGATCTCGGTCCTTGATGCTCCAGATAACTTCTACTTATGTAATTCCTCCATTCCTCCGTCTCATTCTATCCAGAATCGTTTCCCATGGACTGTCTCTGCCTCCGACGGTCGGTTCGATGATTTCCAGCGCCTCTCTTCTCATTACATGACCAGATGAGAACTTAGTGATGAGGAAGACAAAATATATAGTTGAATAAAAACGAATGTTTGCTTGCTTGCTTGCATTTGCTGGCTGTGAACTCCAGTCTGAAGTCCTGTATGTCGGATGAAGACATCCTGTTATCCAACATCAGTGTGATGACATACCGGACTGAGGTTTGCGTGAGTATCCGTTGTCCCATGTCTGGCTTTTTTGTGTGCAGACTGGTGGTTCCTCGCCGTGCAGGCAGATACTCTCCGGCTTCGGAAGAATCAGCGATCCTATTACGTTAGCCAGGAGCCTGAAGGAACCTGTTCCCCAGGACGCACGACTAGGTCGTGTTAGTAGGTCTAGGCCAGTATAGAACCTGGCCCTGGTGCCTTGGAAACAACTGAGCGTCCCAATAAAAAGGAATAATTTTGAAAGATTGGCCAAATGGTATCCCCAAGTCAATAAGACAGAGGATACCAGATTGCCATGACTATAACAAGGCGAAACAGGACTTGCACAGATGATAGTGTTTGGTGACGTAAACATCATCGCCACGCTTATCAACATAACACTTCATGACACACACACACACACACACACACACACATACACCCACAAATACAGCCATGCTGATAGACAGAAATACTGACATACAATCCGGCAGAGATGGACAGAAGGACGGTTAGACGGACCGATGTATATTCATGATGAGAGACGAACAGAGAGAAACACAGATAGGAAAAGACAGACAGACAGACAGACAGACAGACAGACAGACAGACAGACAGACAGACAGACAGACAGACAGTCAGACAGACAGACAGACAGACAGACAGACAGACAGACAGACAGACAGACAGACAGACAGACAGACAGACAGACAGACAGACAGACAGACAGACAGACAGACAGACAGACAGACAGACAGACAGACAGACAGACAGACAGACAGACAGACAGACAGACAGACAGACAGACAGACAGACAGACAGACAGACAGACAGACAGACAGACAGACAGACAGACAGACAGACAGACAGACAGACAGACAGACAGACAGACAGACAGACAGACAGACAGACAGACAGACAGACAGCACTCATGACTTTAAGACAGACTGAAATTAAACAGATACAGCGAAATCGCATACGTCTGCGACCTCGCGACAAGTCTTTAGCATTGTTTATCGGATCGTCTGCAACCATCTTATTTGGAATTTCCGGAGGCTATAAATTGTAATGTTGTTTACTCTGTATAAAAGATGAAAGTATCCTCTGATGTCCCCTTTGGAAGTTTATCATTCCAATTTTGCAAACCCAGTGACATAGATTAAAGGGAAACTAACAAGACAGACTTCAGATATGATTCATCTAATTTTACTCTCACCCAAACGTCACCTCGCTCTAGGAATACTACTTCACATACCTACTTCTATGTGGAGGTAATACATTTCTTTCTTAAGCTAACACGTAGCCGGCAACCGTGAATTCATTAAATGTGGGAATCGTCATGTCAAACTGTCAACTATCATTTACTGTCTATAGTGTACCTTGCGGTGTATGGCATGGTGGTCTTGAGGATTTAAGGCCGCCTGGCTAGTGCAGTCGCCATGAACTGTGCAGGTTAGAGTTTTCTTTTTGCCCCAGACAGCGACACTAAAATAAAAAATCTACATCGTACCGAGGATTCGAACCCTGGTCTCGCATAAGAGAATCTGGCATTCTAGCCACTCCGCAAGTCGCATATGACAACTCTAAATCCTTTACCGATTCTGTGCTTGCAAAATCTTTTGGCACAGAGGCCGGTAATTTGTTTAAATATCTCGGACATGTCGGGATACCATCGGTCGAACCGCAGAAGATAACATAACCCATACATTATCAGTAATACTTGTACAGCCCCTGTCGTCTGATGTTGGTCCAGCCTTGGCTGTAAGGGATTCAAATGTGAGATTTCTATTTTCTCTGGACATTTTTACTTGACATTGATACACAAATACACACACATACAACCACAGTAATAGATATACAGACAAGCAGGCAGACAGACATACAGATTAACCCACTAACAGTGGACGGAAAAACTCACGAATGTGTGTAAGGGTGGGCAGCTGGACGGACAGACAGCCAAACATATAAACAGAAAGAAAGTTATTCTGACATACAGAAAGACAGACGGACAAATGTACAGACTGAATGAAATAAGGACAGGCAGACTGTCACACATTTCAAAGGCAGAACAAATAATACACAGATACAATAAACATTACAGACCCACAAATACACATTGCCAGCTTGTGCTATTGTTTATCATATCGTCTGCAGCCATCTTATTTGGAATCACAAGGCATTAACTCTAATGTTTCCCTGGACATGTCTGACGGAAGACAATGTGTTTTTGATTTTATTTCAATAGTTGAATAAATCGCATCTTATCAAGAAATAATATAAAATAACCGGTGCCTGCCAATGTGTGTCCGTGTATGAGTGTGAAGATTGCATATTAAGAGGTGTTACAAACTTGACAACTTAGAGATGGGTAAAGAGAAAAATAAACAAATAAATCCCTTGATTGGTTTGTGAAGTAACAGACTCAAGAAAAGAAGACAGAGCAGACACAAGATGGAGATGACAGAGAAATGGGTGTGTGGTTACATAAACATCATCGTCATGCTTATCAGCCTGACATGTTATTACATTTTTAAAATCAAATGCATATGTGGAAGTATCCAATGTATATGGGAAGGTAACACATTTATATGGAAAGGTATCAGTTTTATATGTGGAGGTACGACAACTCTTTCCAAAGCCGACACAAGAATAAGTAAGATGCCAGAAACTGAGAATTAAATAACAAAGGGAATTGCCTCGTGATAACTAAACCTTACACCGATGCTGTAATTGCACCATCTTTTAGCACAGAAGCCGCTAATTTGGTTTAAATATCCCGGCCAAATCGGGACAAAATCGGTGGAAGCCGCAGAAGATAACATATAACCCAGACATTATCAGTAATACGTGAACTGCCCCTGCCGGCTGATGTTGGTGCAGCTTTGGCCGTCAGGGATTCAAATGTGAGATTTCTATTTTCTTTTGACATTTTCACTGGTAGACTGGATTTGATACTGATAGAAGACAATGTAGTGTTTTTTATGTTCTTTCTTTTTTTCCCTTTGTATTGTTAAATAAATAGTATCTTATCATGCCGTTAGAATAGAATAGTTCGTGTGTTCGTGTGTGTGTGTGTGTGTGTGTGTGTGTGTGTGTGTGTGTGTGTGTGTGTGTGTGTGTGTTTGTGTGTTTGTGCGTGTAATAACTGCATATTATACAAACTTGACAACTTAGAAATGGGGAAAGAGCAAAACAAAAACTAATGCATCTTTCAATAGTGTTGTCAAATACAGTTTCTCGCAAGAAAAGACAGAGCGAATATGAGACTGCCATATCTGTGCTATATCTGGACGGATTGAGACGGTGGCATGGAGGAATATCATCAGCGGAGTTGATCCAGAACAACAAAGACCGAGATCTGTGGAGAGCCATGAACGCCTACGCCAGCCGACACGGCACTTGATGATGATGATGATGATATCTGTGAAATGGTGAAGATGAGAATGACGAATTTGTGAGGTGACGTAATTTCCATTGCCATTGTTATGAGTCTGAGACACATTGACAACAACCGATGCCGCGACACAGTTAGAGACAGACAGAAAGACAAACAGACAGAGAAAAGTCAGACATACAAACCAACTGACAGACAGACGGAGGGATGCATGGATAAACGGCGAGAGAGGGCAGGCGGATAGGAGGACCAACAAATATACCTTTATACAGATAGAAAGAAGGAGCGGCTGACTGAGTGGATAGAATGCCGGATTCTCTATCGGGAGACCCGTAGTAGTGAATTAAGGCGTCCAGACACATATTATGCGTCCAGAATCTGGCGGGTAATGGCGGGTGATAGGGTTTATGAAGGAAATATGGGGGTATTTTTTGGGAAAATTGCGGACTCGGTAAAATTTTTGGCGGCGTGTGGGAACGGTTTTTTGACGGGTGATGGCGGGTAAGTGTCTGTGAAAGTAATTAAGGTAAAAGTAGTTGGTGGGAATAGAAAGCGAGGTTGTGAGCACGGATGAGGGAGGGCTGTAAGTTATATATATTTTGGTTACGTATATGAATGTGTTAGTATGCGTGGTGTAGTAATGTATAAACTGCCAAGGGTGTGATGGGTCGTGGTTATACTCGACGAAGTAAGAAGTGTAGATGGTTACTATCATCTGAACAGTGTGATAGTAGTGTCTAAGTGAAAGTAAAGGGTGGTATATTCACCGATTACAAAGGAAATCTTATAAAGGTATAATGGGTGTCATTTGATGGTAAGGGGTATTAGTGATCAAGTAAGAGTGATATAGGGGTGGTCATAAATATAATAAGAGGTGTTCGCAGTTACACACTGGTCAACCAGTGGTCAAGCAATGGTCGAGTAAGGGTCAAGTAAGGAAATTTTAGGGAAAAGTGATTGTAATGATATGGTGATGATTAAAGAGTGGTAAATTAGTGGTCAAGTAGTGGTCAAGTAGTGGTCAAGTGGTGGTCAAGCGGTGGTTAAGCGAGGAAAATTTTATGGAAATTTTAGGGACAAGTGATTGTAACGATATGGTGATGATTAAAGATTGGTAAATTAGTGGTCAAGTAGTGGTCAAGCAGTGGTCAAGTGAGGAAATTTTAGGGGAAAAGTGATTGTAACGATATGGTGATGCTTAAAGGGTGGTAAATTAGTGGTCAAGTAGAGGTCAAGTGGTGGTCAAGTAGTGGTCAAGTGGTCGAGTGACCATATAAATTGTAGAGGACGATGTGCCTAAGATTATGGTAGTGGTTAAAGTGATCGATGACGTGGTCAAGCAGTGGTCAAGCTGTGGTCAAGTAGTCAAGTAAGGAAATTGTAGGGGAAAGTACGTATAGTGCAATGGTGGTGAGTAAAGTGAGGAAGAATCAATAGTAGTGATAATAGTACTACCAATATTAGAGACAAGAATATTAGCTGGTGCGTTGTTATTATACTATATTTTTGTGGGGTGTGTAAATATCATACAAAGAGGGTCATACAACCACCCAAGTACACACATGTGCACACTTGATACATTTGTACATACAGACACATAAAGACAGACAAGCACAAAGACACACCCATACCATTACTACTGTCATCACAACTATACACAAGTACAGACACACTCACCCATACACAAGAACACTCAAAGACAAATACAAAGTCAGCCAAGTACAAAGACACACCCATACCATTACTACTGTCATCACAACTATACTCAAGTACACACCCATAAACAAATACACAAGAACACTCAAAGACAAACACAAAGGCAACCATACACAGACAACCCATACCATTACTACTGTCACTATCAACAGATATACAAATGTGCAGAGACAGCACAGAGACACTCGTACCATTACTACTGTCATCACAACTATACACAAGTACAGACACACTCACCCATAATCAATTACACAAATACACACCTACAAACAAAACCACACAAAGACACAGACACACTTGTACATACAGACACAGAAGTACAGACAATCCATACTATTACTACTGTCATCACAACTATACACACATACAGACACGAGTACACACATACAAGCACAAAGTCAACCACACACAGCTATAAAACAACCACTCAAGTACAAACACAAAGACAACCATACACAGACACACCCATACCATTACTACTGGTACCACAACCACTACAGATACACTCACCTATAAACAAATACATAAACAAAACGTGTCCCTACAAGAATATCACAAACCACAAATTTTTGGTAAAGAACGCGGATGTCCGAGACAGCTCCTACGTCATCAACGCCATATGGAAAAGTCATTAAGTATGAGTCATCGGTGTGTAGGGAAGCAGGCGTGAGAATAGCTTGTCTAACTGCCACGTCAGCTACGTCGTGTGCAGAACCAGTGTATAAAATAGACGGCGTCTCGTGTGAGCTCAGTACCAGTTCACGGGCTGACTTGGGTAGCTACAGAGTTATATGTTAAATCAGGCTGGTGTGTGCATTATTCGTGTAGTAACCAGATATTGTTCACGTAGTGACTTGGCTAGCTACAGCAGTGAAACAGATTGGTGTGAGCATTGTTCGTGTAGTAACCAGCTATTGTTCACGTAGTGACTTGGCTACAGCGGTGAAACTTGGTGTGATCCTTATTCGTGTCGTTGGCCTCTGATAAAACAGTGAAACATTGTATACACCAGAACATTTTTTGGGATTGTAAGAAAGCGAAAGTGTGACTTGTGACCAGTTTATCGATATGGCCACCAGATCTACTTTCACGTGTTCAGTGTGCGACAAAGACTTCCGTGATAACTATAAGCTCGCTCGCCACATTCATACCATTCACGATACGAAAGCTCAACCACACTTATGTCATATCTGTGGACAACGTTTCAAGAGAAAAGACAATCTACAAAAACACATACGAATACGTCATCAACGGCGATGGATACATCAGAACCAGAGACAACTACCTCTTCACCATCAGAGACAACACCACCAACAACCTCGACGACACCACCAAATGAAACCAATATAACTAACAGTCAGATACAACCAGACGAGAATATTCTTGAACAACTGGTAGAAGACGAAGTGAGCATCTTAGCAGCCGGAGAACCAGAGACACTACACATCCTTTCATCGGATATTCAACAAATATATAGAGAAAATTGGGAAGCTATCAGGACACATCACAAGATTAACAAGTATTTATCGACATACACCTTCTTTATTAGCCCGGAGATACAATACCCTATCAAATGGAAAGATACGTTGTATAAGATTTTCAATGCTCAAATTAGTAGGTTTAAGATCAACTTTAGCTTTCATCTAGTGTTACGACATAGAGAAACACAAGATCTTAGATTCTATCATGCATCATTTAACAATTCTTCTGTTTTAGAATTTCCAGCGCTAATAAATAACAGATACGACTTTGATGCCTTCCTTACAACAGTACACGAACATGACATTCATTCCTATGCCATCCAACAACGTGCAGACACCAAATATACACTAGAGACAATAGCTGGCATATGTTTTTACCTTTTTCATATGCCCGAGTTCCCGATAGTTTGATGTCTAGGTCATCCCCCAACTACATTGTTTTATATTTTTGTCACTAAGCATGTATGTCATTGATGTTTTCTTATATCACTAAACTATTTTCATGAATAATACATTCTTTGATATATTGAAACCAAGATTTTTGTTGATTTTCTTTAGTGGTTTTGTTTTTACTTCTTGTTCCGCGAGACATCAACACTGACAGACAATGATACAGAGACACATACTGAAATGTATTATGTATTTATTCAACTGATGCTTGCAACCAAGTATAGAAATTACACCATCCACCTCGCAGTATCCAATGATGTAGTTTATCAGTCATATACGTACCGACAGATGTAGCGAAGCTTTCCTCCAGGTCCTGGACATTCACGTCTGTATTGTAAGAATTATTAACCAGATGCATACCCAGACGCATACCAAGTGTAAAAACCATCATTATTCTCCCGTATTTGATGACGTTATCGGCAAAGACTTCGTCAGCAATTGAAACAAAGACCGGGAAAACGTGTTCGGGCTTGATACAGACTTCTAGTCTCGTGAATAACACATCATGTTGGTTGGCTATCTGAAGTACTAAGCGACACAACCTCGAGTTATTGGTCTTTGCGGGGTTGTATGAACTAATAATAGTCAACAGCCATACTCACCACCTCGGTGTGAACTTGTGTCAAGTCGACCATTGGTTCCATCATTATTATACAGATAGCTACCAGAGACCCACTGGCGTGCAGTTGGTGGTCAAATGGTCTAATACTATCACCCGATACGTTTATAAACACCAATGCGAGTAGATAACTGTTTATTAATTCTCATGGATCCTAGGTGGAAACATCCTTTTACGGCTTTGATTGCGGGCCCAACGGGGAGTGGTAAAACCGTCTTTGTCCAACAGTTTTTGGCCCATCTACCAGCCATGGTAGAACCCCTTCCAGAGGAAATTATATGGTGCTATGGGGAATGGCAACCCATCTACGAAACTATGAAGGGTGTTCAATTTAATGAAGGTCTGCCAGATGTGGAAAAATGGACAGGTGATAGACGTCGGTTAGTAGTCATAGATGATCTAATGTCTGAGACAGATGACAGAGTGACTAAATTATTTACTAAAGGCAGTCATCATCGCAACCTCAGTGTTATGTGTATAGTACAGAACCTATTTGGTAAGAATAAAGAACAAAGAACTATCAGTCTGAATTCGCACTACCTAGTGGTGTTTAAGAATCCTCGAGACGGGTCTCAGATTACCAATCTCGCCAAACAGATGTATCCAGGCCGTGTGTCATATGTCCAAGAGAGTTTTAAAGACGCGACATCGGCTCCACACGGGTATTTGTTATTTGACCTGCGACAGGAAACACCGGATCAGCTCCGCTTACGAAGTCATATATTTCCCGACCAGCAGCAAGTCGTCTACGTCCCCAAATAACATGTCTAACCGACTTAAACGTAACGAGGGTATGTTACGTTTCTTGGGTCAGACCAACCCAGCCACTGTGAAGGCAGTAATGAAATCAGTTTCCCCGGATCTCGTCCAATCAATTTGCGAGTGCTGTCACAACGTTTTAAAAGGTAATGTTCCCCTGACACCAGCTCAGAAGAAGCGTCTGCAACGACACAAAGACAGTCTGAGAGCACTCATTCATAAGAAATTATCGCTCAAGAAAAGGAAAGAGATTCTACAACAAGGTGGTTTCATTGGCGCCTTACTAGGCCCCATACTAAATGTGTTGAAAAGCGTGGTGGGATTGTAATGGCCAAGAAGATGATCTTGATCGATCCCCGGTTGCTAGAAAAACCCTATGTACCACCCGACACACTAAATGATAGTCTACAGGATTTGGATCGTCAGATGCAACAAGTCCTGGAAACAGAAGATCTACCACCCCGTGACAAGGCCAGAGCGTATCAGCAAACACTACAGAGGTATCTGAATCGACTCGAACAGTACAGACACAAGCCTCTGGGACTAGTAGATATCAAGGAACAAAAACCTGAAGTCACCAATGTACCGACACCAGTAGCCGAGACACCTCTTCAACCAACACCTCTTCAACCAACACCTATTCAACCGACTCAAGTAGTCGAACCCAAAACAGTCGAGACCACACCACATTACAAACTCAGGCGAAGCAAGAAGAAGACTAGGATACCTACCCCCAAGTGGCAAAAATGGCCGCCCAATTAAGAAAATATTACTATGACCCTAAGAAGCCGGGGGCCTATGGTGGAGCAGCCGCCTTAAAAAGAAATACTAACCTGAAGAAAATAGATAAATGGTTACGTCATCAGGATACCTACACGTTACATAAACCGATCCGTCGCCGCTTCCAGAGACGTCAGACCATAACCGGTGGTATAAATCATCAATTTCAAGCCGCCTTGATAGATATGCGACTATTACAAAGATACAATGATGGGATGTCGTACCTAGTGACTTGTATTGATGTGTTTAGTAAATATGCTTGGGCTATCCCGATCCAGAAGAAAACAGGGAAAGTTCTGGTGGTGGCTATGAGTAAAATGTTTGGTGATAGCCAACCGATTACTTTTCAGAGCGATAAAGGTTCGGAATTCGTTAATCGGACCTTCTTAAAATTTCTGAAAGATCGAGGTGTGCACTTCTTTACCACCGAGAATGAAGATGTGAAGGCAGTGATAGATGAAAGATTCAATCGAACCCTGAAAGAAAAAATGTGGCGTTATTTCACCAAGACCAATACACTGCGCTACGTCGACGTGATAGATAAATTGATCCAGAACTACAATGGTTCGTATCACAGAAGTATTCGCATGGCCCCTGTGCAAGTCACCTATAGTAATCAAGAAGAGGTGTGGAATAACTTGTATAAGCCGAAATACGTATCGAAAAAAGTGCATTTTACACCTGGGGATCGAGTCAGACTGGCTCAACCCAAACAACCTTTTAAAAAAGGGTATATGCCCTCGTGGACAGAAGAATTGTTTACCGTCAGTCGCATAAACCAGACCAGTCCAGTGACCTATGTGGTAAAAGACGATTTGGGACAGGAACTACAGGGCTCGTTCTACAGAGAAGAAATACAACTAGTTGGAGACAAGCAAGTGTATCGTATCGAAGCAATCTTACAATAAAGACCCAGGAGAGGTGGTGGGAAAGAGTATTTAGTGAAGTGGTTTGGTTATCCCAATTCATTCAATAGTTGGATAGCTGACACGCAACTAGCTAGTTATGGAGACTAGTGGTGTGAGTGAAGACAGGGTGGAAACTATGGGGGTGCGCCCACAACCGACAGAGGGGGAAAGAACATCGATCTGGTCATTCTTTGGACAACGTGTACCGAGGCCAGAGATTGTATTTCTGTGTCAAATGGTGGTTATATACGCCATAATTGCCGTGTCTTTGTTCAATCTGACTCAAGGCAGCGCAGACGCACCAGACGGCAAGTTGTGGGTAGCTCTAATGAGTAGTTGTTTGGGTTATATGCTACCTAATCCTAAATTAGAAAAACGATGAGTTTCTACGTAACTTTACCGAGCAATTCTGGACCAAAGGTATTTCCCAACAATCAACCAGGTCACATTTTTGTCAAGTTGCCACAGACCATTGATGTAACGACCCAATACGAAGTGGGCCTGGTCGAGATTCAGTTCCCCAATTCGTATTTTAATGGTTTGCCTGGGGAAATTTGGTTCCAATACTTTCCCCCTAAAGGTAGTGGTATGAAACCTATAACCCTTGTATGTCCACCGGGTCCGTTCAGCAGTCCGGTAATACAGAATTAGAGATGGATAACGAAGTTAAAAATATCTATGTCTATTCCGACCTCGTAGCCGCGAGACCAGTTGGAGACGTCATGGTTCCTTTACTAAAGACTGTTCCTATATTGGACCGACTGTCACCTTCAGTGCTTTGTCTTTACGATAAGCCACATTATGTACCATTAAGTCGATTCTCTTTCGACACGGTGGAAATACTTTTAACTGACGATACGGGTAAAACACTCTCATTCAAGGATGGGACTTCAGTGCTAACTTTACATTTTCGAATCAGGAAACATTCAGACCTCAAATAGACTAAGATGAGTTTTTACGTGACACTGACGAGTAATGCATCGTTACAAATATACCCCCAAAATAACGCCGGACATTTCTTTGTCAAACTGCCACAAACTATTGAGCTCACCTCGCAGTACGAAGTTGGTTTGGTCGATATTCAGTTTCCCAATACCTATTTTAATATTTTGAAAGATGAGGTGTGGATAACGTACTTTCCACCTCCAGAGCTAGAGGAACCACCGATGAAGATTACGCTGACAGCCTGGTCTGTACAAATCGACAGAAAAATTCATTGGTGAATTGAATAGATTGCTTATCGAGGCTGAGAGATTTATCAATGAACTGCAATGGCTGCGTCTCGATGATGCCTTGCAAGAACATAACCGAATGGTGTTCTCTTATAACGATATTTCGAATAAGGCTCGTTTCCAATTATATGAACAGGGGGCTGAAGTTAGACTTAGTGACAAGTTGGCTGAAATTTTACAATTTCCCTCGACACATGTCACCGAGACTGAACCCAGTCTGTCTGGTGTGGGTGAAGTAGATTTAGACCAGGGCACAAAAAATGTCTTCGTCTATTCCGATATTGTCACCTCGCGGGTGGTTGGTGATGTGATGGTACCATTACTGAGGACACTACCTGTTCTAGACAGATCTACCACCTCTGTATTTAGGATGTATGACAAGCCACATTACGTACCCCTCAGTCGATTTTCGTTTGACACAATTGAACTTCTTATAACCGAAGAGCAGGGGAAACCTATCCCATTTACAGGTGGAATTTCAGTAGTGACGTTACATTTTCGAACAACCAAACGGTTTGATCTGGGCTAACCATGGTTAGGCACGTGCCAATCCAACGCAACCCCAAACTATACGAGGACTATTTCTGCAATCAAGCTGGAAGTGGTCTCCCTGTTTTTGTAGGTGGTCGAAGTCAGCGAGGTCATGGAATTGGTAGTTTCTTTAGTGGTCTTGGTCGCACAATTCTTCCTTGGTTGAAGACTGGTGGCAAAGCCCTATTGAGAGAAGGACTGGGGACGGGTCTGCAAGTGGCTCAAGATGCCTTAGCTGGTAGAAATGTTGGTGAGTCCTTCAAAGAACACTCCAGAGATGCTGGTCAACGACTACTCCAAGGCGCAGCTCAACACATCAGCCAATCAGGTAGTGGTGTTAGGAAACGAAAACGAGCCGCCCCGCCAGGTCAGCCCAGTAAAAGAATAAAACCAACAGTCAGAAAGCCATCGAGTCATAAGACACATCACCACCAAGCGGGACATTAGGATATTTTCTCATAATGGCGTTAATTCATCCCAAGTCATGTGAGTGTCTGCATTCTGGTCTGGATCTGTTTAGTGTACCTCCCACCCAGACAGCCGTAGAAGAGGGACAGTTTGTGGAGATTCATCCATTGGCCACTTTAGCTTATGGGGCACCCATCGAATTCACCATTTCTGGTGTCGGTGAAGATTACATTGATTTGTTTAATACTTTTCTACACGTGAGAGCCAAAGTTACACTGCCCAATGGCGACGACATACCAAACACAGCCGAAGTTGGTCCGATAAATTATTATTTGCATAGTTTGTTTTTTCAAGTAGACGTGTCCCTGAACGACACTCTTATTTCACCGAGTGAAAATTCGTATCCGTACCGGGCCTACTTGGAAGCTCTTCTGAATTACGGTGAAGAGGCCAAAAAGAGTCATCTGACGTCAGCTCTATACTATCAAGATACTCCTTTGCACATGGCAGACACAAAGGGTGAGCACAATACAGGTCTAGCCAAAAGAAGATCATTAGCCAGCTATAGTGTGCCTCTGGATATGATGGGGCGCCTACATTCCGACATTTTCAATCAGGACCGGTACATGTTGAATGGTGTCGATATTAAAATCAAACTAACCCCATCAAAGTCCGCCTTTAATTTGATTGCCACGGATGTAAGTGGTGGGTACAGAAGTGTCATTACTTACGCCGCCCTCTTGGTGAGGAAAGCTAAGTTAGATCCAGCTATCTCTCTGGCCCATGAAAAAGCCTTATTGAGATCCAATGCCAAGTATCCTTTTAAAAGGGTCGTGGTAAAGACCTTGTCTATCCCTAAAGGTATGTTTTCCCACACACAAGATAACCTTTTCCTCAGCCAGACACCGACCCGGGTGGTGATCGGATTAGTCAATGCTTCCTGCTTCAATGGCGAGCTGAATACGAACCCCTTCATATTCAATCATTATCAGTTAAACTATTTGAGTCTGATGATAGATGGGCGTAGTGTTACAGGCAAACCCTTAACCATGAATTATACCACAGGTCAGTACATGCGAGCTTTCCATAGTACCAACTTGGCCCTTGGTCTGACCGGTAAGGATGTCGGGGATGGTATAAATTATGAAAGTTATAGTCAAGGGAATTGTCTCTGTAGTTTTGATCTGACTCCCAGTATATTAGATGGAGAACAGTTTGAAATGGCGAAATCTGGCCCATTGTCAGTAGAACTAAAGTTTGACGTTATAACGACTGTACCTCTACAAGTCATCGTATACGCCGAACTCGATTCGGTCCTAGAAGTTTCCAAGACGAGACAAGTGCTAACAGATTACATAGCATAATGGATACCCAACAACTAAGACAATTACTCATGTCTGATCTGTTTGTTCGTCGCCTTCCACTAGTCAACGTATGCGCTAGAGATCATTTGCCTAGACACATTGATAGAACACAGCCAGCTGCTTTGATCGTCAATACTGACACCAGTGCTTACTCTGGTTCACATTGGATCGCCCTATATTTTAATGGTCTAGGTCAGTTTGAATATTTCGATTCGTTTGGTTTGCCACCATTACACGCCGACATTATCCATTTTATACAACGAAACTCGGACAGATCACCCGTGTACAATACCCGTATGCTACAAGACATTAATAACAGTACTTGTGGTCTGTATGCGTTGTATTTCTTATTGATGAAATGTCGTGGCTCGAGCCTGTCACGTATCCTGCAACCATTTGGACACAGACAACACGTGAACGACGGTCTCGTGTTTCGATTCGTTACTCCGTGGTTAAAAAAGACAAGTCCAGAACTGTTTAAAACTAGATAAATTCGTCGTTACAAACTGAGACGACCATTCGTCTTTTTGTTTCTACAACGATCAAGATGTCTACACCCAAGTGGTTATTCATGTCAAAACCTGTTGATATGCCCAGACAACTAGACAACAGTTTGAAAGCGGTGACAGTTTCTCAAGACACAGGAACAATGACACTCCATCTATATCAATCCACTGACAGTCAAGACAAGCCTCTGAAAGACCAGACATCTTTCTACAATAATCAAGTCCCTCTGCTCCCTTAGGATCGTAAACGAAGCCATTTTTAAATGTTGTATACCAATAAAAGCCATTTGAAAATGTTATTATTTGTTTCTCTATTTTATTATGTTTTTGTTCGATTGTATAGTTTTTCTTCTCTCTCTCAGTGTGTCTGTACTTGTGTATATCTGTTGATAGTGACAGTAGTAATGGTATGGGTTGTCTGTGTATGGTTGCGTTTGTGTTTGTCTTTGAGTGTTCTTGTGTATGGGTGAGTGTGTCAGTACTTGTGTATAGTTGTAATGACAGTAGTAATGGTATGGGTGTGTCTGTGCTGTCTCTGCACATGTGTATATCTGTTGATAGTGACAGTATTAATGGTATGGGTTGTCTGTGTATGGTTGTCTTTGTGTTTGTATGACCCTCTTTGTATGATTTTTACACACCTCACAAAAAAGAGATTTGTATCTCTAACAACGCACCAGCTAATATTCTTGTCGCTAATATTGGTAGTACTATTATCACTACTAGTGATTCCTCCTCACTTTACCCACCACCATTGCACTATACGTACTTTCCCATACAATTTCCTTACTTGACTACTTGACCACTGCTTGACCACTGCTTGACCACGTCATCGATCATTTTAATCACTACCATAATCTTAGGCACATCGTCCTCTACAATTTAAGTGGTCACTTGACCACTACTTGACCACCACTTGACCACTACTTGACCACTAATTTACCACCCTTTAAGCATCACCATGTCGCTACAATCACTTTTCCCCTAAAATTTACTCACTTGACCACTTGACCACTGCTTGACCACTGCTTGACCACTAATTTACCATTCTTTAATCATCACCATAGCATTACAATCACTTTTCTCTAAAATTTCCCTAAAATTTTCCTCACTTAACCACCGCTTGACCACCACTTGACCACTACTTGACCACTACTTGACCACTAATTTACCACTAATTTAAACATTACCATGTCACTACGACCAATTTTCCCTAAAATTTTCCTTACTTTACCACTGCTTGACCACTGCTTGACCTCTAATTTACCACTCTTTAATCATCACCATCTCATTACAATCACTTTCCCCTAAAATTTCCTTACTTGACTACTTGACCTTACTTGACCATTGCTTGACCACTGGTTGACCAGTGTGTAACTACGAACACCTCTTATTATATTTATGACCACCCCTATATCACTCCTACTTGACCACTAATACACCTTACCACATTATAACTTTATAAGATTTCCTTTGTAATCGGTGAATATACCACCCTTTACTTTCATTTAGACACTACTATCACACTGTTCAGATGATAGTAACCATCTACACCTCTTACTTCGTCGAGTATAACCACAACCCATCACACCCTTGGCAGTTTATACATTACTACACCACGCATACTAACACATTATGTCTACGCCACCACCATATATACAACCCATGAGTAGAAACCACGACCCATCACACCCTTGACAGTTTATACATCACTACACCACGCATACTAACACATTCATATACTCCTTTCTAACCAAAATATATATATATAACTTTTCCCCTCCCTCATCCGTGCTCACAACCTCGCTTTCTATTCCCACCAACTACTTTTACCTTAATTACTTTCACAGACACTTACCCGCCATCACCCGTCAAAAAACCGTTCCCACACGCCGCCAAAAATGTTACCGAGTCGGCAATTTTCCCAAAAAGTACCCCCATATTTCCTTCATAAACCCTATCACCCGTCATTACCCGCCAGATTCTGGACGCATAATATGTGTCTGGACGCCTTAATTCACTACTACCCGTTCGAATCCTCGATAAGTTGTGGAGTTTTTTTCAGTCGGGGCAAAAAGAAAACTCTAACCTGCACAGTTCGCGGCGACTGCACTAGCCAGGCGGCCTTAATTCCTCAGGCTCAAAATCCCCATGCCATACACCGCAAGGTACTATATTGGCAGTAAATGACAAATGGCAGTGACAGTTGACAAATAGAAACACATACTAACAGACAATCATATTGACTGAGATACAAACAGATAAACAGACAGGTAAACAGACAGTGTCTTTTAGGCAGAAAAAAAAAGACAAATGCATTGGCATCGTATACGTTTGCAATCTCGCTGTAAATCTCATCGTCTGCAATCACTTAACCAAGAGGTAATAAGGTACTCACACCTACACTGCGGGATCTGAATATCCAAGAGAACTGGGTCATGACGAGCATCATGTCATCATCATCAAGTGCCATGCCGGCTGGCGTAGGCGTTTATGACTCTCCACAGATCTCGGTCTTTGGTTTTCTGGATCAACTTCGCTGTTGATATTTCTCCATGCTCCCGCCACAATCCATCCAGCCTACATATCAAGGAAATAAATAAAGAGACATAAATATGGTTCTAAGAATGCATGAAGTTGTACACAGGGCAGGACAGATTCATGAACCTGTACATGCATGAAGTTGTACATAGGGTAGACACATGGTCCTGTACATGCATGAAGTTGTACATAGGGTCGGCACATGGTCTTGTACATGCATGAAGTTGTACACTGGGCAGGCACATGGTCCTGTACATGCATGAAGTTGTACACAGGGCAGGGCAGACACATGGTCTTGTACATGCATGAAGTTGTACACAGGGCAGACACACGGTCCTGTACATGCATGAAGTTGTACACAGGGCAGACACATGGTCCTGTACATGCATGAATGTGTACACAGGGCAGGGCAGACACATGGTCTTGTACATGCATGAAGTTGTACACAATGCAGACACATGGTCCTGTACATGCATGAAGTTGTACACAGGGCAGACACATGGTCCTGTACATGCATGAAGTTGTACACTGGGCAGACACATGATCTTGTACATGCATGAAGTTGTACACTGGGCAGGCACATGGTCCTGTACATGCATGAAGTTGTACACTGGGCAGACACATGGTCTTGTACATGCATGAAGTTGTACACAGGGCAGACACATGGTCTTGTACATGCATGAAGTTGTACACTGGGCAGGCACATGGTCTTGTACATGCATGAATGTGTACACAGGGCAGGGCAGACGCATGGTCTTGTACATGCATAAAGTTGTACACAGGGTAGACACATGGTCTTGTACATGCATGAAGTTGTACACAGGGCAGACACATGGTCCTGTACATGCATGAAGTTGTACATAGGGCAGGCACATGGTCTTGTACATGCATGAAGTTGTACACAGGGCAGACACATGGTCCTGTACATGCATGAAGTTGTACACAGGGCAGGCACATTGTCTTGTACATGCATGAAGCTGTACATAGGGTCGGCACATGGTCTTGTACATGCATGAAGTTGTACATAGGGCAGGCACATGGTCTTGTACATGCATGAAGTTGTACACAGGGCAGACACATGGTCCTGTACATGCATGAAGTTGTACAAAGGGTCGGCACATGGTCCTGTACATGCATGAAGTTGTACACAATGCAGACACATGGTCCTGTACATGCATGAAGTTGTACATAGGGTCGGCACATGGTCCTGTACATGCATGAAGTTGTACACAATGCAGACACATGGTCCTGTACATGCATGAAGTTGTACATAGGGTCGGCACATGGTCCTGTACATGCATGAAGTTGTACATAGGGTAGACACATGGTCCTGTACATGCATCAAGTTGTACACAGGGCAGACACATGGTCCTGTACATGCATGAAGTTGTACATAGGGCAGGCACATGGTCCTGTACATGCATGAAGTTGTACACAGGGCAGACACATGGTCCTGTACATGCATGAAGTTGTACACAGGGCAGACACATGGTCCTGTACATGCATGAATGTGTACACAGGGAAGGGCAGACACATGGTCTTGTACTTGCATGAAGTTGTACACAGGGCAGGGCAGACACATGGTCTTAAACATGCATGAAGTTGTACACAGGGCAGGGTAGACACATGGTCTTGTACATGCATGAAGTTGTACATAGGGCAGGCACATGGTCTTGTACATGCATGAAGTTGTACATAGGGCAGGCACATGGTCTTGTACATGCATGAAGTTGTACACAGGGCAGACACATGGTCCTGTACATGCATGAAGTTGTACATAGGGCAGACACATGGTCCTGTACATGCATGAAGTTGTACATAGGGCAGGCACATGGTCTTGTACATGCATGAAGTTGTACACAGGGGCAGACACATGGTCCTGTACATGCATGAAGTTGTACATAGGGCAGGCACATGGTCTTGTACATGCATGAAGTTGTACATAGGGCAGGCACATGGTCTTGTACATGCATGAAGTTGTACACAGGGCAGACACATGGTCCTGTACATGCATGAAGTTGTACATAGGGCAGGCACATGGTCTTGTACATGCATGAAGTTGTACATGGGGTCGGCACATGGTCCTGTACATGCATGAAGTTGTACACAATGCAGACACATGGTCCTGTACATGCATGAAGTTGTACATAGGGTCGGCACATGGTCCTGTACATGCATGAAGTTGTACACAGGGCAGACACATGGTCCTGTACATGCATGAATGTGTACACAGGGAAGGGCAGACACATGGTCTTGTACTTGCATGAAGTTGTACACAGGGCAGGGCAGACACATGGTCTTGTACATGCATGAAGTTGTACACAGGGCAGGGTAGACACATGGTCTTGTACATGCATGAAGTTGTACATAGGGCAGGCACATGGTCTTGTACATGCATGAAGTTGTACATAGGGCAGGCACATGGTCTTGTACATGCATGAGTTGTACACAGGGCAGACACATGGTCCTGTACATGCATGAAGTTGTACATAGGGCAGACACATGGTCCTGTACATGCATGAAGTTGTACATAGGGCAGGCACATGGTCTTGTACATGCATGAAGTTGTACACAGGGCAGACACATGGTCCTGTACATGCATGAAGTTGTACATAGGGCAGGCACATGGTCTTGTACATGCATGAAGTTGTACATAGGGCAGGCACATGGTCTTGTACATGCATGAAGTTGTACACAGGGCAGACACATGGTCCTGTACATGCATGAAGTTGTACATAGGGCAGGCATATGGTCTTGTACATGCATGAAGTTGTACATAGGGTCGGCACATGGTCCTGTACATGCATGAAGTTGTACACAATGCAGACACATGGTCCTGTACATGCATGAAGTTGTACATAGGGTCGGCACATGGTCCTGTACATGCATGAAGTTGTACATAGGGCAGACACATGGTCCTGTACATGCATGAAGTTGTACAGAGGGCAGACACATGGTCCTGTACATGCATGAAGTTGTACACAGGGCAGACACATGGTCCTGTACATGCATGAAGTTGTACACAGGGCAGACACATGGTCCTGTACATGCATGAAGTTGTACACAGGGCAGACACATGGTCCTGTACATGCATGAAGTTGTACACAGGGCAGACACATGGTCCTGTACATGCATGAAGTTGTACACAGGGCAGACACATGGTCCTGTACATGCATGAAGTTGTACATAGGGCAGACACATGGTCTTGTACATGCATGAAGTTGTACATAGGGCAGACACATGGTCCTGTACATGCATGAAGTTGTACATAAGGTCGGCACATGATCTTGTACATGCATGAAGTTGTACACAGGGCAGACACATGGTCCTGTACATGCATGAAGTTGTACATAGGGTCGGCACATGATTTTGTACATGCATGAAGTTGTACATAGGGCAGACACATGGTCCTGTACATGCATGAAGTTGTACATAGGGTCGGCACATGATCTTGTACATGCATGAAGATGTACATAGGGCAGACCCATGGTCCTGTACATGCATGAAGTTGTACATAGGGCAGGAACATGGTCCTGTACATGCATGAAGTTGTACATAGGGCAGGCACATGGTCCTGTACATGCATGAAGTTGTACATAGGGTAGACACATGGTCCTGTACATGCATGAAGTTGTACATAGGGTAGACACATGGTCCTGTACATGCATGAAGTTGTACATAGGGCAGGCACATGGTCCTGTACATGCATGAAGTTGTACATAGGGCAGGCACATGGTCCTGTACATGCATGAAGTTGTACATAGGGCAGGCACATGGTCCTGTACATGCATGAAGTTGTACATAGGGCAGGCACATGGTCCTGTACATGCATGAAGTTGTACATAGGGCAGGCACATGGGTCCTGTACATGCATGAAGTTGTACATAGGGCAGGCACATGGTCCTGTACATGCATGAAGTTGTACATAGGACAGGCACATGGTCCTGTACATGCATGAAGTTGTACATAGGGCAGGCACATGGTCCTGTACATGCATGAAGTTGTACATAGGGCAGACACATGGTCCTGTACATGCATGAAGTTGTACACTGGGCAGGCACATGGTCCTGTACATGCATGAAGTTGTACATAGGGTAGACACATGGTCCTGTACATGCATCAAGTTGTACACAGGGCAGACACATGGTCCTGTACATGCATGAAGTTGTACATAGGGCAGGCACATGGACCTGTACATGCATGAAGTTGTACACAGGGCAGACACATGGTCCTGTACATGCATGAAGTTGTACACAGGGCAGACACATGGTCCTGTACATGCATGAATGTGTACACAGGGAAGGGCAGACACATGGTCTTGTACTTGCATGAAGTTGTACACAGGGCAGGGCAGACACATGGTCTTAAACATGCATGAAGTTGTACACAGGGCAGGGTAGACACATGGTCTTGTACATGCATGAAGTTGTACATAGGGCAGGCACATGGTCTTGTACATGCATGAAGTTGTACATAGGGCAGGCACATGGTCTTGTACATGCATGAAGTTGTACACAGGGCAGACACATGGTCCTGTACATGCATGAAGTTGTACATAGGGCAGACACATGGTCCTGTACATGCATGAAGTTGTACATAGGGCAGGCACATGGTCTTGTACATGCATGAAGTTGTACACAGGGCAGACACATGGTCCTGTACATGCATGAAGTTGTACATAGGGCAGGCACATGGTCTTGTACATGCATGAAGTTGTACATAGGGCAGGCACATGGTCATGTACATGCATGAAGTTGTACACAGGGCAGACACATGGTCCTGTACATGCATGAAGTTGTACATAGGGCAGGCACATGGTCTTGTACATGCATGAAGTTGTACATGGGGTCGGCACATGGTCCTGTACATGCATGAAGTTGTACACAATGCAGACACATGGTCCTGTACATGCATGAAGTTGTACATAGGGTCGGCACATGGTCCTGTACATGCATGAAGTTGTACACAGGGCAGACACATGGTCCTGTACATGCATTAATGTGTACACAGGGAAGGGCAGACACATGGTCTTGTACTTGCATGAAGTTGTACACAGGGCAGGGCAGACACATGGTCTTGTACATGCATGAAGTTGTACACAGGGCAGGGTAGACACATGGTCTTGTACATGCATGAAGTTGTACATAGGGCAGGCACATGGTCTTGTACATGCATGAAGTTGTACATAGGGCAGGCACATGGTCTTGTACATGCATGAAGTTGTACACAGGGCAGACACATGGTCCTGTACATGCATAAAGTTGTACATAGGGCAGACACATGGTCCTGTACATGCATGAAGTTGTACATAGGGCAGGCACATGGTCTTGTACATGCATGAAGTTGTACACAGGGCAGACACATGGTCCTGTACATGCATGAAGTTGTACATAGGGCAGGCACATGTCTTGTACATGCATGAAGTTGTACATAGGGCAGGCACATGGTCTTGTACATGCATGAAGTTGTACACAGGGCAGACACATGGTCCTGTACATGCATGAAGTTGTACATAGGGCAGGCATATGGTCTTGTACATGCATGAAGTTGTACATAGGGTCGGCACATGGTCCTGTACATGCATGAAGTTGTACACAATGCAGACACATGGTCCTGTACATGCATGAAGTTGTACATAGGGTCGGCACATGGTCCTGTACATGCATGAAGTTGTACATAGGGCAGACACATGGTCCTGTACATGCATGAAGTTGTACAGAGGGCAGACACATGGTCCTGTACATGCATGAAGTTGTACACAGGGCAGACACATGGTCCTGTACATGCATGAAGTTGTACACAGGGCAGACACATGGTCCTGTACATGCATGAAGTTGTACACAGGGCAGACACATGGTCCTGTACATGCATGAAGTTGTACACAGGGCAGACACATGGTCCTGTACATGCATGAAGTTGTACACAGGGCAGACACATGGTCCTGTACATGCATGAAGTTGTACATAGGGCAGACACATGGTCTTGTACATGCATGAAGTTGTACATAGGGCAGACACATGGTCCTGTACATGCATGAAGTTGTACATAAGGTCGGCACATGATCTTGTACATGCATGAAGTTGTACACAGGGCAGACACATGGTGCTGTACATGCATGAAGTTGTACATAGGGTCGGCACATGATTTTGTACATGCATGAAGTTGTACATAGGGCAGACACATGGTCCTGTACATGCATGAAGTTGTACATAGGGTCGCACATGATCTTGTACATGCATGAAGATGTACATAGGGCAGACCCATGGTCCTGTACATGCATGAAGTTGTACATAGGGCAGGAACATGGTCCTGTACATGCATGAAGTTGTACATAGGGCAGGCACATGGTCCTGTACATGCATGAAGTTGTACATAGGGTAGACACATGGTCCTGTACATGCATGAAGTTGTACATAGGGTAGACACATGGTCCTGTACATGCATGAAGTTGTACATAGGGCAGGCACATGGTCCTGTACATGCATGAAGTTGTACATAGGGCAGGGCACATGGTCCTGTACATGCATGAAGTTGTACATAGGCAGGCACATGGTCCTGTACATGCATGAAGTTGTACATAGGGCAGGCACATGGTCCTGTACATGCATGAAGTTGTACATAGGGCAGGCACATGGTCCTGTACATGCATGAAGTTGTACATAGGGCAGGCACATGGTCCTGTACATGCATGAAGTTGTACATAGGACAGGCACATGGTCCTGTACATGCATGAAGTTGTACATAGGGCAGGCACATGGTCCCTGTACATGCATGAAGTTGTACATACGGGCAGACCATGTCCCTGTACATGCATGAAGTTGTACACTGGGCAGGCACATGGTCCTGTACATGCATGAAGTTGTACATAGGGCAGGCACATGGTCCTGTACATGCATGAAGTTGTACATAGGGCAGGCACATGTTCCTGTACATGCATGAAGTTGTACACTGGGCAGACACATGGTCCTGTACATGCATGAATGTGTACACAGGGAAGGGCAGATACATGGTCTTGTACTTGCATGAAGTTGTACACAGGGCAGGGCAGACACATGGTCTTGTACATGCATGAAGTTGTACACAGGGCAGGGTAGACACATGGTCTTGTACATGCATGAAGTTGTACATAGGGCAGGCACATGGTCTTGTACATGCATGAAGTTGTACACAGGGCAGACACATGGTCCTGTACATGCATGAAGTTGTACATAGGGCAGACACATGGTCCTGTACATGCATGAAGTTTTACATAGGGCAGGCACATGGTCTTGTACATGCATGAAGTTGTACACAGGGCAGACACATGGTCCTGTACATGCATGAAGTTGTACATAGGGCAGGCACATGGTCTTGTACATGCATGAAGTTGTACATAGGGCAGGCACATGGTCTTTGTACATGCATGAAGTTGTACACAGGGCAGACACATGGTCCTGTACATGCATGAAGTTGTACATAGGGCAGGCACATGGTCTTGTACATGCATGAAGTTGTACATAGGGTCGGCACATGGTCCTGTACATGCATGAAGTTGTACACAATGCAGACACATGTTCCTGTACATGCATGAAGTTGTACATAGGGTCGGCACATGGTCCTGTACATGCATGGAGTTGTACATAGGGCAGACACATGGTCCTGTACATGCATGAAGTTGTACAGAGGGCAGACACATGGTCCTGTACATGCATGAAGTTGTACACAGGGCAGACACATGGTCCTGTACATGCATGAAGTTGTACACAGGGCAGACACATGGTCCTGTACATGCATGAAGTTGTACACAGGGCAGACACATGGTCCTGTACATGCATGAAGTTGTACACAGGGCAGACACATGGTCCTGTACATGCATGAAGTTGTACACAGGGCAGACACATGGTCCTGTACATGCATGAAGTCGTACATAGGGCAGGCACATGGTCCTGTACATGCATGAAGTTGTACATAGGGCAGACACATGGTCCTGTACATGCATGAAGTTGTACACTGGGCAGGCACATGGTCCTGTACATGCATGAAGTTGTACATAGGGCAGGCACATGGTCCTGTACATGCATGAAGTTGTACATAGGGCAGGCACATGTTCCTGTACATGCATGAAGTTGTACACTGGGCAGACACATGGTCCTGTACATGCATGAAGTTGTACATAGGGCAGGCACATGGTCCTGTACATGCATGAAGTTGTACACAGGGCAGACACATGGTCCTGTACATGCATGAAGTTGTACACTGGGCAGACACATGGTCCTGTGCATGCATGAAGTTGTACATAGGGCAGGCACATGGTCCTGTACATGCATGAAGTTGTACATAGGGCAGGCACATGGTCCTGTACATGCATGTAGTTGTACACTAGGCAGACACATGGTCCTGTACATGCATGAAGTTGTACATAGGGCAGGCACATGGTCCTGTACATGCATGAAGTTGTACATAGGGCAGGCACATGGTCCTGTACATGCATGAAGTTGTACACTGGGCAGACACATGGTCCTGTACATGCATGAAGTTGTACACTAGGCAGGCACATGGTCCTGTACATGCATGAATGTGTACACAGGGAAGGGCAGACACATGGTCTTGTACTTGCATGAAGTTGTACACAGGGCAGGGCAGACACATGGTCTTGTACATGCATGAAGTTGTACACAGGGCAGGGTAGACACATGGTCTTGTACATGCATGAAGTTGTACATAGGGCAGGCACATGGTCTTGTACATGCATGAAGTTGTACATAGGGCAGGCACATGGTCTTGTACATGCATGAAGTTGTACACAGATCAGACACATGGTCCTGTACATGCATGAAGTTGTACATAGGGCAGACACATGGTCCTGTACATGCATGAAGTTGTACATAGGGCAGGCACATTTTCTTGTACATGCATGAAGTTGTACACAGGGCAGACACATGGTCCTGTACATGCATGAAGTTGTACATAGGGCAGGCACATGGTCTTGTACATGCATGAAGTTGTACATAGGGCAGGCGCATGGTCTTGTACATGCATGAAGTTGTACACAGGGCAGACACATGGTCCTGTACATGCATGAAGTTGTACATAGGGCAGGCACATGGTCTTGTACATGCATGAAGTTGTACATAGGGCAGGCACATGGTCTTGTACATGCATGAAGTTGTACACAGGGCAGACACATGGTCCTGTACATGCATGAAGTTGTACACAGGGCAGGCACATGGTCCTGTACATGCATGAAGTTGTACACAATGCAGACACATGGTCCTGTACATGCATGAAGTTGTACACAGGGCAGACACATGGTCCTGTACATGCATGAAGTTGTACACAGGGCAGACACATGGTCCTGTACATGCATGAAGTTGTACACAATGCAGACACATGGTATTGTTCATGCATGAATGTGTACACAGCGCAGGGCAGACACATAGTCCTGTACATGCATGAAGTTGTACACAGGGCAGACACATGGTCCTGTACATGCATGAAGTTGTACACAGGTCAGACACATGGTCTTGTACATGCATGAAGTTGTACACAGGGCAGACACATGGTCCTGTACATGCATGAAGTTGTACACAGGGCAGACACATGGTCTTGTACATGCATGAAGTTGTACACAGGGCAGACACATGGTCCTGTACATGCATGAAGTTGTACACAGGGCAGACACATGGTCCTGTACATGCATGAAGATGTACACAGGGCAGGGCAGACACATGGTCCTGTACATGCATAAGGTAGGAGAACTCTTCAAGGATCGAGAGTCCTTTAGGCAATTCGTGATGAGAGCTTAGTTCTGCAAAATGTCTTCTACATGATTATGATAATGAAATCTGGGATTTGACTGCCTTTTTTTTTTACAACCCCTGGCAGTCAATATTGCAAATTCCATTTCACAAATTCGTTTTACACACTCACTGATAATTGACACTTTAAGGTCAGTGTCCGGGCAAATGTTTTCGTGTTGGTGTGATGGGAGACAAGTGCTGGGGATTTGGTTGTTTCCGAGAGTTGTTAATGGGAGGTCAATATACGGGGTGGGTGTTGTGGCTATTGGTGGGGTGTTATGTTTATAGGGGGGGGGGGGGGGGGATATTTTTAAAGTTGTTGTCGGGAAACCAGCATTTAAGGAAATGTGTTCAATAATGATCATCTAAAGCCAGTATTTGGTGTGGACATTTTCAATGATGGTGACGAGACGCAGTTATGTGTGGAAGGACTATTAGAATAGTTCGGGTTAAAATTTATAACTTACCCCTATTAGAGTAACTATTTATTCAGCATCGGTTGTTAATACACAAACACAGCTTTATAGTAATCAGTACAAATAAGGGATGACTCGAAAGATAAATTAATGATAGTATGGACATAAATCTTTCTTGTCATTTCATATCAAATTATTTAATTTCATAACTGCTATGAAGATTCTGAGCATGTCACTCCTTCATTGCACATTTGTAACATGCGTATTCTTGCCAGACAATGTGGTGGCTTCCCTTTGAATTCCATATTCCCATTGGTGATTTGTGACCTCCATCTTCGAAACTTTGTTTTCCTGTCAGCCAGAACGGCGAGTGATCTGACCTGGGCAGGTACAGAGTTGTTCACTTAATGCCGGTGGGTCTGGGCTTTTTTATTTTCTTTTTCAAACCGTCTGGTTCGCTATGTAAAGTTGTGGCTTCGTTTTCGAACTTTCGTAGTCCAGACCTACGAGTGTAATTTTTTTTCGAAGACACCACGG
>JACEFZ010000610.1:162500-272500 GCA_014155875.1 Cepaea nemoralis
CTTGTCTATCAAGCCTGTGTCCTTAGTACTCTTCTTTATGGCAGTGAAGCCTGGACAACTTATTAACACCACGAGAAACGTGTAAACAGCTTTTATATGCGGTGTCTCCAAAGAATATATGGTATTTAGTGGCAAGACAAAATCATAAATACTGAAGTATTGGAAAGATCAGGTTGTGTGACGGTATATTCCATGCTCAGTCTTCGTAGACTTAGATGAGTAGGACACATTAGGAGGATGGATGATGGTAGAATACCAAAGGACATCTTTTTTGGTGAATTACAAATGGGTAGGAGATTTCAGGGTCGTCTCTACTACTATACAAAGATGAGTGTAAGCGGGACATGATTGATACAGTCATTGATAATGCACATTGGTAGCAAGTCGCCGCTGAACGTGTTGCATGGAGGGCAAAGATCAGAAATGGAATAAAGACAAAGGAGAAAATGATTGCAGATAGGTCACGCACTGAGCGCGTGAGACGTAAGGTGATGCCTGATAGTGAAAATGGCCATGTGTTCACATACATTCATTGTGGACTAACATTGTGCAAACTACCTCTGTAAAAGTGCCTAGTATATCATGATTCGCTTAAAGACTGATCATCGCAAGCCAAGGACAGAGACGTTAAAATTAGCAACATGGAACGTTAGGACGTTAAACAACGACGGAACATTAGAGAACATGAAAAAAGAAATTGAAAGGGAAAAAATTAATATTTTAGGTATGTGCGAAACGAGATGGACAGGATCAGGCATCAAGATAGATGACGATTTCAAGATTATTTATTCTGGAGGTGAAGATCGTCATAGGGGAGTGGCAATTATTTTGGACCGGAAAACATCAACATCTGTTCAAGGATATTGGGCCGTGTCGGACAGAGTTCTACTAGTTAAATTAAGTGGCAGACCTTTTAGCATAAATATTATTCAAGTATATGCACCAACAGGAGAATCCAGTGAAGATAGTGTAGAAGAATTTTATAATGACATAGATCCTGCCTTAAAGAAATGTAAAAATTCAGAAATAAACATCATAATAGGAGACTTCAATGCAAAAGTAGGAAATCAAGGGGATAGATGCACAGTAGGAAACTATGGTTTAGGAGAGAGAAATGAAAGAGGATACAGACTCGTGGAGTGGGCAAAAGAACAGGAAATTATTGTAGGAAACACCTGGTTTAAGCAACACCCTAGAAGATTATGGACATGGAGGAGTCCTGATAGCAGGACTAGAAACCAGATTGACTACATTCTCATTAGCAGATTTAGAAACGCGCTAACAGTAGCAAAAACAGCTCCCAGTGCTGATTGTTGTAGTGACCACAGATTACTCATAGGAACATTGAGGATAAAGTTGAAGAAAGTCAAGTATATAACAGGAAACACTAAATATGATGTGTGTACATTGAGTAATGACAAAGAAATACAAAACAAATTCAACATAGAAGTACAGAACAGATTAGAAATATCGTCTGAACTAGAGATATTATTCCAGGATGTGGATGATCAATGGGAAACGTTGAAGAATTCAATCAATGTGGCTGCAGAAACAACTATTCCAAAATTAAAGAAGGTGGGTCGTAAGAAATGGATGACTGAAGAAATTGTATACCTCATGGAAACAAGAAGACTCAACAAAAATAATTCTGTCAAATATGAAGAAATCCACAGACAAGTCAGAATATTATGTAAGGAGGCAAAAGAATCATGGCTTGAGAAATTGAAAACCAACACAACAGTCAAAATACCAAATTAGTGCACACAAGAATTCAGGAACTTACTAATAAAAGAACAAGTACATCAACAGGGTGTCTAAAAACTAAAGATGGCAAAATCATAATAGAAAAAGACCAGATTCTACATGTATGGACAGATTATGTGAAACACCTTTATGATGATAACAGAGACGAACAGTAGGATATTAGATTTAATAATGAAGGACCGCCAATTTTGGAGATGGAGGTTCGAAATGTTCTTAAGCATATGAAAGATGGCAAGTCCCCCGGTGCAGATAACATCACAACAGAAATGATTAAAGCTTTAGAAGAATTTGGACTAGAGCAAGTCACCAGACTGATGAACACATTATATGATACTGGAGATATACCTCCTGAATTATGTAACTCTGTATTTATTGCAATCCCAAAGAAATCAGGAACCTTGGAATGTGATCAACATAGAACAATTAGTATAATGAGTCACATCACAAAGATTTTGCTAAGAATTATCATGCAAAGAGTGAGGAAGAAGATACAACCTGAAATAGGGGAAGAACAATGTGGGTTTGTAGAAGGAAAGGGTACAGTAAATGCTGTGTATATGCTGCGAACAGTTATTGAACGTGCTATAGAAGTAAACAAGGATATACATCTTTGCTTTATTGACTATACAAAGACTTTTGATAGAGTTAGACATGTCAACATGGTGGATATGCTTGCAGATCTACAAATTGATGGGAAAGACATTAGACTTATAAAATACATATATTGGAAACAACAAGCTGCAATAAGGATTGATAATGAAGTGGGACAGTATCAGCCAATTAAAAGAGGTGTTAGGCAGGGATGTGTGATGTCTCCAGATCTTTTTTCCCTATACAGTGAAAATATTTTCAGAAATGTAGAGGATATAAATGAAATCAGCATTGGAGGACGAAACATCAATAACATTAGATATGCAGATCCCCGGGAAGGTTAACCCGGTCAACAAATGCCCGCAGAAGTCGGATGTGTCGGCCTAACGGCGCAAGAACGCAGCTCTGCTGTAAACAGGCACAACGCAGTCACATCCGAAAAAAAAAAAATCCGGATGAACGCAGAAGAAGAAGAAGATATGCAGATGATACAGTATTAATTGCAGACAATGCGCAGGACCTGCAACAATTAGTAGTTGCGGTTGTTGTACACAGTGAGCAACTGGGGTTATAATTAAATTGTAAAAAGACTCAGGTTATGGTCGTCACTAGGAAGGAAGAAGTGCCACAATGTAATATACAAGTAAATGGAAATATTCGTCAACAAGTGAATCGGTACAATTATCTTGGAACAGTCATAACATCTGATGGGAGATGCCTTGAAGAGATTAGAACAAGAATCGCCATGGCGAAAGTAGCCTTTAGCAAGATGAAAAACATTCTGACCAATAAAAAGATGTCAATTGAAACGAGAAAAAGAGTGTTGAGGGGATACATAGAGCCTGTTCTTTTGTATGGATGTGAAACTTGGACAATGGGCAGTCAAGCTGAAAAACATCTGATGGCTGCAGAAATGTGGTTTCTGAGGAAAATGCAAAGAATACCATGGACAGACAGAAAAACCAATGACCAAGTACTACAGGAGACAAATGAACATCGTAAACTGATTAGAGAAATTAGACGTTGACAGGCAAAATCTTTTGGACATGTTATGAGAAGAAATGGATTGGAGAACTTGGTGACAACTGGCAAGATCAAAGGGAACAGACCAAGAGGCAGACCGAGAGGAAAATACCTGGATGGCTTGGCCACATGGCATGGACGAGACAGGAACACTGAGCTGATCCACGACATTGGTGATCGAGTGAAATGGCGAGTCATGACCGCCCACGCTTTCCGGCATGGCACATGATTGATTGATTCATTGAATCCTCTAAACTGAGTTAGTGCCTCGGACATTTAAAGTATTGCGCAACCACTGAGGCCACCAAGACATTATATCAGTAAGTTCACAAGCGTTGAGCGACACTCATGAGCTAGAAGAAACAAGTTTAGATTAGATGGAACTCTAGACAACTTAAACATTGAAAGCTGTAGTTACCTTACCGAAATTTGATCATGTGACCTTTGAGCGACAGCGCCTGGCTGCAGCAATAAAGTACTTCGATGCACGGCCAAATCAACAGACGATGTTGTAACTAGAATCACGATATTGTAGCTCAGCTCATCTCATCTCATCTTGTGTCTCTTGTACCTTACGGTGTCGACGTGACGTATAAACAGCAGGAGAGTGCCCGTGAGTGGCAAGAGCTATAAAAAAAGGCTGGATTAAAAAAAAAAAAAAAACACTGTACGAGATCCTCCTCCTGGAATGTCAGACATACTTTGCCCACATTGTCAAAGAACATTTCGAGCCAAAATATACCTTACCAGCCATATTAGAACTCACAGCCCCAAACTTTCAACCCCACTGGATGAAATGAATGGTTATCATCATTTTTGATGGATAAACACTAAACCAAACAAACCACAAGCTTCTACATAAGTTTGTTAGATGTGTACTCACTCCATATCATAGGATTTCCCACAGATGATTTATATCTTCTCTATCAAATAAATACCTTTTCATGGTCGAGAAAGGCTAAGCCGAGTGTTTCTTTAAATTCGATTGATTTTTCCATAAGTTGTCTAAGAGCAAAGATGGCATCTGTACATCCTTTGTTTTTACTAATACCTAATATCATGTTTTCGCTTACCTTGTGTTGTTTTGTAGGTCGTAATCTTTTCTCGACCGTTCTTCCTCGCGAAGGAGTTAACGACTTTCTCCGTAATCCAATATATCCAGTAAGGGAACACAGCTGCGCGAGATTCGATAGCGGATCGCGTCGCGTTGGTTACTTACGGGGGTATGTGAGCCGATCGTTCAGAAAGCAAAGGCAAACTACTGAGCGTAATCTTGCCAAGACATCAACAACAGCGGTAAAATACTGGTGTTGACAGCGATGTCCAGTAAATAGGATATGAAAAAAAAAATTCAAAATATTTTTCCAGTATGACTCAAACTGGAAATGCCAACGTCAGTCCGATTATTCTCCTTTCTTTTTCTGTGAGCAGTATGAAAAATCCCCTACAGGCTGGCTAGGCCAGTCGGAGGTATAGGACAGAACAATCTGACCAAGAGAGGTCAGACCTCCGTGTCGAGCCAAAGCGCCATTGGTCCATGACCTCGAGGACATGATTTCCCGGTCTACACCACGCGGAGGTTGGGTTGACTTTTGTAGTCTGTGGGTCATCGGCAGACTACTAATTTTCACTCTTCGTCCCTTCTAGGAGAGACTAGCCGATCCTAATCCTAATACCTGCAGGGCCTGGCGCAGTGCACACCTTGTACACCATGGTAGCAATTATTTTTTTTTTTGCATATCCTGTACAGGACATCGTTGTCAACACCAGCATTTTACCGCTGTTGTTGATTTCTTGACAAGATTACGCTCAGTTGATTGCCATTGATTTCTGAGCGGCCGACTCACCTATCCCGTAAGTCACCAACGCGACGAGAACCGCTACCAATTCACGCGCGCTGCGAGACCCTACGTGAATAAACGGGATTACCGAGAAAGTCGTTTAACACCTAGACCAGGGAGACCGGCATTGTAGTAATAGCTGTTAAATTTAAGTTGTCTTGGTTTTCTTCTAATATTCACTTTATTCTTCTACTTCTATAAGGGCCAATATATAATTGTGAATTTGTTTATATACTCTCCGACATGTGGCCTTCTCGGAAAGAGTGGAAAAACTGAGAAGACCCGCGTTCAAAATGTGCCGATTGCCACAACACGAGAAGTGCAAGTTGAAAATGCCTTTGCCGAGGATAAAATCCACAATTAGAAAACTATTCACTTAGATTATGTACAGCGGCTGCGATACTGGTATGTACATTCATTTAAACCCGCGACTGTGCATTGAGGTTAGTGGGCTGAGTAAAATGCTCATTAGTGATGTGTAGAAAGAGACTAAACACTTTTGGAGGTATCTGTGTGGAATTAAAGTGATACATTGCACATCATCCATCCATAGTGTGCCATGCCGATAATCGTGCGCGGTTAGGATTCGCCATCTCACTCGACCACCAGAGTCGTGGATCAGCCCAGTGTTCTTGTCTCGAGCATACCACGTGGCCACGCCATCCAGGTATTTACTTCTCTGCCTTTCTCTTGTTGTCTTCCCCTCGATCTTGCCAGTTGTCATCAATTTCTCCTATTTATTTCTTCTCATAACGTGACCAAATCATTCTGACCGTCTAGGTCTAATTTCTCTAATCAGTTTACGATGTTCATTTGTTTCGTGTAGGACTTGATCATTGGATTTTCTGTTTATCTATAGAAACCACATTTCCACAGCCATCATATGTTTTTCAGCTTGTCTGCTCATTGTCCACACTTCACATCCATACAAAAGTGCTGGTTCTATGTAGCACCTCAACACTCTTTTTCTCGTTGCAATTGACATCTTTTTAATTGGTCAGCATGTTTCTCATCTTGCAAAAGGCTACCTTTGCCACGGTAATTCTAGTTCTAATCTCTTCAAGGCATATCCCATCAGATATTATGACTGTTCTGAGATAATTGTACCGATTTACTTGTTCAAGAATATTCTCATTTTTAATTGTACATTACATTCCGGCATTTCCTTCTTTCTAGAGTCGACCATAATCTGTGTATTCTTACAATTTAATTCTAGGTTTTCACTGTGTGCAACAATCGCATCTACTAAATGTTGCCGATCCTGCTCACTGTCTGCAATCAACACTGTATCATCCGCATATATAATGGTATTGATGTTACGTCCCCAATGACGATTCCTTTCATACCCTCTACATTTCTGAAACTATGTTCACTGAACAGGGTAAAAAGATCTGGAGACATTACACATCCCTGTCTCATACCTCTCTTAATAGGCTGATATTAATTTACTTCATTATCAATCTTTATGACAGCTTGTTGTTTCAATATATGTGTTTTACCAGTGTTAGGTCTTTCCCATGAATTGTTAGATTTCAAGCATCTCTATCATATTGACATGTCTTACTTTATCACAAGGCTTTGCACACCAGACACACCAAATATCCAGCGGTGTTAATTTGCTCGAACTGTACTTATCTTTTTCGGAAATGTTCGGGCGAATGCAACCAGGTGAATCTGCAACTTTTTTAGAAAGTTGGTCTTGGATTTTCTTTTGCTGCTATCCGTCGTGGTCTATTGGATAATGCACACTTCTATCAAGAATGTTGCCCTGGCTTCGATCCACAGTGATATCCGAATTGAAGTTTCTTTCGACCAAGACGATTGAACATAAATTCCTGACATGAGAAGACCAATGGACGGCCTGAGTGTGGTATTCTTTCAGCGATACTGAAAGCTAATAATAAAGAACAACGGTCGATTGCTTGTTGATGCTGCATTCATGACACTCGTAACAACGATAACTGAGATCTAGGATTGACATGGTTGATCTGAAGGCATGTTAGAAATGTGGTATTAAGCCATAATATCAATTATCACATTTTACATACAGGGTCATATTGTCTGTGTTAACCACTGCGTCCTTACATTCATACTTGCTACAGTTTTAATGAAAGTGGATCGACTTATCTGCTTAATAGTTAATGACATACACACACATACAGCAACACTGACAGACATATTGATAGGCAGCCAGACAGACATATATAACGGTCGACAGGTAGACTGACTGACGAATGGTTAGAAAGTCAATCATATCGGACAAATGGACAGACATATACAGATACTTAAATATTGAGCACAACCCACTACTGGCAACGCTGATCGTATTCTGGTAAGAACCTAAGGCCTATCCACGTCAATGTGGTATCGTCCATATTGACGTGGATAGGCCTTAGGTTCATACCAGAATACTATCAGCGTTGCCAGTAGTGGGTTGTGCTCAATATTTAAATTTCAAATCCCGAAACAACCAAATAAATCAATATACAGATACACAGATATACCGATAGAATTATAGACTGAAAGACAGACAGACATACCGACTGGCTGAGATAAATACAGATTATTATATTAACAGGAAGGCAGACATATAGACATAAGGTTAGACTGATAGACAGAAGACACTCATGTCTTTAAGCCAGACTTCAATATAAAGAGATACAACAACATGGCTTACGTCATCTTGGAGCATTGTTTATCTCAGCGTCTGCAACCATCTTTTTTATGAATCCACCGAGGAAATAAACTGAAATGTTTGCTGCTCTGTATAAAAAATGGAAATGTCGTTTGATATCCTCTCTGGAAGTTAATCATTCCAATTTCACAAACCCTGTGATCGAGATTGAAGGAAAAGTGAGAAACCAGACTTCAGATAGAATTTATCTCTTTCACCTAAACGTCTCCTCTCCTCTGGTTTCCTCCTTAAAACACATTCGTCTACGTGAAACTATCAAATGCATATGTGGAGGTATCAAATCTATATGTGGAGGTATGAAATGTATATGTGGAGGTATCAAATCTATATGTGGAGGTATGAAATGTATATGTGGAGGTATCAAATCTATATGTTGAGGTATGAAATATATATGTGGAGGTATCAAATCTATTTGTTGAGGTATGAAATGTATATGTGGAGGTATCAAATCTATATGTTGAGGTATGAAATATATATGTGGAGGTATCAAATCTATATGTGGAGGTATGAAATGTATATGTGGAGGTATGAAATCTATATGTGGAGGTATGAAATGTATATGTGGAGGTATCGAATCTATATGTGGAGGTATGAAATGTCTATGTGGATGTATCAAATCTATATGTTGAGGTATGACATGTCTATGTGGATGTATCAAATCTATATGTTGAGGTATGAAATGTATATGTGGAGGTATCATATTTATATGTGGAGATATCACATTTCTGGCGTAAGCTGACACCGGAACTAGTAATAGGCCAGAAACCGAGGCATAAATGAACTGTAACAATGCGCGTACAGTGGATCAACCAACAACTAGTGATGTATTCAAATCCAAAACAGGCTTTATTTATTCATGATGGCAATTCAATACAAAATCCAGTACTCATACATTTTGCTGTCGTCTTCTCTTCCCTTGTCCTTGATGTTAACTAACTCCCCAACAACAAGCTACGTCACGACTTGAGCATCCTTCTTATTGTTCTATTAGGATGCTCAAGCGTGCTGTAGCCTTGCACGCCTAAGCTAATACAGGCATGATATCCATTCTGCTACACCTCCCTATCTTTGAAAATACTTTTTTTCCTTCAAAAGTCTTAACTCCTAATCCCTCTATCCTACACCTTCTCTCCTTACCTCCCATAATTTCTCTAATCCGCCCCAAACTAACTCTATTTTAAGTAAATATTACATTCTATTTGTAACTCTTTTCCCTGTCACATAGCAAACCACTATGAACTTCTTCTTCGTTTCTGGCGCTTCACAGTTTCTGTACAAAATATATATATCAATAGAACGTCTCGTATCAATCGTTATCGTGCACTTGACATTATGAAATTTCTCACTCTTTCACAACACAGGATAGACAGAAAAAATGTAGTTAGGAAAAGTAAAGAAGGGGTGCGCACCCTATTTATGAAAAGTATAAAGGAATGAATAGTCAACACAATCACATTTACCTCTCTTGCCAACGAAAAAACTTTTGTAAAATGTTTTTTAAAATATATCTTATGAAATACATCTCTGTTCACTATAAATTAAGTTGATCTAAGTTTTCTCAACATTTATATACTCAACATTTATATTGCCATCCACAACCTTGTCTATATTTCACTTATCTCACCTCCAACCACGAACCAATGTTCATATTCCATGAACATTTTAAATTAATTAACGCTGTTTTTTCACAGCTCCTATATCTTGCCCCCTCACATCCCATGATACGCTTCCTTGTTTATCTATTCCATATACCCAACCTTATATGCTGCCATTCACAGCCCCCTTTTTATCTATTCTCTATTAACCAACTATCATATCGTTACTCATAATATGGTATCCAATCCATATATTTTCAAATAATGCTGACTTTAATGCAGCTCCTATTTTAACTTTCCCATAACCATCCCTGGCATATGCTTTTAATACTTCATAGCCGTATCAACCTCTTCATGCTGATTATCACAGCAACAGAATATACCCATGAACATATTATTCACTAAGATAATGTGTCTCTCTACCAGTCCTCAGTAGTTTATTACTATTTTCTGAACGAAGGGTACTATATAAAGTCCCGTGTATTGTTTTTATACTGGACAAAACCATAACTGTTTGTAATTTAAACTCAACTTAACCAACACATTTATAAATAAGGTAATTCTTATTTAACACACAAGACATTTCACTTAAATTATGAGTTAAGCGAAATAAAATCACAACAGGACATCATACCCCCCCCCCCCCCCCCCCCCAAGTTTTTATACATCATTTATGTTTCCCCTCATATTAAATAAAGATATCAACTCATTCAAGGAAAAACATATTTTAAAATAATATAACATACATCCTATCTATTGTTAGTCTCTTTTATGGACTAACAATAACTTATTTATCTATTTAAGAAAACTCAAGAAGTCAAAACATAAAATCAATCGGCAATAAAATTACAGAAAAAAAATATATGTTTCACTCGAATTTACATCCATATTAGTTATCTTAATACCTAAATATGTCTACTCCTCAAGACAATTCATTATAAGTATCAATAGAACCAATGTGTCATATACATCATCAAGTATCTCTTTCCTTTTTAAATCATGAAATTTATATCTTGCTATCTGCAGTATTTTCTATCAATTTATCTCCTACGTTTCCATTTCTTCAATAACTCCAAGTTCCTTTGAATAAGTGCTATCTCCACATCAATATCTTCTTCTTCGTATAAAGTATTACTTTCTTCCATACTACTATTTGATTCTGACTTTTCATCCATTTCCTCTTCTTCATCTGTATGTCTCTCGCTAGCAGCCGCTAATTTCTTCCGTTCTATATCCCATCTAATTTGTCTATCATTATTTCTTAACGACCTTTCTAGTAGAGGCATATCCTCGCCGCTTGAAGAATAATCTCTAATTCTTCTCTGTCTTTTCACTTCTTTTTCCCTTTGTCTCTCTATTCTCCTTTTCACTGCTTGTCTAGTATTTTTAAATGGGGCGTTTACCTCCTCTTCCATAGATTCTGCACTATCATAATAACCCTCATTCCTATTTTTTTCTTCTTTTATTATCGTTTTCGGTATTGTCTGTTCTTGAGTATCATCACAAACTGGAGTTGTTATTAACTTGACTTTGTGCTGGATCTTTTCTAAAATCTGGGGTTATTGTAGCTCTTCTGACGACTTGTTCATCTAAGTATACGGTGTCTGAATAATAATTATTATTATAACTATTGTTTCTCTTCTCATCCTCATCTCTTCTTAAGTGCTCTACGTGTGCCCTTGCCACATGTCCCGTGATCTGGTTCTTTATACTGTACGATACATTTCCTAGCTTTTCTAAAATGTAATAACCTGGAACCCAACGAGCATCAAACTTAGAGTTCCTTCTATGCTTCTTGTAATAAACCCTATCACCTACTTTAAATTCCTGTAATTTTGTATTCACGTTTCTGTACTTTTTCTGTCTTTCTCTAGCTTTAATTATATTATTCTTTAATCTTACGTGTGCTTTATGCATTTCTTGTATGATGACCTCTTGAAAGTCTTCCCCCATATATTTACGTCTTGGTTTTAACAGATTATCTATAGGATAGTATTGGCTCTCTCTCCCGTGTATTAAATAAAATGGTGAAAACCCCGTGCTCTCATTTTGATTTGTGCGTATAGCGCTAAGCGCAGGTCCTAGGAATAGATCCCAATCTTTTTCATGTTCATCGACAATCTTTGCTATAACATCGTACAATGTCCTATGTTGTCTTTCGTTCTTAGCATTTGAAGAAGGTCTATAGTATGAGGTCTTTATATGTCTTATATTCAAATCTTTTAATAACTTTTCAAATTTCTTATTCACAAATTCTTTACCATTATCCGTAAGTACAATCTGTGGGCAACTAAACCTTGGTATAAATTCCTGTAAAAAGATATTAATGATAGTATCTGCGCTCTTGTCTGGGATTGCATAGATTTCCGGCCAGAGACTGTAGACGTCCACTATATGAATTAGATATACGTTCCCCGATAATGTTCTAGGGTGAGGATCTGATATATCTAAACTAACTTTTTGCATAGGAAACTGAGGAATATCTGTATCTTGTAAAGGACACTTAATTGTTTTCATATTCCTTAATCTGCATCTTTCACACGTATCGACATATTTACAAGCAGTTTTAAATAAATTCGGCCAATAATATTTATTCGTGAGTGCTTTCACTAATTTATCACGACCGAGATGACCATTCTTATCATGATATGCTTTTAAAACTTCACCTTCTAAATGTTTTGGAATATATTTCCTTAATTGTTCGTTTCTTTCATTCATGTAATATAACTGTTCATCCTCTTGCAAAACTAAATAATTCTTCTTATACTTATTCTCATCCGTTTCTTTTAATTTCTGTTTTATTTCTAAGACTTTTGGATCTAATTCTTGTTCTTCTTTCATATTAAATTGTGCTAAATGTGGGTCTTCTGCTCTAGGTTCAGACTCTTGATCCGACGGTAAACTCTCAAAATCTTCTCTATTTATTATGGCAGAATCTAATATATTTACTTGCCAGTTTCGGTCGTCTATCTCCGGTTCACCTTCGTCTTCCGTGTTTCCTGATGACTGTGGATACGGGATTCTAGACAATAAATCAGCACATGTGTTAATCCTACCTGGTATGTATTCTATTCTAGTATTGTATCCCTGTAGATTCAATGCCCATGTCTGTATTTTCCTGTTCTGCACTGGAGCTTCTAACAAAGATTTTAAAGGCATGTGGTCAGTTCTAATAATGAAATTTGCGTTATGTAGATAGTAGTTAAGTTTCTGAAGAGCATAATGAATAGCATAAGCCTCCTTCTCAATAGTCGACCATTTCCGCTGAGACCTGCTAAGTTTATGAGATAAGAAATAGATTGGCCTTTCATTTTTAACCCCTGGTATTCCAGATTCTTTTCCTTCATATGGTTGAACCAAACACGCTCCTATAGCATTATCTGAAGCATCTGTATATAATATTAGCTGTTTATTCAAATCTGGATATGTCAATAGTGGCACTACTGTTAAGCTATTTTTTAAAAACTCGAACGCTTTTTGACATTCATCATCCCACTTAAATCTAGCGTATTTGCCAGTTAAGTTAGTAATAGGCTCTGCTATTTTTGAGAACCCTGGAATGAAACGCCGATAATACCCACAGGTTCCGATAAACGCACGAACTTCTTTTACGTTAGTTGGAGGAGGTAGTTCTTTAATAACCTTTATCTTGTCCTGATCTGGTTTAATTCCGTCTCTATTAATAATATACCCCAAATATTTTGTCTCTGTTTTTAAAAATTCGCATTTACTCAGCTTCAGTTTGACATCATGTATTCTTAATCTGTCGAATACTAATTTTACATGTTTTAAGTGATCATCGTACATCTCCTGCTGTATAAATTAGAATGTCATCTATGTATGCCAATGCACACTTTTGCATACCCTCTAATACTTCATTTATTAACAACATGTATTGAGATGGAGCCGTTCGAACTCCGAATGACATTCGTAAAAATTCGTAAGAACCCATATGAGTACAGAAAGCACTTTTCTTTTGAGCATCCTCCGACATCGGGATACACCAGAATCCTGATCTTGCGTCTAGTGTCGTGAAGAATGTAGAGCCATTAAGTAAGCCCAAAATATCATCAATCACCGGCAATGGGTACGCTACATTCTTAGTGATTTTGTTCAACGCCCGGTAGTCACAACAGAATCGATGTGAACCATCAGCTTTGGTCACAATTACTATCGGAGATGACCATTCTGACTTCGATCTTGTTATTATTCCTGCTTTCAACATATCTTCTATTGCCTTTTCAACAATTTCTCTATTTCTTAAGGGAGTTCTATACGGTTTTAAACTAATTGGTGGATGATCTCCAGTATCTATTTCCATCGTAACTGTTTTTGTCCTTCCCAATTCTAAATCATTAATTGCAAATACATCCTGATTCTCTTTTATAAGTTGTTCTAATACTTTCTTATTTTCTGGTGGAGTTTTTAACTGTGCCAACAATTCTTGCTCTCTTGTCATTTTGTCTAATGAATGTATTTGGGCTGTATTTCTTCTGAATGGATGGATCAATGCACGTTCCCTTTTCTTTCGCGTCTGCGTCTGTTATTAATTCTTTCACTAGGAGTTTCTGAATAATTTGTTCCCGGCATTTCTACTCTATCTGTTGCTAATATGTCATTAATGTTATGTTCTACTTTGGCTATTACACATCCTCTGTATAATTTAATTTCTCTACCTGTGTTGTTAATAATCATTACTGGAAAAGTCAAGTGTTTATCTAATGATATTATTCCATCTGGGACTTCTAGACCAGGCTCATCAATTACCTCCCTTTGCAATTCAGTGATTCTAACTGTGTGTCCTGCTAAATAATATGGGTTTCTTTTACCTTTGCCTGTATCAAATTAACCGACTGTGGTTTTACCGTCGTAGACATTTTAACTCTAACCAGTGCTGATATATGCATGTCTTCCTCTAAATCTACATATACGTCCTTGAATTTTAATTTGTGTAAATCAAAAAAAAGTCTTACACCGTTTCTTGTTAAATAAATATCTTCCTATAAGCATATTTCTATTTACATCTTTCACTACATGAAAAAGATGTATTACGTTGATCCCTCCTAATTTAGAATTCATTATTGTTTGTCCAATTACTTGCAAATTTTGTCCTGTAACAGAGTGAAGATTATTATGACTCCTAAATATTCTGCAATTTCTCATTATTTTATATAAAAAAACTTTCTTTGATTACACTAACCTGAGCTCCTGAATCAATTAATGTACGAACTCTATATTTTCCTATTTCTATTATACATGAGCTGGGATCTGTTTTATTCTCTGTAAACTGTTTGATTTCATCTAGTTGAAAGTATTCTCTACTCGTTCCTACTATACCTGTTATTAAAATATTCTTTAAATCTTGGGACCTTAGTTATTTTCCCTCCTACTACAGGTCCTATTTAATAGGTAGGGCGCCGGTTTTCCTGCGTTCTTGTACTTGTAAAACTTCTGTGTCTATCTTCAACATTCCTATTTAATCTGCTATTGCCATTTCTACTTTGTGTATTCGACTGGACACGCCTGTTACCACAGAAGCGAAAAATGTGTCCCCGTTGGCCACAAAACCAACAGACTATATTTGTGTTATTTGTGTTACCTACCGTCTCACTTGTAGGATTTCTCATTTGTCTTCTTTCATTATAAGCACTTCTATTACTACCTTGTAATGTCTGTATACCTCCTCTCCTATTCCATCCGAACCTTGTTTGTCCTATCTCCATAGGCTCCTCAATCCTGTCTTCTCGACTAGTTCCTATTTCTCGTCCTACTCTCAATCTAAATCTACGTCTCAAGTTCTCCTCGTGTACCGCTATATCTACAGCTTGTGATAACCTCTCAGGGTTTTCCCTCATCAGCTTAAATTTCAGTCCATCTGATTTTATACCATCTACAAAAATCCAGACCAACATCCTCTCCACCTCTTCTCCTCGTACGTTCTGTCCTAAGAATGCTTCTTCAGCCAGGTTAATCAACCTATCGCTGAACAATTGTACAGTTTCTCCAGTGTTTTGTTTGGACTGTCTTAACACCGAAAACGCATGTTGTGGGTCCGTTATTTCAGCGTACTTATGGGCCAGGTCGTCCTTGAACTGCTCCCATGTCTCATCTACCCTAGCTTCTAATTTGCTTCTGATATGATCAGAAAACCGGTTCTGTTGCTGCCTGATAAGCAAGTTTCATTTTCTCTTCATCTGATGCTGACACCAAATATGCATATTTCTCTATTGAAGTTATCCACTTCTTAAAATCTTTTGCCTGTCCGCTAAATTTAACAATTTCAGCTGCCATTCCTTGTTTTTTCATGACTGTGTTGAGTTTACCTATTACCGTTCCTACCCCCGTCAAAACTTGTGCCAGTGAACCTTCTTCTGCCATGCTGAAATATTTTACTATACACTATACAATCAAATTCACATTTATAACAACTTATCTAAATGATCTTATTAAAAAAATGTTCTCTTAGCAGTTATACTTTAATTAATTACCATCTTAATCCAAGAGAAGCGTGGATTTACGTATGTTCGTTGAAAGTTTTTCCTCAGTCACGGTTCACGTATAACTCAAACGTCTGGAGTTCGTATTACTTATTAGCCATCCAAACGATAACGTGACTTCAGTGATGTCCTTCTTCTAACGTCTCAGGTTTTGCCACTTTCACTTTCAGCTCCTGGTCGAGCCCCTACCAGACTTGATATTTTCTTTTCACCCGATAACAGGGCACATCTAGGCGACGTCTTGAAAACTGGTCTAGCTCAATAAAGCGATTTGAATTTGGGTCCCCTCTTCAGCAGGTCGGCAACTTAATTTGCCCAACCACCTCCGAGGTTTCCCTATCGATATATTCGCCTTTGTTGAAAAACATTCTGATTTACTAGAGCAACCACGAGTGAAAATTTCTTCGTAATTTCCAACCAAAGGAGCAATTGGCTTGATTTTTCAGGCACCCAAGGTCACGGTTCAATGAACATAACGGCTTTGAGTTCGCTCTAGGTAGTCTTGATACAAAGAAGGTAACCGCTCTCTCAGAACAACATTTCCATTTAATTCAAGTTGTTTATATTCGTTTTGAAATTTCTTTGCTCCTGGACCTGGACAAATCTTAGCATGTGACTGGCTGACCTTCAAACACAAGGCAAGGTTACTAACGGCTGTAATACTGGCAGGTCAAACTTTATAATATTTTTGACAAGAATCCCGTTACTTCAAATAGTTATGATGAGAACAGCTTAGCAACACTCCATAGGCAATCATGTTATGCAGATGGCTCTATTCACAAATCTTGATATATATGCCTTTAATTTAGAAAGTGTCCGAAAAATGTTGAAATTTTGACTTTACTCAATTAGAAATGGTCCGATTTTGAAATGTTTGTTTAAATGAGTATCTAAAATTTTCAAGAGAAACTCAAATACTATAGACTGACATCAAGAGTGACTTTCTTACTTCACATTGTACCCGCGACATCCAAGTAAAAAATCGAATCCTGGTCACGACACCAATAATCCAACTGTAACAATGCGCGTACAGTGGATCAACCAACAACTAGTGATGTATTCAAATCCAAAACAGGCTTTATTTATTCATGATGGCAATTCAATCCAAAATCCAGTACTCATACATTTTGCTGTCGTCTTCTCTTCCCTTGTCCTTGATGTTAACTAACTCCCCAACAACAAGCTACGTCACGACTTGAGCATCCTTCTTATTGTTCTATTAGGATGCTCAAGCGTGCTGTAGCCTTGCACGCCTAAGCTAATACAGGCATGATATCCATTCTGCTACAGAACGACTGAATCGTTACATGACAACTGTAAATAATTTACTGATTCTATGCTTGCAAAATCTTTCGGCACAAAGGCTGGTAATCTTTTTTAAATATTTCGGCCAAGTCGGGACAAAATCGGTGTATGTGGCAGAAGATAACATAACCCATACATTATCAGTAATACTTGTGCAGCCCCTGTCGGTTGATATTGGTGCAGTTTTGGCGTTCAGGGATTAAAATGTCTGATTTCTATTTTCTCTTGACATTTTCACTTAAAATCTGGATTTTTCCTGATGGAAGACAATGCGACTTCATATTATTTTTTGTGTGTGAAATAAATTGCATCTTTTCATGTCGTTAGAGTAGAAAATGCCTCATGGTTGAATAACTGGGTGTCTTTTCTCATGATTGTATACGTGTACGCATATGTATGGCCTCTCTCTTGTGTGTATGCGTGTGTTTGTGTGTTAAGACTGCATACCATGAGAGTGTTAAGACGTTAACTATTCGATAATCATCACATGTCTTGCCAGCTAACGATGGCGTTCAAGTCTCTCCACAGATCTCGGTCCTTTGTTGTCAGGATCAACTCTGCTGATGATATCCCTCTGTGTTACAGTGATAGTCCACGTCATCTCTGGACCTGTCTCTGCCTCTTCTTTCGCACACTAATATTTCCTGTCGGAACCATATTTTTCAACGGCCCTCTTCTTGTTACATGACCTATTGATAACTTTGTTATGGGAAAAGAGAAAATAAAAAAAATAAAAAATAAAAGATTGCATTTGGTAGTTTTGTCTAGTGGTATTCCAAAAACTATAAGACAGGGTATACGAGACTGTCATGACTGTGAAATGGCGAAACATGATCGAGACAGATGATCGCTGGATGTGGTGACATAAACACCATCGCCACGATTATCACCCAGATACTGAATCTCTCTCACAAAAACACTTACACACGCACGCACGCACGCACGCATAGCCACACTGACAGATATACAGACAGACGGGAGGATAGACGGGCTGGTGGCGGGATGGCGGAAAGACGGTCAGATAGACAGATAGATAGCAAGAAAGATTGATGGACGAACGGACGGTTAGACGGCTTGACGGACGGCGAGCTAATTGACAGATGGACATAAGAAAACATAAAAAGATATACTGTCACACAGACATGTACTTTGAATGACATAAACACAGAAATACAGATAAATAGATAGCTAAATAGATGAATTTAATTTCGACTAAAGAAATAAGTAGATCCAACATTGCACACGTCTGCGGTCTGATTACCAGCTTGTGGTATTGTTTATCTCATCATCTGCAACCACCTTGTTTGAAATTCAGCGAGGCCAGAAACTGTCATGTTTGCTGCTCTGCATAAAAGATGGAAATGTCGTCTGATGTCCCATTTGGAAGTTTGTCATTCCAATATTGAAAACCCGGTGATGAAGATTACAGGTGCAGTGAGAAACCAGACTTCAGATATAATTAATCTCACCTTACTCTCTTTCTCCTAAACATCTCCTCGACCTAGGTTTTCTCCTTCAAACAAGTAAGTCTACGAGGAGATATCACATTTATATGTGCAGTATCACATTTCTTTCGTAAGCTGACATCGGAACCAAGAATAGGCCAGAAACTAAGATTTAAATAAACGAGGAAATTGTCACGTGACAATTCTAAACCCTTTACCGATTCTTTGCTTGCACAATCTTTCTGCACAGAGACTGGTAATTATGTTTAAATATCTCGGCCAAGTCGGGACATATACGGTAGAAGCCACAGAAGATAAAGTAACTCATACATTATCAGTAATACGTGTACAGTGCCCGCTGACTGATGTTAGTGCAGCTTTGACCGTCAGGAACTCAAATGTGCAATTCCTATTTTCTTTTAACATTTTCTTTAGTAGACTGGATTTGATCCTTCTAGAAGACACAGGGTGTTTATTTCATTTACATTGTTGAATAAGTCGCATCTTGTCATGCCGTTAGAATAGAAAATAGCTCTAGTCAGTGGATGTTTGTATGTGTGTGCGTGTTTGGTGGAAATAAAGAATGACTGTCAGACAGATACCATCAAGGTAAACTTCAAAATAAACACATACAGTAACACAGCACCCAGTCTGCGGTCTTCTGACCATTGCATATCCGATTGTTTATCCGATCGCGTCCAAACAACTTGTTTGGAATTCCCATTTAATGTTTCGCTGCTCTGCATAAAAGATGGAAATGTCGTCTGATGTCTTCTCTGAAAATTTATCATTTCAATGTCACAAACCCGGTGGCAGCGATTAAAGGAGAGGGAAAAGCCAGGTTTCAGATAGCATTAATCCTGTGTTTCTCTCCTGCAACTAAACGTCTCCTCGCACACAAGGTTACTGCTTCAAGCATATACGTCTACGTGAAGACCTAACATTTATATGTGGAGGTATAGTCTTATTTTTTTTTTTTGCCCCAATATAAACATCCATATCTCAGTAACCAACTGAGGGAAAATTATGAGATTTAGTATATAACCTTATCATTATGTCCACCCAACAAAAAAAAATTTTGTTCTGGAGATTTTACAGCAGATTTCAAAGTTTGTTTATATGCGGTATATAATTTACGGGTCTGAGATGAAATTCATAATTTTAAATGTATTACAGCGTAGCCAGACAATCAGCGCTCAATGTTGAATATTGTACGTGTTTTGAAGGGATTGGCCTTATGCCAACTCCCCGCGTTGTTCAAACTAGGACTGTTCAGAGGTGTCTCAAAATGTGGGTTATTTCATGAAACCTGATTAATATGTTTTTTTTTTTAAAATCTTACCACTTATCGCTAACATTGAAATGTGTGAATATTTTTCAATGAGATTTAATGCGAAATTGTACACTTCAAAGAATCGCTATTAAGTTGTACACATATTTTTGTCAAGAAGCTGATCGCAGGAAACTGTTTTATACTATTACAAATTCCGAAAAAAGAACAGTGCATGCATTGGGTTTGAGTAAACGGTAATTTCGTCGATGGGTGCAAGAATCTGGAATTAAACCACCACGCAATAACAAAACGGTAGGTAGAAAGATTATTGTAGACAGCTTTGACAAAGATGTCATAAGGCGAGCTATTATAAAAATGCTTTAAAAAGTGGCTTAAAATTCGACAGGGTCGACTTCATTGCACCGGGTTCTATCCCATATGGCTCGGTCTCTTTCCGCAGCGCGGAAAGCATCGCACAAAGCACGAACTCCGCAGCTCTAGCGACGACCCACAGAAGTCTCCGAAAAATTTAACTCGTGAACCGAAGGATGCGGCCCGGAATCGAACCCACGACCTTTGGAGCCCGAGTCAAAAGGCTTGACCTACTTCGCCACGGAGACTCCTAAAATTATAAAAATTTTGGATTTTATATCCAGGATTATCCAGCATTATAAAAATGCTGGATGCCAAAGAAACAGTGACTGTAAGAAAACTTAGGGTTTGGTTCAGAAAGAACAATAACATAGAGCTATCCAAAACAACTTTGTGGAAAATTATAAGGACATTATCTTCACTATTTGAAAGTACAAGGGCGGTAGAAATAATCTTTGCGAGCAACCGCATTTAGGAGCCATGAGAAGCAGATACCTACGTGAAATAAGGGAAATGCGCAAAGAAAATTATGGCATAGTGTGTTTGGATGAAATGTGGATCAATGCGCACCACACAAGTGATAAGGAATGGCAATCAGTGGATGGACAGATAAAGCGATATGTGCCCAGTAGTATAGGACAGCTTTTGGTCATGGCCCATGCTGGTAATACGCATAATGGCTTACAACAGAATGCTGGGCTCGTGTTCGTATCAAAGCATACAGACAATATGGATTATCATAATAAGATGAATGGTAATGTATTTAGAGATTGGCTCGAGAATACTGTGCTTCCATCCCTAGATAGACCGTCGTGTCCAATTATGGACAATGCATGATATCAATGTTGTTGCCCAAGAAGACAAAATACCTACAGCATCGAGCACAAAGGGAGCAATAAAGATATGACTCCGAATGGAAAACATACCATTTCCAGAAACGTATTTCTAGCTAGAATTGTTGTCCCTTGTAAAACAGACGCCAAAAAGCAAGAAATATCAAATCGACAAGTTGATAGAAGAGCATCGTCATGGGTGCTTGAGACTTCCGCCGTACCATTCTCATTTTAACCCTATAGAACTTGTGTGGGCTAAAATTAAAGGACAGGTGGCAGCTGACAATACTATATTCAAATTGTCTGACGTCAGAATACTAATCCAATCCGCGCTACTAAATATTGATAAAAGTTACTGGAAAAATGTGAGGACCATGTGTTGAAAGAGGAAGAGGATTATTGGAGAAAGGATGGATTGAATTTTATGCAACCGAGAGCAGTCATCAACCTATTGGAATCGTCCGACACAGATTAAGGTCTGAGCAGATCGCAGACCTTAATCCTCGTGCACACCAACTGGGATATTTTGCTACAAATATTCAGAAGAATTGCAGGCCCTAAACATTACAGCATCAGCATAATGTCAATGGCAACAGTTTGTATTCCATAGTGATGAATTTTCAATTCCGCAAGCCCTCAGCCGTGACAAACAACTGTATTGAAAACACACACACACACACACACACACACTAAACGCATTGAATACCAACAGAAGAGTAATATTGCGGTGGAAACTGACATATTGTGGCATAACAAGAAACGTGAGAGCAAACACGTTGTCAAATTAGGGGACAACACACGTGCATACGAATCAATCTATAAACTTCAATGAAAAGAGGACCAACATCTTGGTCGTTAAGAAGAAAGCCCACTACAGAGACACTGACAACTATTTTCATAGTGCAAAACAGGTAATCATGTTCCGTCTCTGAACGGTAAACAGCAGAGTAGACAATCTTTCACGAAGACTCAAAGCGGGTCTGTCACCCATGTGTACGTGTGAACAAACTACACAGACAGCTGAACAGATCCTTAAAAATGGAAACATGATGACTAAATTGCGGTATCATTTCTGGTCACTCCATACGCACATTAACGCACAGCTATTTGGAAGCTTTCACGAACTCAATATAAAAAGCTAACACGAATACTTGTGTACACATTATTAACCAGCAGCTGAAGAAACAAGAAGGAAATGAAAAATAAGGTAAGAAATATATTCCTTCTACTTTCCTGTCAATTTACAAATTATTTACCCCATGCCTCTGTAAATTCTCTGTCTTTACTAATATTACACATTGCACCCCTCTCGGGATTCTCCGTGGTGGAGTGGTCAAGCCGTCTGACTCGGGCTCCGAAGGTTGTATGTTCGATTCCGGGCCGCGTCCTTCATTTCACGAGTGCATTTTTTCGGAGACTCCCGAGGGTCGTCGCTGGAGGTACGGAGTTCGCGCTTTGTGCGACGCTTTCCGCGCTGCGGAAAGAAACTGAGCCATATGGGATAAAAACCCGGTGCAATGCAGCCGACCCTGTCGATTTTAAGCTACTTCTTTCATTGCACCCACTCCCATACGAATCCGGATACGCCTTGTGTGTCATCTGAATTGGCGGGGCTTTCATTACTGTAAACATAAATTTGTTAACGAGAAATCACTAGTTTTTCAGCAAAACATCAACGAAATGTCGCCGCTTTCGATGATGTAAGATGCTTTTGGACCTATCAAAGACATATTCTTTGGGTGGGGGTAAATATAAGACGGCTGGAAAAATTTCATAACGATGCAACAGACAGTTTTCAAAATAATTGATCGTGAATGAAGGCATTCTTTTCGGGACATACTATAACACATTTCTTTCGTAAACTTTCACCTTCACCAGAACTAGTAAGAAGCCAGAAACCGAGAATTAAATGAACGACTGAATCGTCACGTGGAAACTCTAAACTGATTCTGTGCTTGCATAGCCTTTCGTCACAGAGGCGGTAATTTGGTTTAAATATCCCGGCCAAGTCGGGACAAAATCGGTGGAAACTGGAGAAGAAAACATAACCCTTACATTATCAGTAATATAGGATGTATGTTTAATGATTGTGGGATTTTGTGAAATATTGTCGTTCCAAGTTTTATACTTACATTTTATGCTGCATGAGTTCACAGAGGGTAAATACAAAACTAGGAAGGGGCAATATTTAAAAAAAAAACAAAAAAACCACGGTCATTAAAAATATAACCTATACACTCACAGCCCCTGCCGGTTGATGTTTGTGCAGCGTTGACAGTCAGGGATTCAAATGTGAGATTTCTATTTTCTCTTAACATTTTCACTGGTAGATTGGATTTGATACTGATAGAAGACAATGTTTCAAGATGGCGACGGACAGTCGTGTTGTTTTGTGTTCGTTAACTTTTTCGAGTAGGGGATGGATTTATTCATCTCTTGCGTGTAATTGGTGTGCCAGGATGTAAAACCAGGAGTTTCTACTCAAGATCTGCGCTGGTGCTACGGAGTTCGTGCATCGAGCGAAGCCATCCTTGAGTGAATTTTCAGCAGCGTGTGTGGTTTTCTCAGTCTGTGTTTACGTTTTTTCAACATGGCGGAATAACGTGTTTTTTCCGAGCGGTCAGCAGTCAACATAACGAAGCAGCGTGGTAGCCGCGCAGGGACAAAGAAGCACGGTAAGCGCGGTGGTTTGAGGCGTTTTAGACTCAAGTGTCACCGTCTAGGACTCAGGAATATCCGTATTCTATATTGGAACTGTGCCAGTGTAAAACAACGGGGCTCTATTTTAGAAACCCTAGTTTACAGGAACGACATTGTAGCACTCCAGGAGACGAGACTGGGCGATCAGCTACTCCGAATTGCCGGCTTCAAATGTTTCTACAACAGACGACATCTGGGAACGGCGATTCTCGTTCGCGACAGCATGGTGGCGTCAGAGCTAGACATGTCCAGTTGGGACAGTGACGATATACAAATACAGGCGTTGAGAGTTCATTCCAGTATACCATTCGTGTTGGTTAATGTTTATGCCCGCAATGCGAGTATGGACGCCCAGAAGTGGCAGTGCTTAAGTGGCATATTAGGCCACGAGAGAAATGTTATTTTCTGTGGTGACTTCAACGCTAAAGGCAGAGCATGGGGAAACACTTCCTCCAATACACAAGGGGAGGAGCTCGAGACTGCACTGGAAACCATCGACCTGGTTTGTATTAACAGTGGCTGTGTCACCAGGACAGCAAGCCGTCCAGGCGATGAGGACAGTGCTATTGATCTGGCGCTAGTTTCACCTTCACTCACTACAGTGTGTAGATGGGGTGTCCTAGGACACCATGGCAGCGACCACCACCCGTGCAGCATATTGGTGGAGAAAGGCAGAACCAGGCAGCACAAGCTAAAGGTAAAGACGTTCCAGTATGAAAGTACAGGGCAAGATGTGGTGAGTAAAATAAGACGTGACAAGCGCAGAACGTTTCAGGGCAGGAAAAAAAGCTGGCAGCAGCCACCGTGGTGGAGTTTCGATGTGGAGAAGGCTTGGGTGGATAAGCGTAGTGCTGTAAGGAGATGGCAAAATGCCAAGAAGAACAGAGCTGGTCATCCTAGTCCCTGCTTGCACTTAGAAAGAGAGATGCACACAAAAGTAAGCTATTTCAAAAAAACTGGTCAAGGTGGTTAAAAGCGAAAAATGGGCAGAGGTGTGTCAAAGAGTAAGCACAGACAAGTCACTGAAATTGTTCTGGCGACTACATAAAAGCATGAGTGGTGTAGTCAAGAATAAGAGCATTTCTGACTTCCAAGGTGCTGACCTCACCTGGCAGAGGACTGACGAGGACAAGGGCAAAGCCCTCTTTGAACGCTACCTTGAGCAGAGCAACCAGCCAGACATGGGAGGCCGAAATCTGGACCAAGGAGGTCACCTCAGACAGATGCAAGGCCCAGAACACTTCGGATGAAGACACAGTGACAGTGAAAGAAATCAAGGCTGTGCTTCGACGATCAAAAAACAGTGCTCCAGGTCCTGATGGCATAAGATACGACGACATAAATAGGTGTACCGACAATGAGCTAGAGAAACTAGCAGACATGTACAACAACAGTATAGGGAGTGCTAGCATCAAGGAGGAATGGTTACACAGCTATCTGATTCCCTTGCCGAAGCCTGACAAAGACCACAAAAAATTCAGGGATATCGAATTATAACCATGCAGAATACAATAGGCAAGCTGCTGGAGAAGGTAATTGCCAGGAAAATATCAAGCCAACTAGAGAGGCAAGGTGTTTTCCCACCTACCCTGGGTGGGTACCGTCCAAAAAGAGAAACCTGGACCAATGCAGCAGTCTTTGCCCATGATGTCTATGAAGGTTTCCACTCAGGCACTGAAACCGTTGCTGCAGCGATTGATCTTGAGGACGCATACAACAGAGTACCACTGGATTTTTTAATGTTTCAGCTTCTTGAACTAAACGTAAGTCCATTCCTCCTTAGTTGGATCGCTGCAGCCCTCTACCAACGGAAAGTAGTTTTTAGATGTGGCAGTTGGACTTCGGAACCAACAACAATATATCCTGGCCTACCACAGGGATCATCATTATCTCCGGTACTGTACAACGCCTACACAGTGAGAATCACCAGTGAGCAGATCACTGAACCTGGCAGGACATTGTCGTATGCCGATGATGTTTTAGTGTATCGTCAGGGTAAGGATAGAGAGGAGGTTGCTGTGGAACTACAAACCGAACTCAATCGCATAAGTACTTGGTGTGATGAAGCTTGGGCAATGGTCAACCCAACAAAGGCAACAGTGACTTGGTTCTCGTTGAATAATCATATTGTCAACAATCCAACACCAACTGTAATGCTGTGTTCAGAGACGGTGGAAAGAACGCAGGCAATGAATTACCTGGGGATACGGTTTGATCGAAGCCTTGCTTATAATTTGCACATAGACCAGGTGATAACAAAGGCCAAGCGGGGTTTGGCAGCGATGCGGGTGATGGCGGCAGCAAACTGTGAGCAGCGCCATCTATGTCTTCTGTACGAGGGGCTGGTCATGTCTGTTTTGGAGTATGCAATGGCAATCCTGACTCTCAGCCATAAGCAGATAGAAAGGATGGAAAGGATACAGAATGAAGCTATGAGCATTATTCTTGGATGTACAAGAGATACAGCATGCAGGGCGATGCACTACCTTCTTGATTTTCCAACCATTGAAGAGAGAATACAAGTTTGCAGGGCACGCGCCTACCTCAGAATTAACGCAAACACACAACATCCACTGCATAGTGAAATTAGGAAGGTGAAGGGCAGCAGGTTAAAAAGAGGACGGTCGTGGATGGGTCAAGCCGAAGACATTCTTCAACAGGTGTGTTCACTTGAGGACTTAGAACCTGGCGAGGAGTGGGTGCAAGTGCCAACAGACTTCTGCACATCATTTTCAGTTTGCATTCAACTAGATAGAAAATGCAGACAAGAAAATCCGGCTGCTGTTGAGGCTGAAGTACAAGCGTTGATTTTCGAGAATTCGCTAGACGGTGACGCGGTCATCTACACAGATGGGTCGGTCGTCCGACATGTGAGAAGCTCATGGGCCCTTACAGCTCGGGCCGGAGGGAGAATTGTGAAGGAGGACTCTGGTGCTTTCACTGAAACCACAAGTAGCCTGACCATGGAAGTCATGGCAGTAAGTAAAGCAATAACATGGCTCGAGACACAGACATTCACTAGGGCCTGTTTCCTTAGCGATTTAATGAACATGATTAAGAGGATAGAGAAGGGGTCGATCCGAAGAGAATGGTTGCTGCCTCTGAAGCGGTCTCGGCTGGCAAAGATTAGTTTCATCTTCGTGCCAGGTCATGCGGGAGTACAAGGAAATGAGCGGGCTGACAAGCTCGCAGGTGAGGCTACTGTGGAGGGCGGACGCGCCATGGACCAGGCTGACATTCTGAATGCTCTACGAGAAGTGAGACTTTTGCGAGAACCAAGTGATGACTGTGAATCTACAACCATGGCCAGACTGCGGGAGCAGCAAATTAAAAGAGGGGTGGCCAAACAAGAACACTACGCAGGAAGCCAAAGAAGATTGATAAACCAACACAGAACTGGCGTCGTTAGCCGCTACACGCTGCGGGATTTGCTGAGGAGGGGATCCGAGCACTTATGGACTGAATGGTTCGATGTGCAACGAGGATGATCTGTCGACTAACTAACTAACTAACTAATAGACTTTTCATTTTGTTTTATTGTTGAATAAAATAGATCTTATCAGGTCGCTAGAACAGAAAATATGTCATGTCTGTGTTAGTGGTTGTCTCAATTCATGAATATGTGTGTATATTTGTATGTGTGTGTGTATATTTGTATGTGTGTGTGTGAATGTGTGTGTGTGTGTGTGAGAAAGAGAGAGAGAGAGGAGAGAGAGAGAGAGAGAGAGAGAGAGAGAGAGAGAGAGAGAGAGAGAGAGAGAGAGAGAGAGAGAGAGACGACTGCATATTAAACGTCTTAAAACCTTAACAACTTAGTGATGAAAAATTAGGAAAATAAATAAACATGAAAACTCTGATGGTTTTGTCCAATCGTGTCAAATAAATGTAGAAACTGATGCCTGAGATACTGATTAACTGTGACCCCGGGAAGATTAACCCGGTCAACAAATGCCCGCAGAAGTCGGATGTGTCGGCCTAACGGCGCAAGAACGCAGCTCTGCTGTAAACAGGCACAACGCAATCACATCTGAAAAAAACAACTCCGGATGAACGAAGAAGGAGAAGGAAGATTAACTGTGAAATGGCGAAACATAGGATCTTGGCTGAAGGTCAATTGTAGTGACGTTAAAAACAATTTCAAGCTTAACAGTTTGACACTTAATGACACACACACACACACACACACACACACACACACAGCAACACACATAATGTCACACCGATAGACAGATAGACAAAGGATACACAACTATTTGCAGACAGAAGGACGCGCGGACGGATAGACAGGCATATCGGACGGCCTGCCAGAGAGAGAGAGAGAGAGAGAGAGAGAGAGAGAGAGAGAGAGAGAGAGAGAGCGAGAGAGAGAGAGTTATAGAGAAGGAGCGAACGAACAAAGGAACTTAATTTTCCAAAGGTTAAGACCTTTGCACGCATTCCGTCTGATATTCTGTCCTTTTCCTAGAGAGGGAAAGATACATCGAAGACAGAGAGTTAGACTGAATAAGGTCAATGTAGATGGATAGATAAACAGACAGAGTGTCAGAAAACATTAATGCCTTACACAGTAAAAACACAATATAAGCAGACACAACAACACCACACACGTCGGCGCCCTGACTGTCCCCGTTTGGTACAGGTGATCTGATTGTCTGTAACCATCGTCTTTGGAATTCACCAAGTTCATAAATTATATACAAACTGGTGCTTTCTTTAATTCCCATTTCGTGTGCCATATCCACATTACATGTTAGCTGCAATAGATTGATGCTGTCAATGTTATGCCTCTAGCTATAATGATTCACTGACTGTTGTTCGTCCATCTCCTTACATTGACACTGTGGTCCTGTCTACCTCTTGTTTCACCGCATGGAACTTGTCTTTATACTGTGGCTTTTAACTGATTCAGTGCCGAAGGATAATATATCGCCACATGTGACATCCCATTTGAACTGAAGGATGATATATAGAGTCATAGTTTTTTTTTTCTTCGCACTGAATCAGTTAATATGGTCAAACTATATTCGTACATCTCTGTTATTATATCTTAAGACAGTTCTAATTTAATTCCCTTTGGATTAACTCTACAAGCAAAGTTTCTAAATTAACAGGAAGAGGTTGTCTAGGTAGAAGTGCCTATTCAAATAGGGTAACACATGAGGAAACGAGGCCGACCCTCTCGAGTTTAGAACTTTTTGCCTGGTTCAGGAATACTGCCACAGAAGCAAACAAAGAACTGACGGACGACGGCGGAGATACAATTCTACAACCAGAACAAAGAAAGTCACATACTTATGGTGGGAATTAAAGAAGGCAGGAAATGAATATCCCCACCTGCTAGTGTCATTGTTAATTGCTAGTATGAGCTTGTTGAAATGTAGTCATCAATCTACATTCATGAATGTAGCGAGTTAAATTATGTGGTAACAGATACTGGGCAGGAGACTGGAAATCTGATAAATAATTTAATTATTGGCCAAGAAATGCTTCCGTTTCTTTCTTTTAATTGGATCGGAATTTATATTTGATATCATTATCGTGTGTCTCAGATTTGGAAGTAGACCGTTTGGAATCGATTTGCATACAATGGTATGAGTGCCAGAAAATAATGGCAAACTACTGAACATAAACTGACCCAGTAATTGAAAACAGCCGGAAAATGTTGGGATGGACAGCTACGTCCTGTAAAGAATATGCATCTAACTATCATGTTTCAGTTTATCGTAAAAATTGGAACCACCGTGGGAGTTATAACTGATTACAGAAATAATAAAAGCTGCAGTAAAGTATACATTTAGTTGCATGTCATTTACAGAACGCTTGCAGTCAACTCACAATTGTTTGGCTCTTTATGATTTACCAGCTCCGTGGCGAAGAGGTTACTGACGCGGTTCGTAATCCCGCATACCTTGTTAGAAACACAGCTGCGGGCGATTTGGCAGCAGACCGCCTTATGTTGTTTTTTTTTAAACAAATGGTATGGATGCCTGGTGGTTCAGAAAGCAATGGCAAACTACTGAACGTAAACTTGCCAAGAAATCACAAAGAGCCAAAAATATGCTGGGTTGACTGCAACGTCTTGTAAAGGATATACAACTAACTTAATGATTTACTAGACAATGCTAGTTCATATAGAACACTATTCAACATTACTAACCATTTATACAATACTCGTAGCCAGGGTGGCATAGAGATTAGTGCGTTTGGATACAGACAATGATCCGGTTTCAACTCCGGTAGAGTGAGGATCGTGTTGTACCACTAGTACTGCTCATAGATCCACCTAGCCTCACAAAATGTGTGCCAGATAATTTTCAGAATAATCTGGAAATTGTCTGTGATGGACGGACAACGAGGAAATGAAATGAGCACCTCACTCTGGAATCTGAGATTCTAGCTACCGGTGCCCCTGTCGGCATCTTTGTTATACTTAACTGTATCTATATTTGATGAAAATCTGCTTGTGTATCTGTGTCTGTGTGCGCGCGTGTGTGTTTATGTGTATGTGTGTGTGTGTGTGTGTGTTGTGTGTGTGTGTGTTGTGAACGCGCTCGCGCTTTAAAAAATACTATGATAAAACCGAGTTCTACCGTTAACAAGGTCATGATTATCAGGTGGCTAGCTAGGTCTTATTTTCCATTTGCAATGAATATTATTTTCCCAAAGACAATTATAACATTTTACTTGGTGTTATTGTAACCTTCCCTCCCCCCACCTCCGCCCCCCCCCCCCACACACAAACCACAACAACAATTCTTACTTAGTGTATAACCTAATAGTAGCCCTATTCTTCATTTTGATCTAACCATTTTTTTAGCAGATTCAGTGCCAACCAAACAGTTGGTCTGAACCTAACAAAAACTCTATGGTTGAAAGTGGAAAGTAAAGGTGTGTCACATTTATGACTTGAAAGTTGTTAATATGGTAGCAGATATGTTGTATTATATATCAGATTAAAGGAGGAGTACTTATGGAAAACTACTGTATATAAGCCCAAAACTTACACGGGAAGGAATTCGCTTAAGATGATTAATAATCACATAATAATTAATCAGTTAAATCCTCTTACTGCATTTATATACTCATTTTCTAATTTTCCTTCACGTTCATCTATTCATATATGTGTGGTTATTACTTGAGTGATAATTATGCACTGCGTGACTAGTTTATTTATCTAGCATTTTACTTCTCTTCTTCTTCAGCGTTCCGATCCATTGAGGTTCTTTGCTGCAGATACAATCCGTCTCCATTCGTCTCTCTGGTGGACCTTCTCTTGCCAGTCGTTGATTCCAAGTGCTTGTAGCATTTTACTGCTTACACATAATATATATATATATATATATATATATATATATATATATATATATATATATATATATATATATATATATATATATATATATATATATATATATATATATATATATATGCCTTATATAATTCTGTGCAAACTGGTTCTTTCCACCGGAAATCAGCCGAAAGAGTTGCACCGGGAGAATCACCGGAAGAATTGCAGAATGTCAGACGGACCTGCGTGCAAAATTCCCACCCCTTTGAAAATAAACTTCATTCGCTAGTTCAGGACAGCACTTATTTTAGCTTTACTCAGATTTTAAAATGTGTCCTACTTTGTGTCAGTCCATTTAGTCGCGTTATTAACTGGAGTCTACTACTGCTTCTTTTACTTTTTCTTCATTTGTGTCTCCATTCTCCGAGTGTTGTTTCTATCACTTGACTTTTCATTGCTCGTTAAAGATCTGCAGCTGATTTCCCAATCTGTAATTACCAATCCAGCCCCAGTTTCATCTTTATCATTTTTGGACCCATCTGTATATATGGATAGATTATCGTTAATTGGTATGTGTATGAATTTCTTTTTTAAGTAATTCTACACTAATTTAGTTTACTGTTGCTATTGTTAAGAAATAACCTACTTGTGGCAGGCAGTCGCATTAGCCTAGTGAGTATAACATTGGCTGTCGAGTCAGTGGTTATAGGTTCAAATCCGCATTGACCTGGGTTCTCATGTCAATCCAGCCGAAAATGGAAATGTATGGAGTGACACTCACACACCACACTGCCACTCACATACCATACTGACCACTCACACATCACACTGACCACTCACATATTACACTGATCACTCAGACACCACACTGACCACTCACAGACCATACTGACCACTCACATATTACACTGACCACTCACACACCATACTGACCACTCACATATTACACTGACCACTCGGACACCATACTGACCACTCACACACCATACTGACCACTCACATATTAGACTTACCACTCACACACCATAATGTGCACTCACACATCATACAGACAACTCAATATTACACTGACCACTCACACACGATACTAACCACTTACATATTACACTGACCATTCACATATCATACTGACCACTCACATATTACACTGACCACTCACACACACCATACTGACCACTCATACATCATACTGCCCACTCACATATGACACTGACCACTCACACACGATACTGAAAGCTCAATACTACACTGATCACTGACACACCACACTGACCACTCACACATAATACTGACCTCTCGCATATTACACTGACCACTCACATATTTCACTGACCACACATACATAATACTGACCATTCACATATTACACTGACCACTCACACATAACACTGACCACTCAAACACCACACTGATCATTCACATAATACACTGACCACTCACACACGATAGTGACCACTCACATATTACACTGACCACTGACACCCATACTGACCACTCAAACATCACACTGACCTCTCGCATATTACACTGACCACTCACATATTTCACTGACCACACACTCATCATACTGACCACTCAAATATTACACTGACAACTCAGACACCATACTGACCACTCAAACACCACACTGACCACTCACATATTACACTGACCACTCACATACTACACAGACCACTCACACACCATACTGACCACACACATATTACACTGACCACTCACACACCACACAGACCACGCACACACCACACTGACCACTCACATACCACACTGACCACTCACACACCACACTGACCATTCACACATCACACTGACCACTCACACACCACACAGACCACGCACACATTAGACTGACCACTCACACACCACACTGACCACTCACACACCACACTGACCACTCACACACCAAGTGCCGTATGGTCCATAACAATATGTGGTCAGTATGCCTTTACTTTCCACAATGTTTCTTGGCATATGTGCTTTAAAAACAATTAGTATCTGCCTTGCTGCGATTTGAACACATAGTCAAGGTGTCAGCAGACAAACGTCCATGTCACTACCACTCCCACACAGCGCTTACTTATGGTAAAATAGCTACTTCATTGTATATGGGTTTAGAAAGAATAGGTGGCAAAGAGAAAGATAGAGAGAGCGAGAGAGAGAGTGAGAGAGAGAGGGAGAGAGAGAGGGAGAGAGAGAGCGAGCGAGCCAGAGAGAGAGAGAGAGAGAGAGAGAGAGAGAGAGAGAGAGAGAGAGAGAGAGAGAGAGAGAGAGAGAGAGAGAGAAACGTAAAATCAAAATATCCTGACCCGATCATTAAATATCTCAGAGAAGATTGATACCCATGTGCTAGAGCCATTGTTATTCAGAAACCTCTGCTATTGATAAAACATGGGCCATTTTGTAATCATTAAAGTCGAACATCCGGGTGTTTCAAACAACTGAAATGTTCCAGTAAAGTTCTTAGGCTATGGTTAGTTAAAGTTAGTTGCATATCCTTTATAAGATGTCTCAGCCAACACCAGCAGTTTTTGCTGTTGTGATCTCTTGGCAAGTTTACGTTCAATAATTTGTCATTGCTTTCTGAACGACCGGCAGCCATACCATTTCGTCAAAATCAAACGCAAGACGGTCTGCTGTCAAATCGCCCGCAAATGTGTTTCGAAATCGGGTATGCTGGATTACGAACTGTGTCCGTTACTCTTCGCCACGGAGCGTGCTTATACTATGGTAGACGAAAATAAAGTCAATCAATCAGGTGCCATCTCCACAATGAAGACTGCAATGGATCTCCAACAATGTATCTCGCCTTGATTATACATTCTATCAGACCCCTGACAGAGGCAGTAGGGTACTGAAACTCTACGGCATCTGAGCAGTCAAGAGAACTGACCCACAGGCAGCGTCATGTCTCGGAAATAAATACTTTGGCTTTATAAACATCACAGTGATTTGAAATGAGCAGTCGTGGAAGGCACGGTTCATTGAAGTTAAGGCAAGTGTTGTCCAGCACGAAGATGTGTACATGACATTATAGACCCAAAGTCCTAGAATGCATGAGATAGAAAAGCTGATAAATGATCGAAACATTCCGGCAAGCTGTGATGGAATCGACGCTGTGCACTGTACTTGCTTCATGACGATGCCATTATTTGCGATTTGATTGCCTTGGTTTAGCTCCAGGCATTTCCAATTTCAAATTCCATTTCACAAATTTATTTTACGCCCTACTAATAATTGCCACTTTAAAGTCAGTTCGAGGTGAATGTTGTGTTTGTTTTGGGATACAAGTACCGGGATAGTTGTTTTTAAGAAGTACTGATGGGAGGTCAATATATGGGGTGTCGTGTTTAATATTGTTGTTGGGAAAGTGGCGACTGCAGTGAATGCGCTTTTCCAGATTAGTCTGATGTTACAAGAACTGAATACGAACTCTTTTAAGTGCCCTGGCTACACATGTTACATCATCCCAACTGGGCAGGGAAGACATGGGCAGGCTCTGGTGGTCAAGGGCGATTTACAGCACTCAATACTGGATATGAGTGGGTGGGGTCAGGAGAGTAAAGAGGTGCAGGGAATGCGGATATAAATCGGCCGATACAGCTGGAACCTGATAAATGTATATGTAAGTGGGGAATCTTGCATAAGCAGAGAGAGTTGGGACTGGTTGAGAGGTTCAGTGGACACAATAGATACGAGGTATCTGATATGTGGTGACTTCAACGCACATGCCAAGGAATGGGACAGGTCGGGAGAGAACAGACAGGGTACTGCTCTTGCTGAGGCCTTGCTTGAGAAGGATGTTGTCTGTCTAAATGACGGGACACCCACTAGGCTAGCAATGAGACCGGGGGACCCTGACACGGCCATCGACCTGGCGCTTGTATCCCAAGAGGCGGCATCAGATATAAAATGGAGCGTCCTTGGAGACCATGGAAGTGACCACCTCCCCTGTTCTGTGCTGATACCTAAGTCCAGCACAGTTAGGGTTATAAGAGCTCGCAGGGCATTCAGTTATGATCGCGACCACTCTTCGCTCTTGGGGCGCCTAAGATCACAGGGAAGATCTAAACCAACAAGAAGAATCTTTACTCAACCACCATGGTGGACACCAGAGGTCGAGAATTCATGGAGGGAAAAGAGGGTGGCCATAAGGAATTGGCAGAGGGTGCGGAGAGCAACCAATTCAGTTGACACAGAATTGGAAGAGGCTGAAAGGTATAAAAAAGTAAAGGTGCAGGATTTCAAACTCCAGGCAGCAGAGGCAAAGAGGATTAAGTGGGAACAGTTTATCAATGAAGTCGGTGGGGATGTGACATTGGGAAAATTCTGGAGGCTGCACCGGCAGATGAAGAGACAGGTGATGCCTGGTACACATGGTACCGTTTATGATGATAACAACCGACCTATGACGACTGACAAGGACAAAGGGGAGGCTTTACTTGCGCGATTTTTAAAACAGACGGATCAGCAAGATAGGGCTATTAGAGATAACGTCAGAGAAGCCTTGTCACGGGTCACTAGGAAGGAGGACTGTGAGATTAAAGTGGAGGACATTAAACGGGTACTGAAGCTGGCTAAAGATACAGCGCCAGGTCCATATGGGGAGAGATACTCCCATATGAGGAACATAAATGATGGGGACTTGGAGGAGATGGCTCTTTGTTTCAACCTAAGCATCAATACGGCGGAAATACCCCACGATTGACTGCATAGCTATGTGGTCCCACTCCCAAAGCCAGGTAAGGACCACTCCAGACTTAATGGATACCGAATCATAACCCTGCAAAACACGTTTAGCAAAGTCCTCGAATAGATAGTAGCACGCAGGCTCCAGCAACATTTGGAAAGTCGGAATCTGCTTCCCCAAGGACTCGGGAGCTACCGGCCTGGAAAGGACACCTGGGCCAATGCTGCAACTTTTGCATTTGATGTCTACGAGGGCTTCCAGGATAAACAGGAGACAGTGGCGGTAGCTCTTGACCTGGAGGATGCGTATAACAGGGTTAGGTATGATCGGTTAATACACACACTGTTGGACATGGAGGTCTGCCCTTGCCTTGTTAGATGGGTTGCGGCAGTCCTTTATGAGCGTAAGGTTGCACTGCGCATGGGTACCTGGACTTCTGACCCCTGTACTATTACACCTGGGTTGCCGCAGGGATCTGCCTTGTCCCCGGTGCTCTTTAATGTCTACACCAGCAAAATCGCAGCTATTGAGACACCAGGTGTGGGTAGAATCTTGACATTTGCAGATGATGTGCTGGTGTACAGACAGGGCAGAGACAGGGCCAGTTTGGCGAAAGACTTACAGGTGGCGGTAAACAAGGTGACGGAGTGGTACAGGGACGTAGGGGCCATTTTAAACCCAGACAAGGCATCGGTTGTGTGGTACTCCCTGTATAACCGGATCGTCAAGGCAGACGTCCCAGGTATTATGTTGAATGGATGTCCTCTTAGTCGAGAGAGTAAACTGAAGTACTTGGGTATCACCTTTGACAGGTGTTTGTCTTTTAAGGATCATGTGGAGGATTTGGTGGTGAAGGCTGGTAGGGGACTTAATGCATTGAGGGCTATGGCAGCAACCGGGGTAGATCAGAGGATGTTGTACAGGCTCTTTCAGCAGTTAATAATTTCTGTCATTGAGTATGGTTTGGGGCTGCTGACAGTATCAAAAAGCCAGCTTGAAAGGTTGGAGCGCATACAGAATGCTGCCATGCGGTTAATACTGGGGTGCACAAAGGACACACCAATTATCTGCATGAGGCATATCCTGGCGCTACCTACAATGACGGATAGACATAGGGTCCTTCAGGCCAAATGGTACCTGAGAGTTGCCGCAGACAGGGATCACCCGCTGCATGCAGCAATGGATATGGTAAAGGGTCATAGACTAAGACGAGGCAGGTCCTGGATGGCACAGGCAGAACTTTCTATAAGTCAGGTGTGTGATCTAGAGACCATCAATCGTGAAAGAGAGTGGGTTGAAGTTCCGGATGACATGACGGACTGGCACAATGTAATAATAACACTGGGTCGTGAGAGCAGAGAATGGGCAGCGGGCCGCACTGAGTTTGAAGTGCAACAGCTAATCCAGAGCAACACACATCAAGGTGACATAGTCATCTACACCGATGGGTCAGTGGTGAGAAACAGACGTAGTGGCTGGGGCTTTATTGCAAAGGCTAATGGGCGAGTCTTGAAAAAGGAGAGCCTGGCATATGAGACTACGACCTCCAGCATGAGAATGGAGGTGGAGGCAGTAACAGCGGCATTCCGGTGGCTAGAGGAGACTACTGCAACACACGTTGTGTTCATTACGGATTCAAAGAATATGCTTAGCAAGGTGGAGAAAGGAATGTTTCGTGTGGAATGGCTCTCGTCGCTTCAGAGGTCACAGATTGTGAGAATTGTATGGATATTTTGCCCTAGCCATGCGGGTGTACGGGGAAATGAACAGGCTGATAGGCTAGCAGGGAATGCACCTCTTGGTGGTATCTTGCCTATGGACAAGGGGGAGGTGGTCGTGCCTTGTGGGACCAGGTGGAGAAGGCGGAGGAAGAGATTGAGAACCCATATGTAGAAAGAATGAGATTGCGGGGGATCGGCAGGGGTTCTGGAAGAATCTCAAAATTGAGAGCTAAGACCAGGAGAACTTTTAAATCAGATAGCGGTGGGAACGATTAGTAGTATGACTCTTCGCTGGCTGTTAAACGAGGGGACGGAGTACGTATGGGAATGTTCTGAGTGCAGTGATGCCGGTTCTTAACTCAGCTCAACACACAACTCAATTCCAGATTAGTATTGATAAGAATGCTTGCAAACTGGTGTGAAATGTCCGCTGTCGCTGTCTAACATTTATGTATCTATGTGACCTTTATAATAGTGTGCCGGCTCCGCAGTTCGTAATCCCGCATACCGCATTCGAAACACAGCTGCGGCGATTTGGCAGCAGACAGTCTTGCGTTGGTCTTTTTTTTTTTTTATAAAATGGTATGGTTGCCAGTCGTTCAGAAAATTTTTTTAAATTACTGAACGTAAACTTACCAAGAAATCACAAACAGCCAAATAAATGCCGGGGTTGACTGCGACGTCTTGTAAAGGAAAGGATATGCAACTAACTTAAAATAAATAATAATAGTGTAGAATTTTTATATTTTCCTAGACAATAGCCTATTTAAACGTTTTTATTCGTGTTGCGGAGACATGTATTTTGAATTAGTGAGAATAACAAATGCACTAAACCCGGAGATCCCAGGGCATTGATGAATACCAACAATGAGTTCAACGTAATAATTGCTTTGGATAAAACACCATTAAAAACCAACAATTGTCTGTCCCGATGCTATCGGAAACAACTAATCAATTAGCTTCCAGAAAACAAAACGAAATCCCAAACACAAAAAATACCCTCGCCTTTGAATAAACAATAACATGCAATTACACTGACAGTGCAAATATTGCACAATGTTACTTGGTTTTTCTATCACATTTTATCTACCCATTGTTTTCATTTTTAAGGGACTGGTAGAGCTAAATAGCAGATTGTTGATTTGTGTGCACAAACAGTTCAACCGTAATCATTTCCCTTCACTGCGTGCTTACGTTTTAACGCTGATTGGATAAAATAAATAGACCCAGGTTATACAAGGTTGCGGGACGCAGAGGTGTTTCCAAGACACCAGGGCCGGGATCTATACTGGCCAAGACCTGCTGACACGTCCACGTCGTGCGTCCTGGGCAACAGGTCCCTTCGGGGACCTGGCTAACATCAGTAGGATCGATGATTCCTCCGAAGCCGGAGAGTATCTGCCTGCATGGCGAGGAACCACCAGTCTGCACACCAATAAGCCAGACATGGGACAACGGATACTCACGCAAACCTCAGGCCCGGTATGACATCACACTGATGTTGGACAACAGGATGTATTTATCCGACATACAGGACCTCACGCTGGAGTTCACAGCCAGCGAACACAAGCAAGCAAGCATACAATGTTGCGTGTTTCTGTTTGATTTTTTGTTCACTGTCATCATCAGCATCTTTCAGCTGATTGTTGATTTCTTGGCAAGATTACGCTCAGTAGTTTGCCATTGCTTTCTGAGCGACCGGCTCTCATACCCCGTAATTTACCGACGTGGAGAGAACCCCTACCGATTCTCGCGCACGTCACGATACTCACGAGAGTATTCGGGATTACGGAGAAAGTCGTGTAACTCCTAGACCAGGGAGGCCGGCTCTGTGTTTGATAGGCTGACTGAAATTTGATGATGTTCCGGTTTCAAATCGTTCTAGTGGGTTAGTTTTAACAAGATGTCATCAGAATACAGTTTTAATTCGTTACTCCCATTTTCGTGTACTCACTGCAATTCCGTTACGTTATTTTAGGATCCAGGTAGCGCTGAATGGGGCATATTCATCCTTGGCAGTGGAAGGTGGTGTTTGTCCATCAAGAATGATGATGGCTATTCATTTCATCCAGCGGGGTTGAAAGATTGAAGCCGCGACGAATGACACAATGTAATGTAACAACACGAATGTAACAATGACTGAACAATAAACACACAATTACTGAAGAATAGACCTTCGATTGTATCTTAGTGGTAGGGAACACAGTTTCACAATCCCGACATATCGGGTTCGAAGTCCGCCGGGTACGACTTGGAAACAGATCGCTTTTCGTGGGTTTCTTTTTTAAAAACGGTATGAGCTTCGGCCAATCACAAAGTTAAGACAAACTAATTAATATAATATGTTCTAGGGAAGAAAAAAAAACAGCCACACACATAGAACATAATAATGGGGTTTATTCCAAGGTCTTGTAACAAAGGGCATGCAATTAACTTTAAAAGAAAAATAAATGCATTTCCTAGAATGGCCTTGACACTGACGACCGCGATAAATGCAACTGAAAATGGCGGGGTCTGGCGTTCAATATCATCATATGCTGTGCCCATAATCGTGGACAGCAATACTTCACCATCTATTTGTTTTGTTTCGTTCCATCTTCGGCTATTTTAATTCTCAGGGAATGAAATTTACATGATCATACTTGTTCAGTTGGTTGTGTACCATGTGTGGTCCAAACCTTATTCCTTTGTTTAGCTCTGAATCAGTTGAAAATTTCAGCATTCTGTGGCTGTTTGTGATGTCCTGGCAAGTTTCCGATTAGTAGTTTGCCCTTTCCTTCTGAACGACCGCCATTCATACCATTTTATGAAAACCAATGCAAGGCGGTTATGCTTCAAAATCACCAGCAGCTGTGTTTCGAATACTGTATGTAGGATTACGAATTTCTCACGTAACCTCTTCGCCTCAAATGATACATTACATGCCTTCATACGACATTAGCTAATATACCAGTCGCCACAGGTATATTTTGTGATAACATTAACGCTACAGCCGAACTCTCTCTTGATAGGATACAACACATTCTATGGGACAAGCAGTTTTACTTATGTGGCCTCAATAACATACGCCCTCCTAGAAAACTAGAGACATAGCAAGTTCGTAGGGTTTTCCCCTTGAAATCGTGTCCAAATGTTTGAAGAAGGGCGCAACCAACAATAAGCGGTAGTGTGTGAGTGAGTGGCACCTTGCAGTCTTGATAGACCAAGGTATGTGAGTTGGAATTTGGCCAAAATTCCATCAGAATGCCTGGGCAGAGCTTCAGAGAACATGCGATGCCCAAGCTGCATGTTGCTTCTCTCGGCCTTGCCTTGTTTATTCCAGAGGAATGGATAACCAGTACGTCTGGAACAAGGTAGGCTGCAGACGCTGGCGGCTCAGCGTCAAACCTCCGAGACCTCGCCTCCACAAGCAGGTGGCGAGCTCGGCCATGCCCTGAAAACGTAAATATATCGTATATACCCTGAATATATATATCCTGAATATCGTAAATATATACCCCATTCATATATTTGTTGTTCATAGATTATACTAAGGCATTAAATAAAGTAAAACGCTATGAACTGATTAAAATGTTGGAAGATATCAACATTGATGGGACAGATAAAAGAATAATAAAGAATATTTACTGGAACTAAGTAGCGGCAATGAAAATGGGAAATAAAGAGGGCAGTTACGAACAGATAGAGCTGGAAGTGTGATATGGGTGTGTCTTGTCACCGGATCTCTTCTCCCCATATGGCGAAGGAATAATGAGAGTGATCAAAGAGAAGACAGGAATACTAATCGGAGGTTATAATATAATTAATCCACGCTATGCAGATGATTCAGTATTGTTGGCGGGTAATGCAAAAGCTTTTCACCAGTTGATGGACATTGTAGTAACAGAAAGTGCAAAGAAAGGATTATCTTTGAATATCAAGAGAACTGTAACAATGGTGATATCAAAGAAAGTGTTGACACCAAAATGTGACATAGCAATAGAAGGGAAAATTCTTGACCAAGTTTATAATTTTAAATGCCTAGGGACATTTATAACATCAGATGGAAGATGCAGAACAGAGACTAAGAGCAGAATAGGGCTAGCAAAAGACTCATTTCATAAAATGATGAGTATCTTATGCAATACGTCACTATCACTGAATGTAAGAAAGAGAGTGCTATATGGAACCAGATTTCCTGTATGGCACTGAATCTTGTAATGTAAATGAACAAATTAGGAAGAACTAAGAAGCAACAGAGATGTGGTTCCTTGGCGAATGTTGTGAATTCCTTGGTCTGCCAGAGTAACTAACACCGATTGCATGAAAGAGTCTTGAAAAACTAGAACATTATATAGCAATAAGAAAGATACAAACATCTTTCTTTGGTCGATTGATGAGAAGATGACATTGGAGAACATCGTGACACCTGGGAGAATCGAAAGGAAGAGAGGTAGAGGCAGACCAAGAGATATTATGCTTTATGGATTGAGACGATGGCATGGAGAAATATCATCAGCAGAGTTGATCCAGAACACAAAAGATCGAGATCTGTGGAGAGCCATGAACGCTTACGCCAACTGGCAGATCACTTGATAATGATGATGATCTCCCATTAGATTGGTATGAGTAAGAAGCAAGAATAAATATACTGTGGATTAGAAACTGGAGCTAGAGAATCTTACTGACGAGATAAGTCATTTTTTGTTAAGTAAACATTAAATGACAATGCATGCGTGTAAAATGTTACTAAGACCACGGGCACTACCATAATGATTCTGACAAAACTTGTTCCTACAACCCTCACAAAAACAGTATGTTATATATTAAATAATTGTATGTTCTATATGTTGTATTACATGTGCACCTACACCACCTACACAACAAACCAACGCTCTGTAGACAACACTTCCAGATTACTTACCTCAGATTGCAGCTTCCGACAAGCCAGTTATGTGTCTGTTGACTATTCATTTATAGCCCCCTACATAGCTTTCTTTCAGAAAAAAAGTGAATCTTATGCAATAAGTCACTATCACTGAATGTAAGAAAGAGACTGCGGAAATGCTATATAGAACCAGGTTTGCTGTATGGCAGTGAATTATGGAACGTAAATGAACAAATTAAGAAAAAATTAGAAGCAACAAAGATGTGGTTCCTGAGACAAATGTTGCGAATTTCTTGGACTGCCAGAGTAACTAACGATGACTGCCTGAAACAGGCTAATGAAACTAGAACATTGTATAAAACAATAAGAAAGAGACAAACAGCTTTCTTTGGTCATGTGATGAGAAGAGGGATATTAGAAAACATCATGGCAACTGGAAAGATCGAGGGAAAGAGAGCCAGATGCAGACCAAGAGAAATTATGCTGGATGGATTGAAACAATGGCATGGAGGAATATCATCAGCAGAGTTGATCCAGAACACCAAAGACCGAGATCTGTGGAAATCCATGAACGCCCACGCCAGCTGGCAGGGCACTTGATGATGATGACATAACTCTCTTGCCTGGTATTAAATCTTTTGACTTAATGCCCGTGCAGTCTAGTCAAGGGTAAGACTTACAGTCGTCACGTTATTCGTTTTAATAGTCCGGCCCCTCTGTGGGCATTCGCTATATCAGCCCGGTCCATTGCTCATCCGTTGTCCAACATAGCCCTGTCCTCAAGTCTACGGGCTTGTACATTTCCTCTTACACACGCGTGTCTGGCACAAAATGAAGTTGATTTGTCTCAGATTTGACATGCTCAGAAACTGCCCAAAACATCTTGATTTATATAATATGATCATGGAGTCACTGTAAAATCAAACCTGAGATAAAGGCTGTGACTCCAGCCAGACTGTTGCTTTATTTACTGGCATGACCGCCATGGTGTCTCTGTCTGATTTCTAGGGAAGGAATCGCAGACTTCCTTCACATTCATGTTCTTGTCACAGAATCCTGGCAATGAAGCCGCAGATATCCTTCAAATTCGTGTCTTTGACATAGAATCCTGGCGAAGGAACAGCAGACTTCCGTCAAATACATGTCCTTGACATTGAATCCTTCGAAGGAACCACAGACATGCTTCAAATTCTCGTCCTTGACATGGAATCCTGGCGAAGAAACCATCGACTTCATTTAATTTTATTTTTCTTGCCATAGAATACTGGCGAAGGAACCACAGACTTCTTTCAAATTCTTGTCCTTGGCATAGAATCTTGGTGAAGGGACGACAGACTTCCTTCAAATTCGTGTTCTTGACATAGATTCCTGGCGAAGAATGAATACAAGTGCCGACATAATGTAGCACACACTTGTCAGCATGCATCAAAATAAATAGGGATTATTATTATTTTTTTTTGGGGGGGGGGTGTCGCATATCCTTTACAAAATATCGCTGTCAACATCAGCATCTTTCATCTTTCATCTTTCTTATTGTTGATTTCTTGGCAAGATTACGCTCAGTAGTATGCCATTGCTTTCTGAGCGGCCGGCTCACATACCCCGTAAGTTACCGACGCGGAGAGAACCGCTACTATTTCTCGCGCACGTCACGTTACTCACCAGGGAGAACGGCCTTTACTATATAGGAAGCATAAAATGATGTCAACTGCATCGTGAAAAAGAGCGTTGAAGTGCTACATAGAACCTGTACTTTTGTATGGATGTGAAACATGGACAATGAGCAGACAAAATGAAAAAAACATCTGATGGCAGTGGAAATGTTGTTTCTGAGAATAATGCAAAGAATACATACAATTGACAGAAAGTAAAACCACTGAGCAAGTACTCTAGGAAACAAATAAAAACAATAACCGTGGTGACAACTGGCAAGATTGAGGGGAAAAGAACAAAGGAAAGGCAGAGAAGTAAATACCTGAATTGCTTGGCCACGTGGTTTGGTCGAAAAAAAGAACACAGAGTTTATCCACGACTCTGGTGATCGTGTGAGATGGCGAAACATGACCGCCCACACTTGTCGGAATACCACATGATGATAAGTTTATCATTGCTTTCTAGAGAACAGTTTGGGTCAAACTCACAGACGTAGGGAATGAGCCCACTGACCCGCAACCAGCTCTTTTATTATTTCTTTGTGTTTGTTTCCATACAATCTGTGTTGCGAATGTTGTATGATTGCTAAGACTTTCACTAGATATTCGTTTGTTTGCGCATTGCCCACCTTTTGCCATCAAATAGGTTTTTTTGTGTGTTATTCGTGTTGATTCAATGTCATATCTTCTTGTGTAGCCTAGTTCACAGCGTTCTTTGTTGTACTGCTCACATTCTACTAATGCAATTGTTTATAGTAAACTAAGATTGCAGGTTATATATTATCATGTCTTTGATATTTGATCCAAGCATTTATATATCAGTTAATGTATAAGGCTTCATTGACTACACAAAGGCTTTCGATAAAGTGAGACATGGTGACATGATAAGGATGCTTGAGGATCTACAGATTTATGGAAAAGACCTTAGACTTGTAAAAAACATATATTGGAAACAACAAGCTGCCATAAGAGTTGATAATGAAGTAAGCCAATATCAGCCTATTAAGAGAGGTGTGAGACAGGGATGTGTAATGCCTCCAGATCTGTTTTCCCTGTATAGTGAAATTATTTTCAGAAATATTGAAGATATTGAAGGAATCAACATTGGGGGACGATGCATCAATAACATTTGATATGCAGATGATACAGTCTTGATTGCAGACAATGAACAGGACCTGCAAAATTTAGTAGATGCGGTTGTTACACACAGTGAACAACTAGGGTTAGAATTAAATTGTAAAAAGACACAGATTATGGTCGTCACTAGGAAGAACGAAATACCACAATGTAATATACAAGTAAATGGGAATATTCTTCAACAAGTGAATAGGTACAATTATCTCGGAACAGTAATAACATCTGATGGGAGATGCCTTGAAGAGATTAGAGCAAGAATCGCCATGTCTAAGGTAGCCTTTAGCAAGATGAAAAACATACTGACCAATAAAAAGATGTCAATTGAAACGAGAAAAAGAGTGTTGAGATGCTACATAGAACCTGTACTCTTATATGGATGTGAAGCTTGGACAATGAGCAGTCAGACTGAAAAACATTTGATGGCTGTAGAAATGTGGTTTCTGAGGAAAATGCAAAGATTACCATGGACAGCCAGAAAGACCAATGAACAAGTTCTTCAAGAAACAAATGAAGATCCAAAACTGATTAGAGCAGTGTTTCCCAACGTGGGGCCCACGCCCCACAGGGGGGAATTCGATTGTTAAGGGGGGCAATTCGAAAATGGAAGAAATCGGCTGGATATAACAAAAAGGGGAGACTTGAGACTGAAGTTAACTAAATTGGAACCTGACATAATATCTCTTTGCAGCATGCATCAAGCGCAAGGATCTCACTAAATTTAAATAATTACTAATAATTAAAATAATATAGAAATATCTTTCATTACAATTATTTTGTACTTGAATTTCAATTCTCCATCATATGTTTTGAAAATTTACTTACTGTGCTTGCTCAATAATTTTTTAGTGATTTCTTCCTAACACCTATCGGTCCTTTGGCTAGGATCGGGTGCATTTGCTGCTCTGCCCCTAGTTGTGCGCCTGGTCTGGTCGGGGGCCGGGATGATCAAATAAAAACCCATCACATAGGTGGACTACTGTGGGCAATAGCTCACAGTGAGACTAAGGGTCCACACAAACAAAGGGGGAGGCGGGGGAACCAGCTTGTCTGGGGTAACCGCCAAACCAAAAAAAAAAAAAAAATTCACCCAACACAACCGACACCCAGGGACGAGGTACCTGGGGGGGGGGGGGGGGGGGGGGGGCTCTGGCCTCTCTGGAACCGTGAGCCCTTCTAAATAAAAAAAATTCAAGTTTCTTTAGTGAACATTTCCATTTTTAAATATTAAAAATGATGCATATGTTGGGGGGGGGGGGGCCTTAAGAATTTTAGAAAGGCTTGGGTGGGGCATAGCACAAAAATGGTTGGGAAACACTGGATTAGAGACATTAGACGCAGACAGTCACAATTTTTTGGGCATGTTATGAGAAGGAATGAATTGGAGAACTTGGTGACAACTGGTAAGATCGAGGGGAACAGACCAAGGGGAAGACCTAGAAGCAAGTACCTGGATGGCTTGGCCTTGTGGCATGGTCGAGACATAAACACGGAGCTGATCCACGACTCTAGTGATCGAGTGAGATGGCAGAGCATGACCGCCCACGCTTACCGGCATGGCACATGATGGATGGATGGGTATAAGGCACATGCTAGGTTAGTTTGTAGACAATCAAAATTTGTTTGACATGTTATGAGAAGAAATGGATTGGAGAACTTAGTGACAACTGGAAAAATCGAAGGGAACAGACCAAGAGGAAGACCGAGAGGAAAATACCTGGATGGCTTGACCACATGGCATGGACGAGACAGGAATATTGAGCTGATCCACGACTCTGGGGATCGAGTGAATTTGCTAGTCATGACAGCCCACGCTTTCCGGCATGGCACATGATATATATGACGGATTGTATTTGCAGCAAAGAACCTCAATGGCTCGGAAAGCTGCAGAAGAAGAAGAAGATATATATATACATATATATATATTTTTTTAATTTAAGCATATCCTTTACAGGACTTAGCTGTCGACACCAGCATCTTTCAGCTGTATGTTGATCTCTTGGCAAGATTACGCTCAGTAGTTTGCCATTGCTTTCTGAGCGGCCGGCTCAGTATCCCGCAAGTCACGAGCGGGGGTCGAACCGCCTCAGCTCTCGCTCCTCTACGAGACTCTGCGTGATAAACGGGATTACAGAGAGAAAGTGTTGTAATCCCACAGCCAGAGAGACCGGCATATATATGTGTATATATATATATATATATATATATATATATATATATATATATATATATATATATATATATATATATATATATATATATATATATATATATATATATACTGTTCAAGAAAAAAACAATTGTTCATTAAATGTGTTTGGGTTTTTAGTCTTTGCGATTGAGGTCTCCGTTTCAGTAAGGTGTATGGCCTCTTATAGCCTCTATCAGAGAACGACATCTCATTGACATGGATCCGATTAGCCCTTGGGTCCGTTGTTGTGGGATGGCTGCCCACTCTTCCCGCAGTGCAAGAGAGTTGCAACTGTCGGAGATTGGCTGGAGCCACGTCTCGCTGGCGGAGTGGTCTGTCGGGTTAATCCCAGAAGTGTTCTATAGGGTTCATCTCTAATGAGTTGGCCTGCCATGGAATGGTCTGGACGTTGTTTTCAGCGAGGAATTGGGTGTGAGTTGTGCCACATGAATCAGGTTTCATGAAATAACCCACAGTTTGACGACACCTCTGAACAGTCCAAGTTTAAACTGAGCGGGGTTCTTGGCATAAGGCCAATCCCGTGAAAAACGTAAAATATTCAACATTGAACGCTGATTGTCTGGCTACGCTGTAATACATTTAAAATTATGAATTTCATCTCTGACCCGTATATTATATACCGCATATAAACAAACTTTGAAATCTGCTGTAAAATCTCCAGAACAAAAATTGTTTTGTGGGTGGACATAGTGATAAGGTTAGATGCTAAATCTCATCATTTACCTTCAGTTGGTTACTGAGATATGGAATTTTATATTGGGGCAGACAAAAATAAACACATTATAGCTCCCACCCTCTTTGGAATATACTTTTCACTTCTACTAAAATATGCCTTTCGTGATCAGGATGGTGGTATATACATTCACTCACGCTCAGATGGCGGCCTCTACAATGCTCAGAGATTGAAGGCCAAGACCAAAATTAGGAGGGTACTGATCAGAGAGTTGCTTTTTGCGGATGATGCTGCAGTTAGGACACACTCTGAGGAAGAATTGCAATGTCTACTATCTGTATTCTCCAATGCTTGTTCTGAATTTGGTTTAACAATTAGCAAAAAGAAGACACAGATTATGTCACAATGTGCACATGGGTACCATCAATCTTTACTGACGACGCCGAACTAGAGATGGTAGACCATTTTACATATCTAGGATCAGTGGTAAATAGCAAATTATCAATAGATCAGGAAATCAATATCCGGATTGGTAAGGCAGCAACAGCAATAAACAGGTTAAGAAAAAGAGTCTGGGAGAACAGGAAGCTTACTGCCAAAACAAAAGTCCTTGTCTATCAAGCCTGTGTCCTTAGTACTCTTCTTTATGGCAGTGAAACGTGGACAACTTACTCACAAAAAGAGAAACGTTTAAGCAGCTTTCATATGCGGTGTCTGCGAAGACTTCTTGGTATTAAGTGGCAAGTCAAAATCACAAATACTGAAGTATTGGAAAGATCAGGTTGTGTGACGGTTTATTCCAGGCTCAGTCTTCGTAGACTTAGATGGATAGGACATCTTAGGAGGATGGATGATGGCAGAATACCAAAGGACATATTTTTTGGTGAAGTACAGATGGGTAAGAGATCTCAGGGTCGGCCTCTACTACGATACAAAGATGTGTGTAAGCGGGGCATGATTGATACAGGCATTGATATAGCACAGTTGATGGTTCCGTCGCCCTGCTACTGAGTGAGTGCGTGGCGCGACACTGTGAGCTGTGAGTTTCGTGTGAAATGCTTTTGAATCTGACCGAGGTGTTTTGGAATGTGACTGCATGTTCGGAGCGATTGCAGATGGCTATGTCCCAGAGTTGACCGGTTTTTGCCTTATGCAGAAATGCGTGGCTGCTGGGCTTCTGGTTGACTGACACTGCCATCGACGATGAACTGTACTTCGTGGACTGTGGGTGAACATCTAGGAAACATCCAGATGGGAAAATGACTGCCGATTCCATCAGAAATGAACTGGGTGTTTCGTGGGGGACTGGTGTGTTGACATTCTGGTGGCGGCATTATGCACAGTGTATCTGTGCGGGCTGTTGTTTGTCGAGACTCCTGTCTTTTCCACTTTTCACATTGGGCAGTGGGGAGCGTTTTGTTTGATATTCACTGGCACAGGAACGGAGCATAATGGGGACGACCCGTTGCTGTGAAGTTGGAACTGCGACTAACTAACTAACTAACTAACTAATGCACAATGGGAGCAAGTCGCCGCTGAACGTGTTGCATGGAGGGCAAAGATCAGAAATGGAATAAAGACAAAGGAGAAAATTATTGCAGATAAGTCACACCCGAGCGTGTGAGACGTAAGATGGTGCATGATGTTGAAAATGACCACGTGTTCATATGCGCCCACTGTGAACGGACATTTACAGCGCGAATTGGCCTTATCAGTCACATTCGCTACCGCCATAGGTAAAAGTTATTATGCCTTTTTAAAGCACAAACTATCGTTTGTCAAGACGGCAAGGTGCCAATGATATATATATATATATATATATATATATATATATATATATATATATATATATATATATATATATATATATATATATATATATATATAATGTTGCAGGTTATACACGAGGCCGAGACAATAAGTAAGTCACACAGTTCTGTGGGATGGCAGGTAAATGTAGTTGGTGTTTTCTACAGGTGTCATTTGTTGACGCGATATCGAACTTTATATTCCCGTTCGTCATATGGCGCTAGGTGTCACATGCGCATGCGCAGGGCATAAACAAAATGGCGACTGTACTTATGGAAAGATCAACGTGCCGTTGTGATTCTTTGTGGGCAAAAGGACTGCCTGCAAAGGCTATTCATAAAGAAAATGCTTCCTGTTTATGCTGACAAATGTTTGTCCCGTAAAGAGATGCATAGCTGGGTAGAAAAATTCATCAAGGACGCTCTAAAATTGTTGATGAAATCCGATCTGGTCAAATTTGTTGAGATTGCAACAGAAGCATACGTGCAGCGGGTTGAGGAGATGATTAGAGGTGACAGGCGAGTAACGATAGACTCTGTAGCTTCTGCAATAGGCTGCTCACATGGTTCAGCATACAGCGTAATGGATGATTGATTGAAATTTCCAGGACTGCTGACTAGAGGAGTCTTGCTTCTTTATGACAATGCCAGACCACATACGGCTCGATAAACTCATGAGAAAATTAACAAATTAAGATGGAAAATTCTGGAACATCAACATTACAGCCCTGACTTAGCCCCTAACGATTTCCATCTTTTTGGTCCACTGAAAACCCACCTTGGCGGGAGACATTCCGTGAATGACACCGAAGTTGAATGTGAAGTGAAAATGTGGTTTAGAAAACAGAGCACGCAGGTCTATGCAGCCTGTTTGGGAGGAATGATAAAACCATGGGATAAGTGCATCAATGTTGTTGGAAATTACATTGAGAAATAAAGGGACAATGTACGTATAAATGATAATATAAATTCTAATGATACATCATTAACAATAGATATGCAGATAATACAGTCTTGATTGCAGACAATGAACAGGACCTGCAAAATATAGTAGATGCGGTTGTTGCACACAGTGAACAACTAGGGTTAGAACTGAATAGTAAGAAGACACAAATTATGGTCGTCACTGGGAAGAAGGAAATACCACAATGTGATATACGAGTAGATGGACACATTCTTAAACAAGTGAATCGAAACTGTTATCTCGGGGGAGGGGGGGGGGGGGTGCCAGTGTTTATATAGTTAAAAACAATTTGAACTTCAGTCTTTAAAATTGGTGGCCCTTAATTTTTACTATCTGGAAGTTAGTACTGTTCCTCATGCGAATCGATACACAGATTTTTGACGTATTCTAATCCATTATTAGTTTGCTTCCTTTGGTTTTCAGTCAACCCGTTAATGTGTGTGTGCATTTGTTAGTGAAGTCATTAATTCTTTTGTGCTTCGATGTTGCATTTTGAGTGGTGTATTGTTGTTTTTCAATTTCTCTGCAAGTTTCATCAAGCCATGCTTCATTTGTCTCATTGCATAATTTTCTAATTTTCCTTTGAAACTTTTATTATCTTTCATGTTTATTTTTATTGGATCTTCTTCCATTCCGACATTTTAAGGCGTCTTCATTCATTAAATTGCTTCTGCAGCTTGTTTGAGTTCTTCATTTCCTCATTGGTCATCGACATCTTGATAGAGAATGTATAAACCAGACACTGTATCAAACCTGTCTGTGCTTCTACGTTAAATTTATCTTTTATTTTCTCATTCAAATTTTTCTTTGTTTTGTGTATGTTTGACCCTCTGTAACTTTCTTTGTATATTGCCTGTAACTAATATATTATCACTGTAGCAGTCTGCATTCGGCACAGTTTTTCATTAATCGGAGCAGTTTCTCCTGATGGCGAGGGACACTGCTAATAGGGAAATATCAGTCCAGTACACTATTATAGTCTATCCATAAATGAATGCCTTCATTTACGATCAATTATTTTGAAAAATGTGTTGCATCGTTATGAAATTTTTCCTGCCGTGTTATATTTACCCCCACCCAAGGAATATGTCTTTAATAGGTCCAAAAGCAACTTAAATCATGGAAAGCGGAGACATTACTTTGATGTTTTTGGTGAAAAACTAGTGATTTCTCGCTAACAAACCTGTTTTACAGTAATTTTCCGCCATTTCGGATGACGACACAAGGCTCTACGCGAGGCACTTGTCATAAGGTCAATCCTATGTCCCACGAGAAAATTAACTATTCAGCGCCAATGTTTCCGTGTGAAGTTTATTACATTTAATAACATGGACTTCATCTCTGTTGCTACATGGCAAGTGCAAAAGCACACCATACAGAAGATGGAAGGAAAATCCCAAAGTGAACAGTGCACCAAAACCATGAGATACGAAGATACGTCACACCAACGCCAGCGTGACAACAAAACCATACGCTGTGGGAGATCAAGGAGAACGGGCTTGGATTGGATGTTAGAGTACAACTCGGTGTGGCTAGTGGATCGTCGGGAGGCTAAGAGTGGATTCACTCCAAGCTAAGAACAGAGAGCAACATATATTGAGAACGCCATGGATTTGCGAACGAAGGGCAAACGCTAGACAAACAGATTTGGAGGAAGATGACAGCAAGGACAACTTGAATGAACAGAGGGAAAGGGAAGTGTCATTGAGCGAAGATAAGGGAAAATGCAGGATACATGCATCAAGGTCAGTGCACGTTACATTAGTTGCCCTCCCGGTCAGAACGGGACGCTAATTTGTTCACTACTCTATGTTTACAAATTCTGTTAAACCCGGAATAAACGGCGTTAGATTTTCCTAAGCTTCGACATTTGTACTTCGTACCACGTTTCATCAGTGAATTCCTAAAGTTATCTTTCCGATATTGTAATGAGCCACCAGTTCCTTGTCGTGAGTTCAAATGTATGATATTTTCCGTGGCTTGGCAAAGACAGGAGGACTTACGACTTGGCATCTGTCCCGTAAATTATATACCGCATATAAACAAACTTTGAAATCTGCTGTACAATCTCCAGAACAAAAAATTTGTTTGTTGGGTGGACATAATGATAAGGTTATATGCTAAATCTCATAATTTTCCCTCAGTTGATTACAGGGATATGGAATTTTATATTGCGGCAGACAAAAATAAACAGACTATAGTAGTACCACGTAAGCTTGAGTTCAAAGCGAGCGAATGTAAACAAGCAAAAACATTAACTCATCTTGTTCCTCTTGTACCTTGCAGTGTCGAGGTGAAGCAATAAACAGCGAAAGAGTCCCATTTTATGAATTTATTTATTGAAAATCCAATTGACTCTGTTATTCCCTTTGTAAATTTACATGGTCGGTTTCTTCGTATCGGTTCATATACGAGGGGGCTTTTAATACCACCGTTAAAAGTATGATAGAAATTACAATAGCCATGCCATTGTCTTGTAACATGTCAATGTTGTTGTCATGGGTGTCAAGATTGTCATCACGTGACATTACTGTGCAGACGAACACGGTGACGTTATACGGACAGTTTAAAGATGGCCGCCCACAAGTGCTCGGATCCCCTGTGCAGTAAATCCCGTGGCGTGCAGCCGCTCACGACACCCGTTCTGTGTTGGTTTATTAATCTTCTTGGGCTTAAAACACAACATGATGTTGCAATCAATCCCAACATTTACTGACTGTTTGTGATTTACTAAGCAATGTTAGTGTTGTAGTTTGTCATTGCTTTCTGATCACCGACGCATCATACCATCATAAACGACACAAAGCGGCCTGCTTCCAAATCTCCACCAGCTGATGTCCAAACCTGGATTCTGTATGACAGGAGGAGTTTTAATCTCCATAGCCACAGTGTCGGTTATATGAGTAACCTGTATTTATATTGGGAACTTCTTGCTTGGTCCTGACAGAGTTTGGACTGCTTTATTATAGACTTAATTATTTCTTCATAAATCTTAAAACTGCACAAATCGCTTTTGGAACTTCCACAACTGTCCCAGTGCATTTTATTATTTATTTATTTTTTTTTTTTTAAATTTTATTTTATTTTTAATTTTTTAATTTTTTTTTTTTTTTTTGCCATCGCTTCTCGTGCACTGGACTGATTTTTGCGTGTGGATTAGCTTTTACTATTACTAGTATCCCTCGCCATCAGACGAACCCACTCAGGCTTCAGAGGTACTTGTAAATTACGTCCCCAAGTCAAGGACGAGAAGTCAACATGTTAGTCCAACTTATGGAAGTAGGGGTGGAACCGCTACTGCAGCATCTGGACACGGGATGTTCTAAGAACGTGTGTTCTTATCCGTTCGGCCATACTGACCTCCGTCCCAGCACTATGAAGACAGGTTACCGACTGCAACTTCAGGGTGTATTTGTAATGACTGTGCAGTGTTTGAAAATATTACCGGTCCAAGTTTTATATTCACCCTCTATAAAGTTCATGCAACATAATAGGTCAATATACAACTTGGACCGGCAATATTTTCAAACACTGCACAGTCATTAAAAATACACCCTTTATAACCCACAAACAGATATTCCAGGCTGCGATTTGTGCGCAGGTAGTGAGTGAGTTAAGAGTCTAGGGGCGAGAACTCCTCGCGCACGGCTTCGCGCGTGCATGCCAGCCAAGCAGGAAACACAACTCTGCTGCAAGTGCAAGCGTGGAAGCCTGGCACGGGGGGAAATAATTTCCATTTCTGAATAGTTTCTTACTGCACTGTCGAGTCTGCGGTTCAGTCTTTGCAGATTTAATAGCTTAATATTTCTCTAGCTTAGGCGACAACACAATGGCTAGATTAACCTTTAAATTTAACGTATATAGCTTCCCATAGGAATACAGGTTAGCGATAAATCTTATACTATACGTATTTTTATGTTGTGTTAAAAGATAAACAAAAAAGAAAAAAGTATAGGTGCAATTATGTTTTATATGTGAGGTGTGGTATACAGGATATTAGAGCTCGCTCATAAACTTCCTGTGCTGTGATGGCGAAGTAAGTCGCCCAAGCTCAACACCGGCTTAAAATTGGACTTAAAATTTTAACTTCTCTTTCCGAAAGCAATAGCTCACTGCTGAACATAAAACTTGAAAATTAGCCTAACGCAGAATGCTGGAAACATTAAAATAAAAATGAAATACGCTCTAAAATTAAACAAACTTTAGGGCATCAGTCATTCACTATGTTGATCTGCACAGATTAATACCATAATGATACTGTGCTCAAGGAGCAATAATATCACTGTTAAGAAGAAAGCATAAATTTAATACTTTAATGTACTATATTCAACATTAGCAAAGACAGTGCACGTTAATTACTTCTACGTCTCGGGAGCTTCCGTGACGAAGTAGTCAAGCCGTCTGACTCGGGTGCCGAAGGTTTGGGTTCGATTCAGGTCCGCGCCCTTCGGTTCACGAGTGCATTTTTTCGGAGACTTCTGAGAGTCGTCGCTGGAGATACAGAGTTCGTGCTTTGTGCGACGCTTCCCGCGCTGCGGAAAGAGACTGAGCCATATGGGATAAAAGCCCGTTGCAATAAAGTCGACCCTGTCGACTTTTAAGCGACTTTTAATCGACTTTTCTTTTTTATTTCTAAGTGTTAATGTGAGATAAAATACAAGACAATTTTTGTCTTAATGAACAGACATGGTTTATTTTACGAGAAGCGTACATCAGGATATGTTAACATTAAAGTATGACACTTTGAAGTTAGTTAGACAATATGAACTAATTAATATTTTACTAGTCTACTATGTGTGTTTACTTATTTTATTATTGAGTCTAAGTCTGCTCTTTTATTAGTGATGTTTGTTGTTGTTGTTGTTTTTTTTTTTTCAAACATTTTTTTTTATATTAGTTATGCGTTTAGATGTTTATGTAATTTATGTTTTAAACTTTAGTGTTGGTTTAGTAATCTTTAAAAAAAAAAATATGTTACCTGTTAGAATCGGATTTTTTGCATTGATATAATACATCGATTCATATAATAGGTATCAGACTTTGTAACGGAGTGAGCAAGTATTAAGTTTGTCAGAAATTGAGTCTAACACCCCACCTTATAAACCTGTGACCTAGTATAGGTGAAATGTCTACCATTTCAGGCCCACAACAGACAGCGCTTTTGATAAGATAAAGTTTGTGCTTGATGTGTAGTACTTTTTGGGGTCTAATGCAATATCAGTGGTTACTGAAAAACTGCCGTAGATGTACTTAGCTGTCTGTAGATGTACTTAGTTGTACTTAGATGTATATAGCTATAAATAGATGTGCAAGCTGTACTTAGGTAAATATAGTTTCAGGTGGATGTACACAATTGTACTTAGATGTATATAGTTATACATAGATGTTCAAGTTATATACATATACTATATATATATATATATATATATATATATATATATATATATATATATATATATATATATATATATATATATATATATATATATATATATATATATATATGTTGTTTTAGACGGATGTACACAGTTGTACTTATATGTTAATAGTTGTACATAAATGTAAACGGTTGTAATTACATGTACACAGCTGTACTTAGATGTACATAGTTGTGCTTAGATGTTTATAGGTGTTAATAGATGTACACGTACTTAGATGTAATAGTTGTAAAAGATGTACACTGTTTTACTTATAGTATATAGTTGTACATAGATGTACACAGATGTACTTAGATATACATAGATGTACACAGCTGTACTTAGATGTACATAGTTGTACACAACGCTCAAATTGTCAGATATCCTAGGATTATTGTGTGATACAGCGGACGTTATTTCCTTGGAAATTTAGCGAACTGTCCGTGCTGACATTGTCTGGATCTAGGGACGTGTTTTTGTTTCTCCTGTGGAAGTTTAACAAACTGTCCTTGCTAAAATTGATTGGGCTCGGAAGTGTTATATCTATGGATGTTTAGCGAACTGTTTGTGCTGACACTGGCCAGATTTGGTGTCGATCCCTGGATCTAGTTTGGGGTCAGATTGTATAAATGTGCAGGGTGACTTGTGTGATGGTTGTTCGAGATACAGTGTGATACCTGATCGGTGGGCTTGCAGTATTGTCAACGCTGAGAGTTTGCTAAACAGTCAACATCCCTTGAGATTGTGAAGTATTGGAAAATAACAATCAGGTAAGGTATGCATTGAGTCGTTATACATAATTGTTTCGTTTTATTTACTTACTTAATTAGTGTGTAGTTGTTGCGAACTTCTGAAGTTAAAATTGCCTAATAAATAACAAGGAGCCAATAAATGTAGGGGCTGATTGCAACATCCTGTAAAGGACATGCAACTAACTTTGTAAAATGTGCTATTACTGTCCGAAAGTTAGCTGTATATCGTTTACATGACTTACATTTTACATTTACGTTCAGTAGTTTATTATTGCTTACTGAACGACCAGTGTTCATACCATTGTATGAAAATCAACTCAAGGCGGTCTGCTGTTACATCGCCCGCGGCTGTTTTTCGAACGCAGTATGCGGGATTATGCACTGCGCCGGCAACTCCATCGACAGAGAACGGGCCTTTAGTTGGAAGCATCTACACAATTGTCGTGTGTATGAAAGAAAACAATAGCGAAGGGAGTGTCTGCCATTTGTGCTGTCTCGGTGCAGATTTTTCAGGCTGGGATAAAACGTCTGGTTAGTCAACATGTTGAGATGTAGTCTGTTTTTTGTTTTTTTTTAATTTTATTTTTTAATTGGCGTTTTGCCGTCTTGACAGACGTTAGTTTGTTATATTGTACCTCAAAAAGGCTTAATGACTACAACCCATGGCGTTAGCGAATGTGACTTACCAGACCAATTCGCTCTGTAAATGTTCGCCCACAATGGATGCATAAAAATGTCGCTTAAAAGTCGACAGGTTCGACTTCATTGCACCGGGTTTTATTCCATATGGCTCGGTCTCTTTCCGCAGCACGGAAAGCGTCGCACAAAGCACGAAATCCGTAGCTTTTAGCGACGACCCACAGGAGTCTCCGAAACATTTAACTCGTAAACCGAAGGGTGCGGCCCGGAATCGAACCCACAACCTTCGGAGCACGAGTCAAACGGCTTGACCACTTCGCCACAGACATGTGAACACATAGTCATTTTCAAGTTCACGCACCATTTTATGTCTCACGCCCTCAGTGTGCGACCTATCTGCAATCATGTTCACCTTTGTCTTTATTCCATTATGATATTTGCCCTCCATACAACACGTTCGGCGGTGACTTGCTAACAATGTGCATTATCAATGCCTGTATCAGTGATGTCCCGCTTACACACATCTTTGTATTGTTGTGGAAGCCCACCCTGAGATCTCCTACTCATCTGTAATTCATCGAAAATGATGTCCTTTTGAATTCTACCATCACCCATCCTCCTAACGTGTCCTATCCATCTAAACCCACGAAGATGAGCATCGATCAAACAGTCACACAAACTGATCTTTCCAATACTTCAGTATTTGTGATTTTGTCTTGCCACTTAATACCAAGTATTCTTCGCAGGCACCGCATACGAAAACTGTTTAAACGTTTCCCTTGGTGTGAGTAAGTTGACCAGCTTCATAGCTATAAAGAAGAGTACTAAGGACACAAGCTTGATAGACAAGGACTCTTGTTTTGGCAGTAAGCTTCCTGTTCTCCCAGACTCTTTTTGTTAACCAGTTCATCATTGTTGCTGCTTTAACAATTCTGATGTTGATTTCCTGATCTAGGGATAATTTGCTTTTTACCTCTGATCCTAAATATGTAAAATGGTCTATTATCTCCAGTTCCGAGTCATCAATAAAGATTGATGGTGCCCCATGTGCACTTTGTGACATAGTCTATGTCTTCTTTTTCCTAATGGTTAAACCAAATTCAGAACAAGCATTGGAGAATGCAGATAGTAAACGTTGTAATTCTTCCTCAAAGTGGGTCGTAATTGCAGTATGATGTGCAAACAGCAACCCTCTTATCAGTACCCTCCTAATTATGGTTTTGGCCTTCAATCTCTGAGCATTACACAGGCCGCCATCTGAGCGTGAGTGAATGTATATACCATCATCCTGATCACGAAAGGCATATTTCAGTAGAAGTGAACAGTATATTCCAAAAAGGGCGAGAACTAGTACACAACCTTGCCTAACTCCACTCTTGATTTTAACTGTTCTGAAGTTGCACCATCAAACTTGATTATGCCCTGCATGCCTGTGTGGAAAGATTCCAAAATGGACAACAGAGTTGGTGGGCAGCCAATCTTCTTTAGTGCCTTGACCAGACCCTCACGACTGACCAAATCAAATGACTTTGTGAGGTCGATTAAGGCAATAACCAGTGGTTGATTCTGTTCACGGCATTTTTCTTGCATTTGTCGCAATTAGAATGTCATATCATTGGTAGAATGACTATGTCGAAAACCACACTGTGATTCGGGGTAAACGTTATCTCCCAGGAATTGAAGTCTACGCAGAACTTTTTCTCTTCTGGCAAATACTTTCCCAACAATACACAGAAGTGGGATACCCATATAGTTGTTACAGTCACTTCGATACCCCTTGATATTGTACAGTATTATGGTGCTTGCATCTTTGAAATCCTGTGGGACTTGTCCTTCTCGCCGGCATAGCTCTATTAGCTGGTGGATCTGTAGAGTGAGTGTGTCTTGTCCACTCCTTATAACCTCTATTGGAATCCTATCCTTACCGGGATCCTTGTCAGATGTAAGTTCATTAATAGCACACTTAACTTCTGTTATGGTGGGAAGTGTGTCCAGGTGGTCAAGAGTTGGCAGGGAATCTATGGCGTTGAGAGCATCATCCGGTAGCTTGGTCTTGCTTGAGTAAAGCTCCAAATAGTGCTCTACTCACCTATCCATCTGCTGTTTTTATCAGTGTTGATTTCTTCAGTCAAGGTTTTCACTGGTGCACTTCTTGTGATCATTGGAACACAGGCCTCCTTTATCCCTTCATACATGCTTCTGATGTTTCCCTTATCACTTGCATTTTGAATGGACTCACATAACTTGATCCAATAGTAATTTGCACACTGCCTGGCAGCCTTTTGCACATCCTTCCTAGCTTGCTTCAGCTCACTGAGTTTCTCGTTGTTCATTCCTTGTTTCCTAAGAGAGCTATCTTCTTTTTATCAATCAATGGCTGCAGTGTCTGGCTGTTGCCGCAAACCAGTCCTGCCTCTTATGATCCACAGTGCCATAAACTCCTTCCGCTTGTTTATAAAGAGTTTCCTTAAGTTTACCGCATATTTTACTTGCCTTACAATTGTCTGATGTACCAGTGAAAGAGTCTTCAAGTTGCTGTTGGAACTCAAAGCAATTATCAGGATCTTGGGTGTTAATAATATTATTCCTGGGACTAGATTTGTGTTTAGCTGTGTAGATTCTCTTTGGTCTCAGACAAACCTTTGCAACAGCTAAAGAATGATCAGTATCAAGATGTAGTCTGTAAACCAAGAATGTTATTTCATCACCGATCATTATCACCATGTGCAATATCGATAGCCTTGGTTGTCGTTATTCGTCGTCGTACACGATCACGACTGTAAGTAGAGGTATGTCTTTGAGAGCAGCCGTCAGGTAGTTGTTAGTTATTATCTCAAGTTAGCGACTGTTGGCTTATCTCTTGGTCAAAACAATGGTTACCTTCATCGACCAATTACTGCCAAGAATCAAAATAGTGGCCGACAAATTCTTTATTGATCCGAGGTAAATTATGAAATGACAACGCAACTCCTTACTAATAGTTCATTTAAGTGCGGATTATGATAATTACGCACATAACATGTCCTTTGTTGCTTCGGTCATCTCCGAAATCAATCTTTTAGCGTGCTGCTCCGACTTCAGTGGTACTTGAAATTTACGTCCTTAAGTCAAGGACGATAAGTCAACATTTAAGGTCATGGAAGTGGAGTGTAGTACGAACCAACGACACCGCGAACAGAAAAAAAAAGTTTAAGGGCGTTGAATGTCTCGGCCAGACTGACCTTTGGAGGAGAAGAAGAAAATGTGATATCGAGATGTGGAGGAAGCAGAAAAAAAACAACTAGGAGTAAAACAAGAAGTCAAAAAGGAAAGAGAAGAAGAAGAAGACGAAAAAGAAGAAGAAGAAGAAGAAGAAGAAGAAGAAGAAGAAGAAGAAGAAGAAGAAGAAGAAGAAGAAGAAGAAGAAGAAGAAGAAGAAGAAGAAGAAGCAGAAGAAGAAGAAGCAGACGAAGAAGCAGGCGAAGAAGAAGAAGAAGAAGAAGAAGAAGAAGAAGAAGAAGAAGAAGAAGAAGAAGAAGAAGAAGAAGAAGAAGAAGAAGAAGAAGAAGAAGAAGGAGAAGAAGAAGAAGAAGAAGAAGAAGTAGAAGGCAGACGAAGAAGAAGAAGAAGAAGAAGAAGAAGAAGAAGAAGAAGAAGAAGAAGAAGAAGAAGAAGAAGAAGAAGAAGAAGAAGAAGAAGAAGAAGAAGAAGAAGAAGAAGAAGAAGAAGAAGAAGAAGAAGAAGTAGAAGAAGAAGAAGAAGAAGACGAAGAAGAAGAAGAAGACGAAGAAGAAGAAGAAGAAGAAGAAGAAGAAGAAGAAGAAGAAGAAGAAGAAGAAGAAGAAGAAGAAGAAGAAGAAGAAGAAGAAGAAGAAGAAGAAGAAGAAGAAGAAGAAGAAGAATAAGAAGAATCAGTAACAGTAGCAGAAGCAGAAGCAATAAGAAGAAAGGGAAGAAGAAGAATAAGAAGCAGAAAAAGAAGAACGAAGAAGACGACGACGAAGAAGTAGCGGAGAAGTGGAGGATAATGAGGAGTAGAAGGAGGAGAAGAAGAATTACCATGCATAATCTATGCTTCTAAACGGTAACGTATATAGGTTATCTTAAGTTGTCTCCCGATTGCATGTAACGTGAAAACCATGCGTCATCATCTCAACCTGTTTGTATATCACAAGTTTAATCTCTCCTGCACATCTCATCAGCTATCATGTTGCTGACATTACAGAACATCTTATGAGGCTTAAAATAATACTAAATCAGCAATTTGATTCCCACATCTTCTCTGGTGTTATCCTCTGCTCTTCTTAAGTCCAGGCGGGTCTACCAGGTCTGTAAAGGTCGTTGCGAGCGCCCTCTAGACAGATCTGTCAGCAGTTTTCTTTGAGGTCCGCTTCCAGCCGGCCCGCCGGTCAGTCAGGGTTTGTGCAATGTTGTCTGTCCAGTGAAGTGTTGGTTTCGCTCAAGTCTGGGGGGTTACAAAGAACGCAATATCCAGCCTTTCGTTTGTTATTTCCGTTAGACGAATGTAAGACATTGAGACTGAATATGTCAGACTTGCTGTCTCAGGCAGTTGTATCAGTATTTCTTCCCAGCTTACTTTTAAATAATACATGCCTATTTCTGTATAACACAGCTACTAGTGAACTGAGGGGGTTAATTTCACAGTTAGAGTACACTGGGTTAATGTAACAAACAATGTGATGACAGAAGAGTAGATACGAAAATAAGTTAGTTGAATATACTTTACAAGACGTAGCAGTCAACACCCGCATTTTTTTTTTGGGGGGGGGGGGGGGCTGTTTGTGATGTTCTTGGCAGGTTTACGTTTAGTAGATTGCCATGTCTTTCTAAACGCCTGTCACTCATACCTTCTTGTATGGGGAACCAACACAAGACTGTTTCTAAATCACCCGTTTTGTGTTCGAACGTGGTTTGCGAGATTACGAATTGCATTCGTAACCATTTCACCACATATCCGGCAGTTACGAAAGCATATAATGTAATTAATGGCTGTCATGCTAATACATGCTAATAACGAGTGCTTATATAAGAGAATCTAATAGCAAGGTCCTTCTCCAGATAGCAAATAAACAGCAAATAATATTAACACTGCAACCTACAACGCGTGACCTCAGAGCCAGTATGGAGGAAACTGCCGGTGTCTTACCTGGATCCTTAATGGAAGGAAAGAATAGCACCACAATGTTACCTACCATACAAGTTGTAAGAGGCGACGTAGGAAGGCTGAGCTTGGAAAGATAGCTGGAAAGTATGATCAACCGTTTTTACAGATCAAAAACATAAATGTCAAAGTCTCACTAATATTAAGAATCAACTAAACAGAAAGGCTGACTACTTTGAGGGACTCCTAAATAGCCCAGTACCAGAAAACCATCCAGATATCCAACCTGCTAGTTACTATCTAAGGAAATGATTAGCAAAGCCATCAAACTACTGTAGGATGTCGATTGGGGAACCCGTTGAGGCCACTGAGACGGTTACATAAATAACAGTTACATAAATAACAGTTACATAAATAACACTGTGTTTATGTTGTCTAGTGCGTCCTCTAGTCTCTACTTCCTTCTTCTCCATCTATGAGCGCCAAACAATACTATGTGTGTTTATTACTGTAGGATGATAAATCTGCTGGCCCAAATAGCATCCCAGCAGCGGCAATTAAAATTATTGTAAACACCTCAACTGAATGACTGCACAGATTATTTAATAGAATCTGATAAAACTGAAGAAATACCAACTGACTGGATAGAGAATATCTGGTTAAGTAAGCTGCCAAACAAAGGGGACCTACAAGAGGGTGGACATTAAAGAAGCATAACGTTGCCGTCAGTTCCTGGAAAGATATTAAGCAGGATCATTCTAGAGAGGTTACGAGATACTAATGACAAACAACTAAGCGATGGACAGGCCGGCTTCCAAACCAAACAGAACCTTCACTGATCAGATAGTTTATGGCACACGATAATAGAACAATGCATGGGACTGCACTCACCACTTTATATTGCATTTGTGGACTACGAAAAGGCCTTTGAAAGCATTGATTGGCGATCAACCTTGCTTTGTTTGGAATTCTCTTTGCTGCACTTTTCAATAATGAGTCTGACGATGCACTGGAAAAAGAGTGCCTTCACTGACGATGCACTGGAAAAAGAGTGCCTTCACTGACGATGCACTGGAAAAAGAGTGCCTTCATACTAGTTCAGACTTACGAGATTGAAAGCAAAGCCCCAAATCATGGAGATCTACTGTTTGTAGTTAATGCCGCAATTATTACGTAGAGCAAAGAAGAACTTTAGAAGTTAATGAATCCGATCTAGCCAGCATGCGACACCTTTGGGGGTAACTTCAATGTTAGATGCATATACTTGTTGCACTCAAGCCATTGTATGAACATCAGCGCAATTCGGCCTGCTTTCAAATCTCCCGCATCTATGTTTCTAGCGCGATAAGCGGGATTTCGAACTATGTTCGTAACTCCGTCACCACAGCCCCGGCTAGCCAGCCAATAACCATATAAAAGGAGTCATCGTTAGCAAGGTCTATCATCCACCTGAAGTGACAATAATAGAGTAATAATTCACATGCCTCATTACGAGGCGTAATAAATTGTGTAAAGGAACAACTAATCCCTTCTTTCCATTCAATTTTAGCTGACATTTAATTTGGCCGGGCTCCCTGGCCAAGGATTTTAACTACGTTGTTCGTAATCCCGTATATCCACGTGGGTAATACAGCTGCGCGAGATTCGTCAGCAGATCGCGCCACTCTGGTAACTTACGGGGGTACGTGAGCCGTTCGATGGCAAATTACTAAACGTAAAACTTGCCTAGTACATCAAAGGCAGCTGAAAAATGTTGGTGTTTGTTGCAACGTCTTGTAAGGGATATGCACCATTAAGCAAAACAAACACACACACAAATCGCGTCACCCTAAGCAGTATGTGGGGGTTTGGATCCCAACGGCGACTTCTGATGAGTCCTGGTGTTTGCTTGCTTCCTAACAATTTAATTCTACAACAGCCGATGTTATCTATGCCGTAGGTTTGTTTTAAAGCAACTCGGATGGGTTTCATTTGATTATCTATCAAATGTGGGCGTTTATGACAACAACTGGTGTTAGTTTCTTGTTCTGGATTCTCACGTTTACTTTCTTTAGGTTGCTAGTTGGTTTTGTGTCTAAAGGGTTACGTACGCAACTCATAATCCCGCAAACCCGGTTCGAAACACGGCTGCGGTCGGTTTGGCAGCAGACCGCTTTGTGTTTGTTTTCCAGCAATGGTATGAGTGACGGCCGTTCAGAAAGCAATGGCAGACTACTCAACGTAAACTTGCCAAAACATCAGTAAACAGCCAAAAAATGATGGAGTTGACTGCGACGTCCTGTAAACGATATGCAGCTAACTTTTGGTGGAGCAGAGAGACTTGGTAGTGTTGTGGCCAGCACACCTGCCTGCAGAACTGGTTGCCTTGTGTTCGAATCTCCTTCGTGGCGGGGATTTATTTGTTTTATTAACAGGCCATGCCAGAAAGGCCAATTTAAAAACAGGTGCCAGAAAATGTTCCTTTCTACATCGCACCATCATTGAATGTAAGAAAGAGAGTGTTGGAATGTTATATAGAACCTGTTTTGCTGTATGGCAGTCATACTTCGAATGTAAATGAACAAATTAGAAACATCTTGAAAGTAATAGAGCTGTGGTTCTTGAGACAAATGTTGCTTATGCCTTGGTCTACCAGAGTAACTAACAATGATTGTCTGAATGAGACTAATAAAATTAGAACATTATATATAACAATAAGAAAGAGACAAACAGCTCTCTTTGGTCATGTGATGAGAAGAGAGACACTGACAAACATCATAACAACCGAACAATTAAAGGGCTGAAGAGAGGCGGTAGCAGACCAAGAGAAATCATGCTGGATTGAATCTTCTTCTTCTTCATTCGTTTGCCTGAAATATGTTTATAACTGCAATGTTGTCTCTTGTATGAATCTAACAGTCTTTTTTAGTTCACTCAGCGGTGCATATAGTTTATCTTCCATTGTTGTCTCTCTAGGTCAGAAGGTTCGTCTGGATATGTTGTAGTTTGGGCAATCCTGGAGTATGTGCTCTGCTGTCTGCGACGCCAAACCACATGTGCCCATGACTGAGTCACCAATCTTGAATTTTGTATGCATGTGGTTGCGTAATCTATTGTGTCCTGTTCTGAGGCACAGAATAATGACTTGTTCTGGTCTGTCCATAACGTGGTAGTCGTCGTGAGTTGAGTTTGGTGGCCTTCTGATTGATTTGATCATTCTTTTCTTTTGGTGGTATGTAATGGACACATCAGGTTGTTCTTCTTTGGCTCCTTCCTTAGCCAATTTATCAGCTCTGTCGTTTCCGGGTACTTCACAGTGGGATGGTATCCACTGTATGGTGACTTTATGCTGACTGCTAAGTTGCTGGATTGAATGAGACGGTGGCATGGAGGAATATCATCAGCAGAATGTAATCAGAACACCAGAGATCGAGATTTGTGGAGAGACGTGAACGCTTACTTCTGCTGGCAGGGAACTTAGTCATGATGATGATGATAATGATGACGATGATGATGATGATGATGATGATGATGATGATGATGATGATGATGATGATGATGAAGATGACGATGATGATGATGATGATGATGATGATGATGATGATGATGATGATGATGAAGATGAAGATGATGATGATGATGATGATGATGATGATGATGATGATGATGATGATGATGATGATGACATCGCATGGAAAGAGGGCTATAACGATTCTCCAACAATCTTTGCCATAGTCTTCACCGTGTATTCGTACTCTTCTTCCAGTCCACTTATAAAGACGTCATATCGACTTCATTGCACCGGGTTTTAACCCACATGGCTCGGTCTCTTTCCACAGGTCGGTCTACCGAAAGCGCCGCACAGAGCACAAACTCCGTAACCACATCATCGATCCACAGGAGTGTCCCCAGAAGTAAACTTCACTCATGAGCCGAATGATGAAACCCGCAGTCGAACCCCGATTATTTGATGTACCAGGAGGGCGACTAAACCACTTCGCCACGGAGTGTGATACTGCCCACCCCACATGTACCACCACCCTCCAGTTTGAAGCTTCCCTTCACCGTTTTCCTCGAGTACATCTATTAGCAGGAACTGTGCATTTTTACATGGCCACAACACCTTAATTTCTGACTCTTGACCTCATTATTCAGTAAAGATTTTGTTAAATTCCAGTTTTTGTATTACTTCTTTGTTTTGTTTTTTGTGGTCTTTGTCTCCCGCCAACATATTCCCCCATTTCATCTATTTACCATTATCGAAAGCTTCGGTCGCAGGCAGTTTGGGTTCAGATTCCTTGCTTTGATTTTCATAATTGCATGTGCTTCGGCTGTTCAGAAAGGATTGGCTCACTACTGGACGTCGTAACTCCTAATAAAATCACAAACAACTGATAAATGTTGGGGGTGATTGTAACGTTCTGTACTGGATATCCAATGCCTAGAAACTCACAAACGGGCAAAATATATACTGTTGTTCATTGTGACGTCTTGTAATAAACACGGAATCAACTTATTCGGTTACGTCATCAAATCTCATGATCCATTGTCCCTGTGTCTGCACCATAATCACATAAAAGTAATTGTAACTCTTCATTACTCCAAACATGCATTTCCAATTTATCTGTTCAGATATTGCAAGTTGTTTCATACTGCGGTCTTTTCTATTTTCTTTCTCATGTTTGCCTCACATCTGCCGTCTGATAACTGTCATTTACTGCCAGTATAGTACCTTGCTGTGTATGGGGGGAAAAGGAGGGGGGGGGGGGAGCTTTGAAACCAGAGGAATTAAGGTCGTAGATGCTTCTCTTACATCTGCCTTCATCTGTTGTTAATTGTTCTTCTTCTTGTTCTTCTTGTTCTTCTTGTTCTTCTTGTTCTTCTTCTTCTTCTTCTTCTTCTTCTTCTTCTTCTTCTTCTTCTTCTTCTTCTTATTCTTATTCTTCTTCTTCTTCTTATTTGTCTTCGGTTCTAGAAAAGTCATATTAAATCATAGACCAACAACACTAATGAGAAAAGTAAAAGAGAGCGAGAGAGAGAGAGAGATAGGGAGAGAGAGAGAGAGAGAGAGTGGAGAGAGAGAGAGGAGAGAGAGAGGTGATTGGGAGGAGGGGAGGTGAAGGACAGAGCGAGCGAGAGAGAGAGAGCGTGAGGGGAGAGGGCGAGAGAGAGAGTGAGGCAGGGAGAGAGAGAAGGGGGTGATTGGGAGGAGGGGAGGTGAAGGACAGAGCGAGCGAGAGAGAGAGAGAGCGTGAGGGGAGAGGGAGAGAGAGAGAGTGAGGCAGGGAGAGAGAGAGGGGGGTGATTTGGAGGAGGGGAGGAAGGACACAGCGAGAGAGAGAGAGAGAGAGAGAGAGAGAGAGAGAGAGAGAGAGAGAGAGAGAGAGAGAGGGGAGGGGAGGGGGCAAGAAATGGAGACAGAAAGTGTGAGTTAAGAAAAAACTTTCAGTTCTGACAGTATGAAAAACATTAGAAGATAAGTATCAAACTGTAATTTCCACGGTTACATGTTATCAAACATCATCGACGGTTCTCAAACACTAAATCAATTAAAGGAGGACCCTTTGCACGCTTTTGGTGCATTTGGCAAATAGTGCTAGTCCCATACTTTATAAACCAATCGGTTCTCAGAGAATGAAGTGGTCAGTATCCCGCCGGTCACCGTTACCTTAAGACGTTAAACTAGTACCCATTTCAAGATGGGCAAGAAGTGGTCAGTATTCCGCCGGTCACCGTTACCTTAAGACGTTAAACTAGTACCCATTTCAAGATGGGCAAGAAGTGGTGAGTATTCTGCCGGTCGCCGTTACCTTAAGACGTTAAACTAGTACCCATTTCAAGATGGGCAAGAAGTGGTCAGTATTCTGCCGTTCGCCGTTACCTTAAGACGTCAAACTAGTACCCATTTCAAGATGGGCAAGAAGTAGTCAGTATTCTGCCGGTCGCCGTTACCCCCAAGACGTTAAACTAGTACCCATTTCAAGATGGGCAAGAAGTGGTCAGTATTCTGCCGGTCGCCGTTACCTTAAGACGTTAAACTAGTACCCATTTCAAGATGGGCAAGAAGTGGTCAGTATTCTGCCGGTCGCCGTTACCTTAAGACGGTAAACTAGTACCCATTTCAAGATGGGCAAGAAGTGGTCAGTATTCTGCCGGTCGCCGTTACCCCCAAGACGTTAAACTAGTACCCATTTCAAGATGGGCAAGAAGTGGTCAGTATTCTGCCGGTCGCCGTTACCCCCAAGACGTTAAACTAGTACCCATTTCAAGATGGGCAAGAAGTGGTCAGTATTCTGCCGGTCGCCGTTACCCCCATTTCAAGATGGGCAAGAAGTGGTCAGTATTCTGCCGGTCGCCGTTACCCCCAAGACGTTAAACTAGTACCCATTTCAAGATGGGCAAGAAGTGGTCAGTATTCTGCCGGTCGCCGTTACCCCCAAGACGTTAAACTAGTACCCATTTCAAGATGGGTTAACAAAGGAGCCTAGGTTATTTTTTAAAATCTGCCCCAATACATAATCGAACTCATGACCCGCGGGTCGACAGGTGAGGATCTAGCCACTGCACGGGATCCCTTCCCAAATTATAAAGTTTATCAAAAATTATAAATGTTTATATTATTTCTGATGTCAGATGCTATCATTTAAACGTGTGGTGGTAACAATTCGATCTGGCGCTTTGTAACGTGTGCAACACTCTTCTGGGAATTAGCATTCCTGTTTTGTATTCAACAATGGAGAATAATGTGGCTAGCTTCTGATTGTAATGCATTATAATATGTGTACTCTATCGTAATAACTGAACATGAATTACTGCGCATATTCATCATATAATAAAGAGCAATAATTTACCTTCATTTCATTAAATTACACGGACTTACAATATATATTCATCATTGTAGAAAATGATAATAATTTACAACATATGCCCTTCATTGCACAAAATGACAAGGATTTACAACATATATTCCTCACTGTATAAAATTTTAATATTTACATCATATGTTCTTTATTGCATACATTCGCAAGTATTTACGTCATATGTTCTTCATTGCATAAATTAGCAAGGATTTAGAACAAATGCTCTTGGTTGTTCCAAATCGCATGTTTTTACAGCATATCTGCTTCACTGTACAAGATAGCAAGTATCGTATCTTGTGTGAGAAACCGAAATAAATTCAAAACAGTGTATTCCCTTCATCATCATCAAGTGCCCTGCCAGCTGGCGTAGGCGTTCATGGCTCTCCACAGATCTCGGTCTTTGGTTTTCTGGATCAACTCTGCTGCTGATATTCCTCCATGCCACCGTCTCAATCCATCCAGCATCATTTCTCTTGGTCTGCCTCTGCCTCTCTTCCCCTCGATCTTTCCAGTTGTCACGATGTTCTCCAATGCCTCTCTTCTCATCACATGGCCGAAGAAAGATGTTTGTCTCTTTCTTATTGTTGTATATAATGTTCTAGTTTCATTAGCCTGTTTCAGGTGGTCGTTGTTAGTTAATCTGGGCAGTCCAAGGAATTCGCAACATTCGTCTCAGGAACCACATCTCTGTTGCTTCTAATTTCTTCTTAATTTGTTCATTTACATTCCAAGATTCACTGCCATACAGCAAAACTGGTTCTACATAGCATTTCAGAACTCTCTTTCTTACATTCAGTGATAGTGGCTAATTGCATAAGATAATCTTCATTTTCTGAAATGCGGCTTTTGTCTGCCCTATTCTGCTCCTAATCTCTGTTGTACATCTTCCATCTGATATTATAAATGCCCCTAGGTATCTAAAATTATCCACTTGGTTAAGAATTTTTCCTTCTATTTCTATGTCACATTTTGGTGTCATCATTCCCTTAGTGAATTTAAATACAAACGCCACGCAGAATTGGTTGCAAAATTTATTGCCCGGCATATTTTCCTGCATATAATCATCTACATACTGCGGAGTTATATTTCAAATGCAGTGAATAGAGCTGATACCTTCTCTGTGTTATGTACTAACTAGATACTTAACCCTGTTTGATGCCATATCGTGGCTGTACTTACGCAACACGCAGTCTCTTATACAGTTCGAATATGGAGCATTTCTTATCCTCAAGGTAATCACAGAGTCTGTATGAAACTGAAATAATTTGGCCACAACAAACAGCAGTGGAAGGGTGGCTCCCGGAAGCCCATTCAGGCACTGGCCAGCAGAAGGGCGGAAACGGGATATTGAGGACACAGGACATTGAGAACACAGGACATTGAGGACACTGCGCATTGAGGACACAGGACATTGATGACACGGGGCATTGAGGACACAGGACATTGTGGATACATTGCTATGATTACAGTCATGTTTTGCAAAAGTCTTTCCATCTGATGATTAGTAGTTTGTGTGTAATATGTTGCATAGTGGTCAGCGTGGTCGCAGGGTTCAACACGTTTGCTCTTAAACCTCCCATGCGCTGACGTTGGGGTGTGGGTTCAGTCGACACACCAGTCGGTCAGTTGGTCTTTAACGTTGAATTCTCGTGTATAAAGCAATGACACACGTGCTTGTTAGTGGCTTATCCTCTACAGAACGTAGCAGTCAACTCCAGCATTTATTGGCTGTTTGTGATTCCTGGGCATGTTTACGTTCAGTAGTTTAATGGCAAACTGCTGCACATAAAATTCCCCTGTAAATGAATCTGGGGTTGGGGTTGATAATAACGTCCTATAATGGACAAAACATTCACAAACGTAAGTTGCATATCTTTAACCCTATGATTGAATATTAAATACATTTAATAAGACAACTATCTTTGTAGTTGTGTAAGCATACGAGGGTAAGTTAATAAGTAAGTCACAAATGGCTGTAGAAAAATAACTAACTATGATAGCAACTTGAAACCAGTTATTTTTATACATAAACACAAGAAATAAATGGGGAGAACCGTTGAGGCCACTAAGACGATTACATAAATGGACACACATAGTATTATTTGGCACTCACAGAAGAAGAAGAAGGAAATAGAGATTAGAAGACGCACTAGACAACATAAAATTTGAAAGCTATAATAGTTACCAACCGGGATCGAACCTGTCGCCTCCAAATGACGACGGCGCCTCGCTGCAGGAACAAGTGTACTTCGACGCACGACCAACTAGACACTCCTATAGTGTCTAGTTGGTCGTGCGTCGAAGTACACTTGTTCCTGCAGCGAGGCGCTGTCGTCATTTGGAGGCGACAGGTTCGATCCCGGTTGGTAACTATTATAGCTTTCAAATTTTATGTTGTCTAGTGCGTCTTCTAATCTCTATTTCCTTCTTCTTCTTCTGTGAGTGCCAAATAATACTATGTGTGTCCATTTATATTTTTATACATACATTGTCCCTTTATTTCTCAACATAATTTCCACCAACATTGATGCACTTATCTCATCGTATTATCAGTCCTCCCAAGCCGGCTTCATAGAACTGCGTGCTCTGTTTTCTAAACCATATTTTCACTTCACATTCAACTTTGGCGTCACTCGCGAAATGTCTCCAAACCAAGGTGGGTTTTCAGTCGACTTAACCGCTAGCAATTTCCCGTAAAGCGGTGCATAGCTAGGTAGAAAACGTTACGAGGGCGAGTCAATAAGTAAGTCACACAGTTCTGTGGGATGGCAGGTAAATGAAAATAGAGCACACAGTTCTATGCAGCCGGTTTGGCAGGACTGATAAAATGATGCGATAAGTGCATCAATGATGGTGGAAATTATGTTGAAAAATAAAGGGATAATTTATCTATACAAATAAACTGGTTTCAGATTGTTATCATAGTTAGTTATGTTTCTACAGCCATTTGTGACTTACTTATTAACTTAGCCTCGTATAATCAATAAATCAATCAGGTGCCTTCTCCATAATGAAGGTTCGCTGCAATGGGTCTCCAACACTGTCTGTCTCTCGCCCTGACTGTACACTCTGTCAGATTGATGTTCGTCCATCTATTGAACGTTATCTTCCCACGCGTATCGTTGTCTACCTCTTGCTCGATTGTCTCAACAGTTTGGTTTTTATAAGAGTATTATGTTTTTTAATGTGGCCAAAATATTTCATTTGCCTCTTTTTACTTTTTTTTCCCATTAACTCTCTTTTCTTTCCCAGAGGGCTGAGTGGTCTCGAGGTATGGTGTCCGCCTCGAGTGTTGGAGGTCCCGGATTCAAGCCCCGGTGAGGGCCGAGATTTTTTCACTTGGACTTTTAGTATCAAAATTTCCCCTGGTCTCTGGGTAGTGAGATCAGACGCCCGTGTTTATTGTTGCGCAGGTAAAATATCCTTGGCAGTTGAAAATCGAAAAAGATAGCCAAACGGCGCTGCTCGGGCAAAATTTCAAGTTAAAAATCTACGCAAAGTATTTCAGGATCCTCACCGGTGCTACGAAGTTTGTGCACTGAGCTGGGAATTCTCCTTACTCAGGCTTGAGTTATTGGTAGAACGGAGCACTTATTCGTTACACCTATGTGCCGTGATGTTGATCCGTCGACTAAACTAATTAAACTAAACCTAAACTGCATTCCCAGAACCTCTGTATTTGATTGTTTTTTGTTACCTTGAAATACGACATATTCTTGTGTATATCCACATCTCCAGGACCTCTATTCGACTTTCTAGTTGTTTGTTCAATGTCCAGGTTTCCGCGCCATACAGTAATAAGCATATAATAATATTGTTTAACTATTTAAAGTATGCCGGCTTCGTGGCTTAGAGGTTATAACTTTTCTCCGTAATCTCGTATACTCTCGTCGGTAACGTGATGACGGTTAGAATCAGCAGTGGTTCGAATCGCATCGGTAACTTACGGGGTATGTGAGCCGGCCGCTCAGAAAGCAATGGCAAACTACTGAGCGTAATCTTGCCAAGAAATCAACATACAGCTGAAAGATGCTGGTGTTGACAGCGATGTCCTGTAAAGGATATGCACACACACACACAAATTTTTTAAGTATATAATAATATAGTTTAAATATCCTAGAAAATTCACGATTATCTGCCTATCTGCCCCGTAAAATGTACCACACCCAATCGTCAAACCAGCGTTGGATATTGCACAGTCTGGGAACCACTGGGAAAATCCGACAAATGGAATGTAGTCAAATAATAAATGTGCTTAGAGACTGGTAGGAGTTGTGGGTTCTAAATCTCAATAAGATTCTAATCAATGATAGGCAAGCTGAGGAAAATAGTGTTGTCTGATCAATGATTGGTTAGCTTGGGAAGATAGCCAAGTCTGAACAATGATTGGCTAGCTGTGGAAGATAGCGTGACGACTTACTACAAGACTTTGGTGCTATTACACTAGTTGAGGGTTTGACTTTGATGGCTATAACCTGCCGGTTTGAAAGCAAAGCATGCCGACCTAAATAAATTAAAGTAAGTGTTAATTAGGCACTGCTGTAATGGCTTGAAGTGTTTACTCATCATCATCGTGAGTCATACCGATAAACATGCCATCTCTTACGATCACGAGAATCTTGGATAATATCTGTGTTTTCTCCCGATTATGCTGCGTGGCCATGCCATCCAAGTATTTATCTCTGTGGCCTTCCCGTGCTCTTATCCCATCATTTTCGCCAGTTGTCACTAAGTTGTCTAGTTTATTTCTTCTCATAACGTGCCCAAACAATTTTTCTGTCTGCTCGGCAAACTACTGTACTATGACTTGCCTGGTAAGTCACAAACAGCCACAAATAAAATGCTGGGGTTGATTGCCATGTCACGCAAAGGACATGCCGCTAAAATTGTATTGAGGACTATCGCAGACATCAAAATGTCCCTTGTCTCACAGCGGATCATGTGATGTTCTGAATTATGCACCGATGCATCGGCTCAACGTTGTTCTCGGTTACAGAATAGCATGATAACAAGAAAACGAGTTGGTGGCCTCAATGATGTTACGAATACGTCTTTATGTGATATAATTCTGGAAGTATCTGTTGTAGCAGAATCATTACCCTTGTCCTTTCTTTGAGCCACGATGTTTAGGTGTGGATCGTGTGGTTAATATTCAAAGCCCAGCTACCAGCATCAAGTATTGCAGCCCTTGGGATATTTGTGAAGCCTTCTGATAATTTTCTTTCGTAGTTCTTTGTTTTAAGAAGGATTAGATAGTCAAGATTTTGTGCGACGATCTTTATTTTCGTATATCTCTGCATTGATAAATACCAAATGGCATCTTGCCGTCCTAACAGAGGGTAATTTGGTACATTGTGCATCACAGGGGAGTAATAACTACAATCTATGATGGTAACACCAGGGATAGAGTTATGCCTATCTATAGCACAAAACCTGAGCTGATTTCCAGAGACACTGAGTCACCGATGAAGCATGATCCCTCTTTCGGCCTGACTAGTTTACTTCAGAGGAAAGGTAACACCAATACATCTAGAGCAAGACAAAGCAACATTCTAACTGTCTGGCTATTGGAGCTTCTTATCCTAGACCAGTTGCCGACGAAGGCTTTGTCCTGATCTGCCCTGCCATGACATTTAGTCTTAGTTTGTATTTCCTCGCATCAGAGTGAAACTTGACTTTCCCAATTGCGCTCCTCCACCAGATACACGATGTGGTGTGTGGGGGTTGACGAGCTCCTCCAAACATTTAACGGTAACAGAAAGCAGGTAGTACCGTCTACTGTTATGCGGTAGCTCAGTCATATCTAAGATCTGACAGACATTGCTATATATTTGCATGTTTATATAATAATAAATCTTGTCCTCTTGTTTCCCCTTCCTTTTTTCAATGCTTGTGTCCTCCAATTCGCTCAATGACGTGTCTTCATGTTTACAGATGCCACTAAGTCACGCGAGTCCTTGTTGTTCTACGAGTATTATAATTTTAATAAATTGCTCATTCCCCCCCCCCCCTCCCCCAATTCTTCTATGCAATTGATTTTACTGATCATAAAATTGAGTAGCATATTACAGAACAACCAAACAGGGAACTGGGTTGATTGCAACGTCATACAAAAGACACAGAAGTCTTTAAAATATAATTCGTATTTTTATTGTTTTCGTTTGCTAACTTTAAAATCAAGCGTAGTCCACACATCTCGCCCTTGACTTGAGGATGTAAATTACACACCCCCCTGAAATCGGAGTGTGTTCACCTGATGGCAAGGGACACCGCTAATGGGGAAAGTTAATACACACGCTAAACTTAGTCTAGTGACTAGGTGAAGTAGCGCGAACTAGCACACAAAAAAGCAAAATAACCGTGTGTATTCTGTGCCCGTGCTTCACAACCACACATTGCGATAAAACCGATGTACATGCGTAGGGGTTGTTTTGCGTTGATTCAGCTGCTTATTCATTGACGTTAAGGATGTTATTGTTTTTTTCTCTAAATACCCACATTACCATCGGTGATTACAATTCTAATTTCTGTCTAGGAGAAAAATTGTACTCCCCACGTATACGACTCCACCGTCAACCAGAACCTAGAGACTTCTGCCAGAGATTCCACATGGCCGGATGATGCTGGACATGTCCTCCCTTGTGTATTGTTATCATCGAGAGTATGAATGCAACATTACATCACTGGACGCCCCAGTAGAGTAGTGTATAGACGCTCTCATGACTTGCCCATGGCCATGGGTTTAGCCCGCATTGGGGGAGAATTCACGTGTTTAACACACCTACCTTTTAGTTGCCGCTCTGTGGCGAAGGGCTTACTGACGCAGTTCCTAATCCCGCATACCGCGTTCAAAACACAGCTGCAGGCGATTTGGCAGCAGAAAGTCTTGCGTTGGGTTAAAAAAGGATATGAAGGCCGGTCGTTCAGAAAGCATAGGCAAACTACTGAATGTAAATTTGCAAAGAAATCACCAACAGCCAAAAATGCTGGGGTTGACTGTGGTGTCCTGTAAAGAATATGCAATTAACTTAAACCTTTTAGTTGATTCATACTTACACCCGAATAAAGCTAATTTCTTCATGACTACACACAACTGAAGATAACTGCTTGAGATACACACAGCTGAAGATAATTGTTTCATACTTATGCACAGCTGACGATAATTATTTTACATTTACATACAGTTGACGATAATTGTTTCATACCTGCACGCAGCTGAAGATAATTATTGCATATTTACATACAGCTGAAGCAATTGCTTCAGACTTACACACAGTTAAAAAATAATTGCATCATATTTACTCACAGCCGAAGAGAATCGCCTCATACATACACAGGTACTTCCGGTTCAATATGGCCGATAGACGTGAGATCCGTTAAGGCCTTGTCATTTTGTTGCTTCTGGCTACGATTTACTTACGTATTTTCCTCATGGTTCCGTGTTCGATAAGTTATTTAGGCTTAGCGCATGTTGCGACATTGTGAGCTTTGGATTTCATCTGGAATGCTTTTCAGTTTGACTGTGATAGTTTGCGTTTGAACTGCATTTTCAGTAATGGCGGAGGGACGGTTGGTTAACTAATTGGTTTGCCCTAAGCAGTAATGTTTGTGCAACTGCTGGTTTTCTAGCGACTACTTTTTCCATCGACGATGAACTGTCATTCTAGTGGCTAACTGCTGTGATGTGTCATTCTGATAGGGGCCTTATACGTGATTTATGTACGTGTGTAAACGGTTGGTCTTGTCGGAACTGCTGTTGTTACCACTTTTTATATGGGACAGGGGGAGGCTTCTTATGTAATATTCGCTGGCACATGAATGGAATTTCATGAGGTGACCTGCTGCCGTGATATTGGGCTGCGACTAATGACTAATGACTATATCTATGACGTATGTAAAATAACATCTATTACGCATGCAACTGTGAGGCCAGTTGTCACTGCTGTATCATTATAGTTTGATATATTTCAATTCCGAAGAATTATGCATACATTTTCACTTAAAATGTTATTTCACAAGCAATAATTATGTGTCGTTTGGGAAACTTAATATCAACAACAATTGTAAAAGCCATACATTACAACATAAGATATCCAAATGCATACAATGTGAACACATAATTAGGTAAAGATTACACTTAATGTAACACTTTAACATTGCCTAAAATAACCTGCGTTGGCGGTAGTGAGAATTCACGCACGTAAACGTTGGAAAATAAATGTGCCTACTGGTACGATTTAGCGTGCATCTTACATTTGATTTTCTTCTATGAACACTTTCAACTGAGATAGCCCAAGCAGGTACTTTTCTGTGTATAGTCCATGTCATGTTGCGTTGATGATCAAGTCTGGTCACAGCCTTCTGTCTCCGGCAGTTCTTGGACTCTTCTTGGCATTTTTTACGTTGAATGAAAGTTTCTGTTCTGACACGACATGCTGGGAGATTGTAGAGAAGATTGTTTGCAATGGCTTTCTTTGTTGGTAGTGACCAGTCTGGTTGATGACATCATTAGTGTCTATATACAGAGATTGTCTGCCTACCTTTGTGAAACTTGACACAACCAACAACTATTTGTCGGCTGCTCTGCATCTTCATCAACCGCCTGTTTCCATTGTGTTTCGTGACCCTGGTTAGTGCTAAATCAGTACCACACCTTGTAAAAGGGTGCCCTGCAGGCTAGCGGAGTGAAGGAGGCCCCTTACTTCTCCTGTGATAGAGGATACATCCGGAGTGGCTGAGCCGCCTGCCTTGAGATCCGAAGATCGTGGGTTCGTTTCCAGACTCCGTCATTCGATTCACAGTTGTGGTTTTCTAGAAGACTCCGGGGGCTCGTTGCTGGTGCTAGTGCTCTGTGGACATCTTCGGTATTACGCTGAGCGAAAACAGACCTAGCCAAATGGGGTAAAACTGTGCAATGAAATCGACCCTCTCAGTTTGAAATCCCCCCCTTTTTTAAAAGAGGATACCCTGCAAAGGAGTTAAGGGCGCAGTTCGTAATCCCGCACACCTGCGTTCAAAACACAGCTGTGTTGGTTTTATGAAATGGTATGAGTGCCAGCCGTTCAGAAAGCAATGGCAAACTACTGAACGTAAACATGCCCAGGAATCACGAAAAAGCAACAAATGCTGGGGTTGACTGCATTGTCCTGTCAAGGATTTGCAACAACAACCACCGCTCCGCGACCCAAACAGATTTATTTTTGTTGCATATCTGTTACTCGCAACCAACCCAGTATTTGTTGGCTGTGACTTTCTCGACAATATTATTTTCAGTAGTTTGTCAGCGATGTCCTGTAAATGAGGATATCACAATAAAGTTTGTCATTGTTTTCTGAAATTACCATTTCTCTTATACCATTGTGAAAATCAACGCAAAGTGATGTGAGCCCAAATCGTCTGCAAGTTGAATTGAGCTGAGCTCAGAACCGTCATAACTGCACGCAGGACATTCCCATCCACGCTATGTCCTTCGTTCAACAGCTAGCGAAGAGTCATAATGCGAATTGTTCCCACCGCTATCTGATTGAACGTTCTTAATTCCTCCCCTCTGGCTGTTGTAACTGTTATCGAGCAGAAGACACGCATTCTGTTGCTCTGGCGATAATTCTTTTGAATATGAATGACTTCGATTCTGGTATGTTGGGATTCACTTCCCCTAAGCCACAAATGACGACACCCACGCTAGTTAGGTAAGACATAAGGTACTGACAAATAGATAAACAGACTGATAAACAAACTATTGGACAACATAAAAGTACAGGTGTTATATAATAAATGATCTCTCTTAACTTTAGCATTATCGTAAGTGTTCTGTATCGTGCTCTTTCGTGAGAGCAGAAAATAAGTTGCAACGTCGTCTGCCCAACATTAAGAAATATCTACTTGCTCGGATCTCAGATAAACAGAGAGAGGCAAGCGAGTACATGAACTGCTGACCTAATTTAATTTAACTACACCATAATATACTTGATGTCTCTGACACTTAAGATCAAGAGAAACATTCTGAATGCACGACATACTTCTTTCATCTATGGAGAGATCTCAGACACAAAGATATGCTAGTTTTATCTCTTACACAGTAATCTATCTATCTATCTATCTATCTATCTATCTATCTATCTATCTATCTATCTATCTATCTATCTATCTATCTATCTATCTATCTATCTATCTATCTATCTATCTATCTATCTTCTGTCTGTCTGTCTGTCTGTCTGTCTGTCTGTCTGTCTGTCTGTCTGTCTGTCTGTCTGTGTCTGTCTGTCGGTCTGTCTGTCTGTCTGTTTGTCTGTCTGTCTGTCAGTCTGTCTATCTGTCTGTCTGTCCATCCGTCCGTCCGTCCGTCCGTCCGTCTGTCTGTCTGTCTGTCTGTCTGTCTGTCTGTCTGTCTGTCTGTCTGTCTGTCTGTCTGTCTGTCTGTTCTCAAGAACTGATTAGTTTGGTCCACAATTTCCCTTAAGCTAGAGGAATTGTCGTGATCCCTCTAGAACCATGTGTATCGCCTAGATACCTCTGACCTCGCTGTGTAATATTAACGCAAAGTGAAGAGTAAAGATCACCTTTTACGTTATGTGACATATTAGGTAATATCACAAATTATAGCATAACATAACAAAAACAAAGTCAATGCATAAAGATAAAACTAATATCAAGAAAGAAATATATGTTAATGGGGAAAAATTGGAGGTGGTTGACAATTTAGAATATCTTGGGTGATTAATTACCAAAAATGGTAACAATGGAAGAAATTAAAATGTGACTATCTATTGCTCTTAAAAAACTAAAGTAACTGAATAAATTGTGGCGTGGGAAACATTGATGTGAAAAATTATATTTTTATGAGCATGCATCTTTCCCATTGCAACATACGCTCGTGAGACCTGGACACTTACTAAACAAGCTGAACAGCTAATAAATGCCTTTGAATATAAATGTTATAGACGAGTTCTAAGAGTATCTTGGATACAGAAAAGAACAAATGTATCCATACTTCAACAGTTGAATATTGAAGAATGTTGGCTGTTAAAGACGTTAAAACAAAGAAACTTGAAATGCTTGCTTGCTTGCTTGTGTTCGTTGGCTTGAGCTCCAAAGCGAAGTCCTGTATGTCGGATGAAGACATCCTGTTGTCCAACATCAGTGTGATGTCATACAGGACCTGAGGTTTGCGTGAGTATCCGTTGTCCCATGTCTGGCTTATTGGTGTGCAGACTGGTGGTTCCTCGCCGTACAGGCAGATACTCTCCGACTTCGGAGGAATCAGCGATCCTATTGACTTCAGCCAGGACCCCGAAGGGACCTGTTGCCCAGGACGCTCGACGAGGACGCGTCAATAGGTCTTGGCCAGTATATAACCCGGCCCTGGTGCCTTGGAAACACCTCTGCGTCCCGGAACTTGAAATAATTTGGTCACTTGAAACATCATGAAAATTTGGAGTGAACAATAATTGCAAAGTATATGCTGGGGAAGAGAGGAAGACGGAGGACAAAGAGAAGATGGGTGCAGGATGTGGCAAATTATCTCCAGATGGGTGTATCGGACGCGGGATATCTCGCTTATGACCGAGACGTTTTCCGGAAGGTTGCTATGGAAGCGAGGTTCTGCAAGGGACATGCAACTGAATAAATAAATGAATGAATGATATATTGGGTATATTGTTCTTGCCAAATTTATGTTTAGACCAGTGGTTCTCAACCGGTGGGGAATTCCCCCCCCCCCCCCCCCCCCGCAGGGGAGAATTTCAGGGTTTCCAGGGGGGGGGGGGAATTAAGAATATTTCAAGATCGCATTAATACAAGAGCCAATTACTTGATATTGTTTTTTCCTTCTAAATTTTACGGTTCTGTACTTCTCGCCCTAATAAATTCGTTTTATAACGTAAATAGACTCGCAAATCACGTTTTATGTAGATGTCTAGACTTGTTCTAGTATGTGTTATCAAATTTAGCTTCCATTTTTATGTATCCTGTGTAAAGGAGGGGGGGGGGTGGGGGTGAGGGAGAGAGAATTTATAGGGAGGAAATTTGAAAATGGTGGGGGAGTGACCTTCTGAACATATGGTAAAGGGGGGGGGGGGGCATGGGCCAAAAAGGTTGAGAACCACTGGTTTAGACTGATAGGTTCTTGATGGATGATATGATTAAAATTACACCGGTTTCATTTACATCCCGGAAAATATCCTGACACCAATTTGATGATGATTTAACGTGGAGACAAGGTTCATTTTCAAACATTTTTGCTTTGATGTGGATTTTACCACATGACCACCGGGCCAACAGGCAAGCATCTAGCCATTATGTTCTCGACCTGGCTATTGTTCTATAACAATTGGGTCAACACATGCAAACAATTTTTTAGCTGATTGGGAAGGATGTGTGTTGGGGGAGAGGGAATAATGGGTTTCGTTCTCACGAGATATCCAAAAACCACTTTAATTATTGTCTTCATGTGAATTTAATGGTAAACATGATAGGATAAACAAAAACTGCGTTTTAAAGATGTGGAAAACCAAAAACAAATACATTGTATGTTATTAGGCTATCGTGAGAAACAACAAAGATAACTCGTCATGTTGCATACAATCAGTTTTAACATAACTCCTTGAACCCAAAACAATAAGTATACAAGCAAAATCCCTTAAAGCCGAAGGAATGTTGATTTTACAGAAGAATGTTACAATTAAAAGAAAACTTAATAATTTAAATGGTCTTAAAGTAACCAAGAAACACAGGAAGCTTGACGTAGACATTCCTGGTTGGTTGCTTGTAAATCCTCTAGAATTGTTGACTTGTTTTTTTCGTTCTCTCTTGAACTCAAGCGTAGTCCAAAACGTGCTACTACGTGTTACTATAGTATGTTCCGATTTGAATGCCTTCATTCACGATCAATTATTTTGAAAACTGTCTGTTGCATCGTTATGAAATTTTTCCAGCCGTCTTATATTTACCCCCACCCAAGGAATATGTCTTTGATAGGTCCAAAAACAACTTAAATCATTGAAAGCGGCGAAATTCCTTTGATGTTTTGCTGGACAACTAGTGATTTCTTGCTAAAAAAATTACGTTTACGGTAATGGGGACCTGCACATTCAGATGACACACAAAGGCGTATCCGGATTCGTATGGGAGTGGGTGCAATGAAAGAAGTAGCTTACAATCGACAGGGTCGGCTGCATTGCACCGGGTTTTTATCACATATGGCTCAGTTTCTTTCCGCAGCGCGGAAAGCGTCGCACAAAGCACGAACTCCGTAGCTCCAGCGACGACCCTCGGGAGTCTCCGAAAAAATGCACTCTTGAAATGAAGGACGCGGCCCGGAATCGAACATACAACCTTCGGAGCCCGAGTCAGACGGCTTGACCACTTCACCACGGAGAATCCCGAGAGGGGTGCAATGTGTAATATTAGTAAAGACAGAGAATTTACAGAGGCACGGGGTAAATAATTTGTAAATTAACAGGAAAGTAGAAGGACTATATTTCTTACCTTATTTTTCATTTCCTTCTTGTTTCTTCAGCTGATGCTGATGCTGTAATGTTTAGGGCCTGCAATTCGTCTGAATAGTTGGAGCAAAATATCCCAGTAAGTGTGTACGTAGATTAAGGTCTGCGATCTGCTCAGACCTTAATCTGTGTCGGACGATTCCAGTAGGTTGATGATTGCTCTCGGTTGCATAAAATTCAATCCATCCTTTCTCCAATAGTCCTCTTCCTCTTTCAACACATGGTCCTCACATTTTTTCCAGTAACTTTTATCAATATTTAATAGAGCGGACAGACAGACAGACAGACAGACAGACAGACAGACAGACAGACAGACAGACAGACAAACAGACAGACGGGCAGACAGACAGACAGACAGACAGACAGACAGGTAGGTAGATAGATAGGTAGGTAGGTAGGCAGAAAGGTAGGTAGGTAGGTAGGCAGAAAGATAGGTGGGTGGGTGGGTGGGTCGGTCGGTTAGATAGATAGATAGATAGATAGATAGATAGATAGATAGATAGATAGATAGATAGATAGATAGATATGTAGGTAGGTAGGTAGGTAGATAGGTAGGTAGATAGATAGATAGATAGATAGATAGATAGATAGATAGATAGATAGATAGATAGATAGATAGATAGATAGATAGATAGATAGATAGATAGATAGATAGATAGATAGATAGATAGATGATAGATAGATAGATAGATAGATAGATAGATAGATAGATAGATAGATAGATAGATAGATAGATAGATAGATAGATAGATAGATAGATAGATAGATAGATAGATAGATAGATAGATAGATAGATAGATAGATAGATAGATAGATAGATAGATAGATAGATAGATAGATAGATAGATAGATAGATAGATAGATAGATAGATAGATAGATAGATAGATAGATAGATAGATAGATCCCCGCCAGAAGCCGGGCCTTGTCAGCTAGTTTATTTATATAATCACGTTTCATGAAAGAACCCCCATTTGGAGACACCTCTGAATCTTCGCGCTGTTTGTTTCAAAACGGAAATCACGTGAAAATTTTAAAAACTGCGGGGACGTGAATTGGTGAAGCTGTAATACTGTTAAAATGATGGACGTAATCTCTAAGTCGTAATTTATATACCGCATATAAACAAACTTTGAAATCTGCTGTAAAATCACCAGAACAAAAATTTTGTTGTTGGGTGGACATAATGATAAGGTTATATCTCATCATTTTCCCTCAGTTAGTTAGTGAGATATTGAATTTTATATTGAGGACAAAAAAAAAAAAAAAACAACAACTATATTGCAGTGGACTGATATTTTTGTGTGGATTAGCTTTCCCAGTAAACAGTGTCCCTTGCCATCATGCGACTTCTGAGGTTCTTGTGATTTAGGTTTAATTGTTCAGTCCGATGTATTGATGCCCAGGTTATTTGAGTCCTGAAAAGGGATTGTTTCTATCGTAGTGAACAAACGAACGAACGAACGAACGAACGAACTTTATTTTTAGAGTGTCACAAATTAGGCACGCATACTCGTCTTACATTCCGCCCTTCCAATCACACTTCTTTCGCATATCAGTTATCTATCACAAATGTTGAGGTTTGGTGTAGAGAGTTTTCTGCAGATCCAGTACAAATGTATAATCTCCACGGAGACTGTACAGTAGACCGCTACGTACCGTCTCCACCAGAGGGGAATGCTAGATTGGTACTGAAACTTCACACCTGCGGCCAAGCATCTCAGGATGTTAAAGTTAATTGCACATCCTTTACAGGACTTAGCAGTCAATCCCATCATTTTTTGGTAGTCCGTGTTTCCTGGGCAAGTTTACATTTAGTAGTTTGCCATTTCTTTCTGAATATTAGGATGTAATCAAGTCATAATTATGTATGACACATAAGGCCAAGGTTGGTAATATTTGTTCGATAGATTTTAGGTATTACATTGTCAATAGATTCCCATCTAATGCCCATAGAAGGCAACGGACATGGGGAGGACAGAAACACAATTGTGTGGCCTCAACATGAGAAGAGTGTGCAGGCACACGTTGTGACAGATGGTAAGTGAATTCAAAGGAAGATTGAAAGTAGTTTAGAACTGCGTTACTTGGAGGGCATATGTGGCATGCAGATATGTCATAATATTTGCAACATTATGCTAGAGAATAATAGTTAGTGACGTGCATGAACGCTGCAGCTACCGATGATGATGGTGATGGTGGTGATGATAAAGATGCTGATGGCGATGTGTGATACAGATAATGACGATAGTGATGTCTATAGTGATGATAATGAGGCTGGTGGTGATAATGATGGCAATGGTGATGTCAAGGATGATTATAATGATAACCAAGTGATAATGATAATAATGACGATAATGATGATGATGAACTAGTGGAACATAACAAGACACTTTTTCTTTTAACAAGACGATATCATTGCGTCGAATTCTCACACACACAAATCAACATCTACACATAAATCTCTCTCTCTCTCTCTGTCTGTCTGTCTCTGTCTCTGTCTCTGTCTCTGTCTCTCTCTCTCTCTCTCTCTCTCTCTCTCTCTCTCTCTCTCTCTCTCTCTCTCACACACACACACACAAACAAAACCCCCATATCCGAGATGTAATTGTCCGTTGATAATGGGCCATCTAACATCGACTTCTTGTTGTCTACGTTCACATTTGTCACACGGTGGGGCAGATAACATTAGGATGTCCCGTCCATAATCATTAGGTAAGAGAACAAAGTGATTGAACAATACCAAGAAATTCTCTGTTCCCTGTTGGCATTATTATAGTGGATTAAAGACAGATTTTGCATTAAATAATTGTTTTCATTGAGGCAGCCAGTCACAGGCCAACCCTCCTTAGAGGCCTCTAAAGACATACATTGTAGGTTAGGTCCTAGTCTTCTTTGCTTCCCTAATGGGTCAAGTAGCATACGGGCACTTGCTTGTACTGTTTATTCTTATTTGTCCCGAAGCAGCCGTCTGTGATGTGATAGTGCCATCACGGCTTGCAGGCCTGAAGACAAACGAGGAATAGGTGGCCAATCTTACCCTCACTTTGGCAACCGACGATCCCAGACGTCAAACCCGCATTCGACCATGCTCATAACATTACCAACGCCACCGAGAACAGCGAGTCGGCCATATTTGCATGACATTAACACCTCAATAATTTCCCGCTGTCTCTTGTTAAACGCTTGCCGGGTTTCCCTAGTGCCTCTAATCCTGCTGCAGTTACGCCCCTCGAGGTAGCATGCGGCACTCACACACCAGTGCTCAAATATTAAACGTATTTGACATTACCGGGAAGTCCTCCGCAGTCAGGGGATATAGCGAGAGTCCAGTAAATATTGTTCTTGTAACACTAGAACCATAATTTGGTCACTTTTGGCATTCAAGAAACGAAATTAAATTTGTACTAATTATTGACAAGGGAAGCGGAAGTCACATTAAAGAAAAAAAGATAGAGAACATACACTACAAAGATTAAAGCGACGTGGTTGTAGTTATGGAAGAATATTCGTGTTTCTTATATGGAGGTTGAAATAATGATGAATGTAACTGGAACTGAAAAATGACAGGTTCTTTTTTTTTTTTTTTTGCGCTCGCTCTCTCGCTCGCTTTGAACTCAAGAACAGTATACCTAGCCATCAGGCGAACCCACTCTGACTTCAGAGGTACTTGTAATTTACGTCCCCGAGTAAAAGACGAGAGGTCAACATTTTAGTCCAACTGTCCGGTGTAGGGCTTGAACCTCTTACCTCGGCATCAGCACACCAGATATTTAAGACCACGCATTCTTATCCATTCGGCCATTCTGACCTCCATTTGAGAACACACTCTATGGGGATGTCAACAAACTAACATTGAATGTAGCTTTCCTTGAATTGATTCAGATTGACATGTGAAGATGTATGAAGAAGAAGAAGAAGAAGAAGAAGAAGAAGAAGAAGAAGAAGAAGAAGAAGAAGAAGAAGAAGAAGAAGAAGAAGAAGAAGAAGAAGAAGATGAAGAAGAAGAAGAAGAAGAAGAAGAAGAAGAAGAAGAAGAAGAATAAGAAGAAGAAGAAGAAGAAGAAGAAGAAGAAGAAGAAGAAGAAGAAGAAGAAGAAGAAAGAAGAAGAAGAAGAAGCAGCAGCAGCAGCAGCAGCAGCAGCAGCAGCAGCTTAAGAAGCAGCAGCAACATAGCAGCAAAGCAGCAAAGCAGCAAAGCAGCAAAGCAGCAAAGCAGCAGCAGAAGGAGAAATTTCCTGTCGTGATAGCTCAGCGGCCGTTTTATCACCAAAGGAATGTTAGTCCATCAGACAATGGGGAGAGACGGATTGACCATCTGGTAAGCCAGACTGACCTGACGCCCTGGAAAGACTGGTGCCGCTAACTCCATTTCTGATGAGATGGAGACGACAGCAGACCGGGCTGATAACCCCTACTGCTGTATAATGTCCACATCGCGTATCAAGAAAAGAATAAAAGTAAATGCCCCTTGGATCCTCCGAAAAAAAAGGATGTAGGTAGTATGAAGGATCCGCAATTACTAGAATTCCAGCCATACGACCTGGTTGGCATGCATCTGTTTAATAGACAGCGCGACCTTCAAATGGTAAGACGTTAGAAGATCTCTGCCAGAGTGAACCAGACAGAGCCGAGAAGATTCAAGTCGATGGCCCATATGACGCTCTTGAGCACTCTTCCGACAGCCCCAGGGTAAAAATCAAGTTTCCTCCTGCCACTGAGAAGAGGTATTGGCGAAACTTGATTTCGCAGTTGTAGTGCAAAGCACGAAGAAAACGCAACCTCTCGATTCATGGTTCGAACGAACGGCAGGACAATGACACGCGGAGTCACGACCCGTAAACTAGTTAGTTCGATCCATCCATCAAGTGCCATGCCGTCATGTTCTGTCATCTCAACTGATTATCACAGTCGTGGATCAGCTCCGTGTTCCTGTCTCGACAATGCCACGTGGCCAAGCCATCCAGGTATTTACTTCTCGGTCTCCCCTTCGGTCTCTTTCCTTCGATCTTGCCAGTTGTCACTAAGTTCTCCAAGTCATTTCTTCTCATAACATGCCCAAACAAATTAGACTGTCTACGTCTAATATCTTTAATCAGTTTACGATCTTCATTTGTTTCTTGAAGGACTTGTTCATTAACTTTTCTGTCTGTCCATGGTATTCTTTGTATTTTCCTCAGTAACCACATTTCCACAGCCATGAGCTGTTTCTCAGCTTGACTGCTTATTGTCCACGCTTCACATGCATACAGAAGTATAGGTTCTATGTAGCGTTGCAACTCTCTTTTTCTCGTTTCAATTGACATATTTTTATTGGTCAGTATGTTTTTCATCTTTTCAAAAGGCTACCTTCGCAATGGAAATTCTTGTTATAATCTCTTCAAGGCATCTCCCATCAGATGTTATGACTGTGCCGAGATAACTGTATCGATTCACTTGCTTAAGAATATGCCCATTTACTCGTATATCACATTGTGGTATTTCCTTCTTCCCAGTGACGACCATAATCTGTGTCTTCTTAATATTCAGTTCCAACCCTAGTTGTTCACTGTGTGCTACAATCGCATCTACTAAATTTTGCAGGTCCTGTTCATTGTCTGCAATCAAGGCTGTATCATCTGCATATCTAATGTTATTGATGCATCGTCCCCCAATGTTGATTCCTTCCATATCTTCTATATTTCTGAAAATATTTTCACTGTACAGGGAAAAAAAGACCTGGAGACATTACAAATCCCTATTTTAATAGGCTGATATTGACCTACATCGTTATCAATTCTGATGGCAGCTTGTTGTTTCCAATATATGTTTTTTACAAGTCTAAGGTCTTTTCCACCAATTTGTGGATCTTCAAGCATCCTTATCATGTCGACATATCTCACTTTATCCAAAGCCAATAAAGCAAAGATAATAAAGCAAAGATATAGATCTGTGTTTACTTCTATAGAACGTTCAATTAGTGTTATCAATGTATACACAGCATTTACTGCACCCTTGCCTTCTACAAACCCATATTGTTCTTCTCCTATTTCGGGTTGTATTTTCTTCCTAACTCTTTGTATGATAATTCTCATCAGAATCTTCGTGATGTGGCTCATTATAATTAGTTGCACATCCTTTAAAGGACATCGCAGTGAACCCCATCATATTTTTGGACTGTTTGTGATTTCTTGGCAAATTTACTCTCAGTAATTTGCCATTGCTTCCTGAACTACCTACACTTATACCACCGAATGAAAAGCAGCGCAAGGAGGTCAAAGAAGAAGTTAACATATATTCAGCATAAATGATGTATGTTTAAGACCATCATTAAAAGTAATACACTGATATAAAACCAGACGCGAATAATATATTGATTTCTCAGAGACAAAATGAGAAACGTAAGGATTAAGCTTCATGAATAAAATATGGATATTAAACATGCAGCAAGAATGTGTGGGTTTACCCGTCCCAGTCCCCAGGGAACGAACAATGTTTGACCAGCTGTTGGCTTATGTACACAACAACCAGCAGAGTAGTAGTATATCTTTAAAATTTGGTCTGAACATATTAAAGACAATCTGTCCAGTTCTAATTGCTAATACAGTCAGTGGCGAACTGGCCAGGGTGTCTGGTTTCTCGATGGAAAGTGTTACCTGTAGGCCTCTGATGGAGTGGGCCATTTGAAACATTACACAATACGTGAAAATATGGTAATGGACTTTTAGGGGCTTTAGTCTCCTGGCAACGAAAAATTGCACTATCATCCTAGCACTAGGTTACAGCAGCTCCCATTATTAATAGAGTATATTGTAGTCATACATCTCTCATCGTCCCTTCATGTTCCTCTTGTGCTTTGCCTTGTCGTGGCGAAGCATAAACAGCAGGAGAGTGCGCGGTTACGTGCTTCATATTTCAAGATTCAATAGTCTCTGCTATTCCCTCTGTCCATCGTTTACATGGTCGGTCTCTTTTTTAAATTCCATTTGCTCCGTACATCATTGTTTGTCGTGGTATAATATCAGTTGGTAGTAGCACTGTGCAAGATGCTAAACAATTTAAACGTAATAAGCATTACTACAGCTGCCTTTTATCCCCATTAGAACACAGGTCCTTAAACAGCGTCACACCAATAACCGTGAAGACTAGTTCATGAGCGGTTGCGTCTTGCGACTAAACTATTTTACAGAATGAAGCAAATTATCATTGCAGAGGTAATGTAATGAAAGACTGGGACTAATATGAGGTAATTTTAATGTAATAATGAAATCAATTTTCCGAAATCAAATATTCTAATTTGTTAGCAATGTTTCACTCAACGCACTTTTCACTACACTAGATACGGAAACACGAATTTACTCCACAGTGTCAGACAGTTTAATCTCTCGGGAGTGGAAACCACGAGTGATTAGGTGTTGCCGGGAAACCTCGTCTGATTGCCTACTGGGGTGTGAGGTCCCGAAGTTCTCATTTTACTTCTAAATTTCAAAGTCCTTTCAAAGCCCGTGCGAGACGACCGGTGAACTAATCAAGCTATAAGATGATAAAATGTGTTGGAAGAAATTAATTTCAAAGTTTGGTTTCAATCGTGTGCAACTGTATCATTGCTGCTAGGGTTTAAACAGCGGTTTATTTACCTCAGGGAAATGTAGTTGTTGAGAATGTTAATTTAAGCCATTACTGGTAATTTATTTAACTTTTATTGCGAAACGAAGTTATGCATCATGATCATCATCATTATCAACATAATCATCAATATCATCATAGTCATCAAGTATTTTAGTTATTGAACCTGCCTTGAAGCTGACTGGTCATTCTATAGGTGTATGTCGCGTAGCATTATCATTAATGTCATGTATGATGAAAGATGAAAGATGAGTGTTTCATGACAGATAAGTGATTGGAAGGGCCGAGTGTAAGACGGGCCTGCGTGCCCAAATTGTAACCCTTTTAAAATAAAGTTGAATTGAATTGAATTGTATGCCAGCATTTTTAGATCTGCGACTGTGAGTTGTATACTTCTGTTTCTTGGCCTACACTCTCCTCGCGTGACAAGTTCCTGCTGACATGTGTCCTCCAATGGACTATTGACCTTCACGCTACTCACTCCAATCCCTCCTATCATTTGCCATCTTCCTGTCACTCCTTCCTCTTTATATTATGCATCACTACCTCTGATTATCTTCTCCCTTCGTCTTAGGTCCTCCTTCAATGTTTTGTTTTTCCCATATATACTAAAAAGAAAAGGTTTTCTAGTCTCACCATTGACACGTTTTCTGAACGTGTGTCCTGTCAAGCGCCAGCGTGTTGCGATCACCTTGTAACCTTTCTATTTATAAAATAAAACAACCGAGATCGAACAAGTGTTTACACATTGATCCGATTAACGACTTTAAAGGCAAATACTTTCCACATGCACCTTCTAAATATAAATATACAAGAACGTGACCAAATCAGGGCACAGTTTTGAAGATAAATACAGACACGTGACATTTCATGATAGATATTTGTTGAATCACTGCACGACGAGTTAAACGAATCAGTTTCTTTCGTCGATAGTTTTCCCACTTTATATTTAATAAATTGCCTGGTGCCCATTTTAAGAAGGTGGATTACAACTTGAAACCAGCCGGTTGAGAAAGATAACTCGATTTCCACTGAAAATTGAAACTAAATAACTGTTTGCCGAGCAGTGACGTACTAAGCAAACGTACAACATGGCTGCTATGGGATTACAATGGGAATAATCTGGCACAAAAGTAACTGGATAAACCCCATCCTAATCGTTAGCATATATCATTTACTATCTGTGTTAACTGCATGACGGTTGTGTTTAACGGTAATAAGATGAGGCAATGTGAAACTGTGGGTAAATAACGCATCACAACACTGTTAAAATGAGTAGTGGTTATGTCAGCTATTAAGAATATATCGGGATAGAAGTCAAATTTGTGTAACAGAGTATCTGCTGGCCTAATGGCTTTACAGCTACAATGCCTGGCGACGACGTGACGCATCTATTCTTCGAGATGACGTTGTTTTAGTGGCATTTTTTCTGTTTCAGTGTTTTTCCTGTGAATTATGTGGTTTTATTTCGTTTTCGTTTACTGGAAGTGTTCAAAAGAAGCCACGGAAGGCAGGTGGTGGATGAAATTTTGAGGGCAGCCGACAGATATTGGTTGGTTATGGTCTCAAGTTTCACCACGGAAGGCAGAGGAGCTCTCTCGAGTCAATGGTTGCGGTCAAATGACCAGTACGGTTACTGCCATAGAGGAAAGCAACGGCAAACTACCTCTTTAAAAGTGCCTAGTACATTATGATTCGCCTAAAGACTGATCACCGCAAGACAAGGACAGAGACGTTAAAATTAGCAACATGGAACGTTAGGACGTTAAACGACGACGAAAAATTAGAGAACATAAAACAATAAATTGAAAGAGAAAAAATTAATATTCTAGGGATGTGCGAAACGAGATGGACAGGAGCAGGCATCAAGATAGATGAAGATTTTAAGATTATTTATTCTGGAGGTGAAGACCGACAAAGGGGAGTGGCTATTATTTTGGACCGGAAAACATCAAAATCTGTTCAAGGATATTGGGCCGTGTCGGACAGAGTTCTACTAGTTAAATTAAGTGGCAGACCTTTTAGCATAAATATTATTCAATGTATATGCCCCAACAGGAGAATCCAGTGAAGATAGTGTAGAGGAATTTTATAATGACATAGAGACTGCCTTAAAGAAATGTAAAAATTCAAAAATAAACATCATAATAGGAGATTTCAATGCAAAAGTAGGAAATTAAGGTGACAGATACACAGTAGGAAACTATGGTTTAGGTGAGAGAAATAAAATAGGATACAGACTCGTAGAGTGGACAAAAGAACAGGAAATGATTGTAGGAAACACCTGGTTTAAGCAACAACCTAGAAGATTATGGACATGGAGGAGTTCTGATAGCAGGATCAGAAACCAGATTGACTACATTCTGATTAGCAGAAGATTTAGAAACGCACTAACAATAGCAAAAATAGGTCCCAGTGCTGATTGTTATAGTGAGCACAGACTACTTACAGGAACACTGAGGATAAAGTTGAAGAAAGTCAAGTATATAACAGGAAACACTAAATATAATTTGTGTACTGTGATATACTTTATTTTCACAAACGTAACATGCTGTAATTTCCCGTCGACAATCAAAGCCTGAACATTAAAACAGGATTGTTTGTTCCACAATTGTACGATCCAAGATTTAATATACCCATTGGCAATGAAAAACGTGAACCGTAAAAGGCACCGTATAAATAGCAACACGCAAAGCGACATGGCCTGTTTGTTCATCAGCCAGCATGAGAAATGACACCTGAAACAGCGGAAGGAGAGAGAGAGAGAGAGAGAGAGAGAGAGAGAGAGAGAGAGAGAGAGAGAGAGAGAGAGAGAGAGAGAGAGAGAGAGAAAGAGAGAGAGAGAGAGAGAGATTCAAAATTCACGAGAAAAGAAAATCCCCAGCCTACGACATCGCAAGTGAGAAATTGCATCTCATTCAGATCATGAAACGTGTCGACATGTTGAATTCATTATTGTGACGGGATGAGTCTAGATCACTATGTGAATACCACCAATATTACGTTAGCTGAATTACTATTTACATTCTGGATTCAGTACAGCAGCTAAATTACTAATAATGACGTCATATTGGCGATGCAGACATTTGCTGCACTAAAACTACACACTGTACTATTGGGGACAGCACATTTCCACGTCATCATCAAATGATGTCACAAGGGAAATCCCCTGTCTTCAACCCTTATTAATACCAAGTATATGGCCGTCACTCCCTAGCAACGGGAAAACAGCGATATGCTAATAGTACGGCTGCACCGGAAATTGTGACTAACCACTTCCGTCCGGTTCACAATGACTAGAGCTGCTGTGCTAAGCAGACCTTGCATGAAGTGAGCTGCCATATCCAATTGCATCCTTGGTAGATTATACCAAAACCTATCTTAAGTGCTGCAATAATACTGGGGGTGAGTGTAGTAACATAATAATTACGATTATAGTAAGAAGTGTGTACACATTTATATTCTATTGGGAAAACCCAAAACTTTCCCGACCATGTATATTTATGAAACGTGGTAGTTGGAAGGGGAGACATTGAGAGAAAACATGTGAGGCCTAGATATATTTATAGATAAAAATATATATATATAGATATAATGTATGAACCTTACTGATTATTTTCATATGCATTTTGTGAATGTATTTACATGTATATTTTGTTGAAAATATGATAACATGATTTTGCCATGTGGGCAGAAGTAGAAGAGACATGTGGAACATGATTCTCACATGCCAGCAATATTACTAGGCGATATATATTCAAACATAAATTTGCTTACCCCTGATTCACCGCCATGCCGAACTACATGACACTGACGGTCATAAGTTCAAAGCAAATCCCATGGGGTGAGGAATCAGAATTTGGGGAGTAAATAACTCAACAAGGGATAACTGAGACATCCTAAAGCCCAATGCCTGGAATATCTCAGCCCCGTGCTTGCCTGCTGGCCTTCTTATTATCTTTTAGCTCGTCTATTCTGTGGGGTATACCTCACGATTTCATGGCGACACTTGATTGCTTTATGCCTAATGACTGATGTGGGATTAGGTTGAATTAATTTTGGCCCTTCCTTAGCTATCTAGGGAAACATCCTGGCTGCCCAGGACTTCCTCACCATGGTGTTAAGGAATACACCAGTAATTATTGCATATGAGTCACTTCAAATGTTCTATTCCAATGGACCATGTGGTCTTAGAATGTGTCCACTTCTGGACCCTTTTCACCTTGTATCATCATGTCATACAAGGTATAGCCAAGCTGATAAGAACTATTGGCCTTTGCTTTTGATACAGAATAGCAGAGAGGAATTGTTTTATTCCTGTTCTGCATCTGACACATACACAACAGACACACAACACCAACACTCAGACACATCGTTATTGTCAAGACACTAAGGAGTCTGCAACTGTTTGTTTGATTTAAGGAGCCTCGCTGCTGATACTGCTGACACCTAACTGGTCCGGTTACCGAAACTTTGAGCCACCAACTAGTGGAGACGGAACCTGGAATCCGGAGGAGCATCGTACACCTGTCGAATGCCAGGGTCGACTCCAAGACATAATACAACCGAAAGCCAGCACTATTCGTAACAGAGATCAGATTGTCTCAGGTGACTCTGTGTCTACATGTGTTTTGAGTGTGTCACTGTCTGGATGGTGTGAAGGATGATATGCTATCTGTCTAAGCCTCAGAAAACTATTTTATTTTTGTACCTGTAACATAATTGTAACTGTCATAGTTCACCACTTGAACGACAATTTTTATTATTTTTTTTACTATTAAAGAGTATTATTGTTTTATACTTGTACCCACGTACTCCCTTCGTGATCATTTGAACGCAAGGCGTGCGCGTGAGTGCGTGAAAGTATTTAAAACAGGGGGCTTCATCAAATGACGAAGGATCACCGACAGATAAACTAGACATTCGTGTTAGGTCTTCCTACATACACGAGTGTTCTTCACCTTCTGCCTTTGTCTACCAAGTGAATCCCAGTCTCTCCTATCGGGACCATCCCTTTAGACATTCTGATAACGAGCCATACTTTCTAGAGACTGTCGGCAAACTCTTGGATAGGGATGTCTGTCTATTTCAATAGAAATACCCTAACGGTCGGTGACAATTATGATAAATAAGGTAAACACGATATTTAATTTATTTTACATCTTAGATTAGTGTGAGTCTTTTTCCCAGAAGAAAAGTTGGTAAGTCGACATGTTGAACACGTGTGGTGAGTTCTTAAGAAGTTAATTATAATATATTTAATTGTTATAGTTTATAGATAAACTATTAATTAAGGATAACCATAGTGAGTTTTATTTTCTCCTAAAGTAAACAACTGAAGTAATGTATAAGCATTAGTCCAAGCTATACATTTTATTTCTTAAGCAACTCAATCTACAATGATTTAGAATGGTGAGTTCTTAAGAAATTAATCTAGTAGAAGCTAAATAATATTATACTCAATATATCATAGTCATAAGATAAACTGTACATTAGGAGAAAACTACAGTATTTTATTTTCTCCCAGCTAAACAACTTAGTTAATGTATAAAACAGTAGACACGTGTTATACATTTTATTTCTAAAGCACGAAACTCAATCTACAATGAATTAGAGTAACTTAAGACTTAAGGAAACTCAGAATTCTTAGTACAGTGGCAAGTACATATGGTGCATGTACCCACACTGGTCAGAGGAAACTCATTTAAATGTGCCAGCACTGATAGAGAAATTAGTGTAATGTGTATAGTCAAGTAGATTGAGCACATTAGTCAGTAGATTTACTTTTTGACATGAGCACATGGACAAACAAATAGTTTTCTTGTAATTCATGAACACATGAGAACCAAATAGATTCTACAGGGATCATAATTTTGTGTGTTGAGTTAAAGCACCCAATTGATGAGGAAAATGTATTTCAATGTTGGCAACCATGGGGAATAATAATATTTGTGCCATATAATAGTGCGTAATCAACCGCCATGCTAGAATTATTATAATTCATAATGCCTGAATGTGAATTGCAGTATATCACATATATTGTATGTATATGATGAGAGCATGTCGTGACTCATGGATTTCATGTTGCTAAATCCTGGGTAAATTTTATAAGTGTGCCTAATGATCACATGTCTATGCCATTGAAGAGTATGCTTGTGTCATGTGTGTTTCATCATTGTTAAACAGATGTGAATGTATTCTGTGTAAAGCACCTACATAGGCATGATTGTCATTCCTACAGATATGATGTGTTTGATGAGTGATTGTGAAAGGAAATATTTAATTGTGATATAAATGATTGTAAACATTTTAAGTTATCATTGAGAAATCACATAAGTATAATTACCCACCTTAAATGCCAGTATGAAGGATGTGTGATGAATTATTCCTATATGATCACCCATACCAATATGAATGTGTCTATAGATTGAGTGAAATGATCATCCATACATATGAATGATGTCTGAGATGAGCGAATTGACCCCACTTGCACAGATGGATATGTTGACTGATGCATGAGGAGTTTGAGTGAGTGAGTAAAGTTACAGGCTGAGAGAGAGGGAGTATAAGCCAACAGTTAATCTCAGGATAGCCGGCAAATTTGATGTGTAATGCTATGACTATCACCAGAGAACTGGTTCGACGGAACCCATAAACTAAATAATAATTTAGTACACTCCGGCGAATAACAACACTTTGTATAAAATATCATTCATGCAATAATCATCTAGTTGTGTGCGCTAAGCACGACACAACCAATATCATACAATACGCATATTACAAGCATCTGTGTTTGTAACTTAAGCAAAATCCCACTTTGTAGTTCATGTCACTCCTGTTAACACATATGATGACTGTAATGTAATGATAATGATGTAATAATGATTATGATGATAATGTCAGAATGATGTAATGATTTCTAATGTAATAAGCATGATAATAATGATAATGATTGTAATTACAATGATATAAGGAAACCATGATGATGTTGATGATGATGATAATAACTATTACATCCATGAGAAGGGAAGAAGGACTTCTCACTTGAAGCATTTAATGAAGAAGAATGCACTTGAAGACTATACAAGAATAATATCATAATGTACTTATATTTTTATAAGCAAATACTCATTGAAATGGGAACTGATTTTTAAAAGCCCTTAATGTATGAGACCCTTTTTCTTGAATAGAAAAAGATGAAGAAAAGAATTAACTAGGTACAGAATGGGACGGTAAACATAGTTGTCAATTCCAAATCAATCAAGATATGACTTAGCTGGTAGACCTGAGGACAGGCATAGGTGAAGATGAAACTGCACATCTGCTAGTCTAAAACCTTGAACACCATATAATGGAAGATGGAATGGAGAGCAACCAATTATGTTGTGGATAACTATTTGAGAGCACCAAGACTATTTACCTTCCACTGTTTATTTTCTAGGATCACAATTCTTTTAGGTATTTTCTTTGTTATGTTCTTGAGAAAATATAGAACATTTCAGTTCTGATGTTCATATTGCTGATATTTTTAGATTTATGATGGATGCTAAAATTTCAGGTAGTGGTCATTATCCAGACCTGACTTTGTGAATGCAGCACTTTGTGAAAGTAGTTGTAGCAGCTTGACTGAATGCAGTAGCCACTTAACTGAGTGAGGCAGCTGAGATAGTGAGGCCAAATATTATTCCTCAGCAACTTCCTACCAATTTTCACCACCTTTCCAGGACAGGTATTAAATATCCCTTTTCCTAGGTATAGGTGGAAGAAACACAGTGAGCCACAAGATTAAATACAACCGGGGAAAAAATAAAAGACCTCTCCAGAATATTCTACACTGACTGAATGCTACCGAAATCCAAGAACTGGATGGGAAACCAACCAGGGTGTACCCAGTTTCTTTCCACAGATTAATCCAGCAGAAGAGCCCAATATTTATAATTAAGAACGGATGCAACTCTGAGGACCATGTATGATACAGTGGCACAGCCAGGAGATAGATAATTAGTTAGAGAGGAATATGTACATAATCTGGTAATTGTACTGCATTGATTGTTGTATGTTATTACATGTATATGCAACAACTTCATTTATATAGATATAATAAATGATGAAAATTACGGGTTATTTTCTCTTTTGAGAGTTCTCTTGTCATAGTAAAATTGTTGTAAGCAATTACCCTAGATTAATTATTTAGTTGGTAGAGGAGAGGCAAGGAACCATCCCAAAGGACATTTGGGATACTCAGTAAAACTTTCATTTTTTCCTTGAGGTATTCCTTGGTTCTCCATAACTCTATTTAATGGTCTCAAATCATTGAGCCAGTAAAAGCTAAATTAATTTTAATGGGCAGGATCACATTGAGAAGGAGGAACGCTGGATCCTTGATCTCTTTGGGGTTGAACCATCAACTATATTTATCCGACATGTACATTGAGTAATGACAAGGAAATACAAAACACATTCAACATAGAAGAACAGAACAGATTTGGTATATCTCTATTCCAAAATTAAAAAAGGTGGGTCGTAGAAATGGATGACAGAAGAAATTTTACACCTAATGGAAACAAGAAGACTCAACAAAAATAATCCAGCCAAATATGAAGAAATTCGCAGATAAGTAAGAACATTATATAAGGGGGAAAAAGAAGCATGGTTTGAGGAAAAGTGCTTAGACATTGAAAAACAACACAACAGTCAAAATACAAAATTAGTGCACAAAATAAGTAAGGAACTTACTAATAAAAGAACAAGTACATCAACAGGGTGTCTAAAAACTAAAGATGGCAAAATCATAATAGAAAAAGATCAGATTCTACATGTATGGACAGATTATGTGAAAAACCTTTATAATGATAACAGAGAGGAACAGTATGATATTAGATTTAATAATGAAGGGCCGCCAATTTTGAAGATGGAGGTTCGAAATGTTCTTAAGCATATGAAAGCTGGCAAGGCCCCCGGTGCAGATAACATCACAACAGAAATGATTAAAGCTTTAGAAGAATTTGGACTAGATCAAGTCACCAGACTGCTGAACACATTATATGATACTGGAGATATACCTTCTGAATTATGTAACTCTATATTTATTGCAATCCCAAAGAAATCAGGAACCTTGGAATGTGATCAACATAGAACAATTAGTATAATGAGCCACATCACAAAGATTTTGCTAAGAATTATCATGCAAAGAGTGAGTAAGAAGATACAACCTGAAATAGGGGAAGAACAATGTGGGTTTGTAGAAGGAAAGGGTACACTAAATGCTGTGTATATGCTGCGAACAGTTATTGAACGTGCTATAGAAGTAAACAAGGATATACACCTTTGCTTTATTGACTACACAAAGGCTTTTGATAGAGTTAGACATGTCAACATGGTAGATATGCTTGCAGATCTACAAATTGATGGGAAAGACATTAGACTTATAAAAAACATATATTGGAAACAACAAGCTGCCATAAGGATTGATAATGAAGTGGGACAATATCAACCTATTAAGAGAGGTGTTAGGCAGGGATGTGTAATGTCTCCAGATCTTTTTTCCCTATACAGTGAAAATATTTTCAGGAATGTAGAAGATATAAATGGAATCAGCATTGGAGGACGAAACATTAATAACATTAGATATGCAGATGATACAGTATTGATTGCAGACAATGCACAAGATCTACAACAATTAGTAGACGCAGTTGTTGTACACAGTGAGCAGCTGGGGTTGGAATTAAATTGTAAGAAGACACAGGTTATGGTCGTCACTAGGAAGAACGAAGTACCACAATGTAATATACAAGTAAATGGGAATATTCTTCAACAAGTGAATCGGTACAATTATCTCGGAACAGTCATAACATCTGATGGGAGATGCCTTGAAGAGATTAGAACAAGAATCGCCATGGCGAAAGTAGCCTTTAGCAAGATGAAAAACATTCTGACCAATAAAAAGATGTCAATTGAAACGAGAAAAAGAGTGTTGAGGGGATACATAGAGCCTATTCTTTTGTATGGATGTGAAACTTGGACAATGTGCAGTCAAGCTGAAAAACATCTGATGGCTGCAGAAATGTGGTTTCTGAGGAAAATGCAAAGAATACCATGGACAGACAGAAAAACCAATGACCAAGTACTACAGGAGACAAATGAAAATCGTAAATTGATTAGAGAAATTAGAGGTAGACAGCCAAAATTTTTGAACATGTTATGAGAAGAAATGGATTGGAGAACTTAGTGACAACTGGCAAGATCGAAGGGAACAGACCAAGAGGAAGACCGAGAGGAAAATACCTGGATGGCTTGGCCACATGGCATGGACGAGACAGGAACACTGAGCTGATCCACGACGCTGGTGATCGAGTGAAATGGCGAGTCATGACCGCCCACGCTTTCCGGCATGGCACATGATTGATTGAATACGCCTCAGAGGCGTGAAAAGTTGTCCTTTACTTTTCATATCCTATCGTATAGTTGATGGCAATACAGCATAAGGAACAACTTTGCTTCATTAACTCTACTGCTGTTTATAAGTAAATGTTCGATGGTTGCTGACTTCGACGTTTTACCACCTGTCGACTGTACATGGATTCCTGAATATTGATTCACTCTCTTGTCCATCCACACCGGTATATGTTCGGCTACTCGGTTTTCTTATTGTCTTTCTGTTATACCACTGTAAGCTGCTTGGCACTGACACTGGCATTGATAAACACAGTTTGATTTTGGTGTTGAGACAATGATTCTTTTACAGATAGAGTAGGTATTGGGGTAGTTTTATATCTGCTCATTGGTTCAGCAGTAAAGAATGCTAGGTTTACAGCTGTTTTAGCTCAGTCGTGTATTCATTTCATTATATTATCTCCTCAAAAGGTTAGATGAAGAAACACTTGAAGTTTGAGGACCGTTGATTCTGTAGGGGTAGGTTTGGGTCGCTGGCGTTAACCTCTGGATGTCCTATTAGATTCCAAAGCCTTGTAACGGGTTTCTAGATCCTTGCTATAGTGTGTCGTCAGAGACAATCATCCAAGGCTTATTAAGCCACGTTTATATTGGGTGGATGAAAAACTATTGAATTTCAAGTATTAGCCTACCATGTTCCTTTTCGATAGCCTGCTCTTTGGACGGTGCCATTCTCTCGACGTCGGATTAGAATGTGTAGTTATGTTTGTTGTCAGTAGTCAAGGAAATATTCTTGTGGGTTTGGTTCATGATGGAGTGTTATGTTTGTTGTCAGTAGTCAAGGAAATATTCTTGTGGGTTTGGTTCATGATGGAGTGTTATGTTTGTTGTCAGTAGTCAAGGAAATATTCTTGTGGGTTTGGTTCATGATGGAGTGTTATGTTTGTTGTCAGTAGTCAAGGAAATATTCTTGTGGGTTTGGTCATGATGGAGTGTTATGTTTGTTGTCAGTAGTCAAGGAAATATTCTTGTGGGTTTGGTTCATGATGGAGTGTTATGTTTGTTGTCAGTAGTCAAGGAAATATTCTTGTGGGTTTGGTTCATGATGGAGTGTTATGTTTGTTGTCAGTAGTCAAGGAAATATTCTTGTGGGTTTGGTTCATGATGGAGTGCTATGATTCTGCTTTTTGTCTGGTTTCTAAGAGGAATAATATGTCACCCACATACTGGCAGTATAGAAACAGTTCTTTAATATTCGATGATCTTTCTTCTTCCAAGTGCACCATAAAGATGTCCGCTAGAATCGGAAATAGAGGACTTCTCATGGCCGATCAGCCAATATATTATAATAAAACTGAATTTAATGTTAGATGTGCACAGTAGTGGTAGTAGTTTCTCGAGTTTGGATGTTTGTATGCCAAACTTCAGTTTCTTCACTTTTATGCGATCACAGATATTACCTTCACTGTTTCACTCCGGGAACGGTAGTGATTAGAGAGACAATGTCCTTTAACGTCATCTGCATTTGTGTCAGATCAATGGTGTCCAGTATTTCGACCAGCTCAAATGAATCTTTTGATATTAAGGGGTCGAATGATTGTCACGCTGATTAAATAATTTCGGCAAGCCATTTGGCTATGCTGGTTTGGGCAGAGTTGACCTATAAATAACACAAGTCTAAGTGGTACCTCTGGCTAGTGCAATTTAGGGAGGCCATAAAGATCTGGAGTTTGGGAGCCCCGTGAGGTCAATAGCTGCACAGTCGCCTCACTGATAACTGTATTATCTCAGAGTGACTTAACTTCTGTTCTCACATTTTCACCCAAGTCATCGGGTTTGCTGGCTTTTGAATTCTAACTGAAATGTTAATGGATCCGACAAAATATCTTCAATTATCTTTTCATGGCCCTACTTACCCATCACCAATACACACTTTTTTGGTCTGGTTTTAGTATTACCAGTTTGCTCATTGTCTGTAGTAAATTCAGCAAGGTGATGTGATCTTTGTTAATAGACATTTCTGTATAATTATTGAAAATTCAGGTATTCCATCCATCATGTACCATGCCGATAAGCGTGAGTGGTCATGCTTTGCCATCTCACTCGATCACCAGAGTCGTGGATCAGCTTTTTGTGCCTCTCTCGAACATGCCACGTGGCCAAGCCATCCAGGTATTTACTTCTCGGTCTTCCCCTTCGATCTTGCCAGTTGTCACCAAGTTCTCCAATTCATTTCTTCTCATAACATGCCAAAAAATGTAGACTGTCTACGTTTAATGGCTCTAATCAGTTTACGATCTTCATTTGTTTCTTGAAGGAATTGTTCATTGGTTTTTCTGTCTGTCAGTGGTATTCTTTGCATTTTCCTCAGACATCACATTTCCACAGCCATCAGATGTTTTTCAGTTTGTCTGCTCAATGTCCACGCTTCACATCCATATAAAAGTATAGGTTCTATGTAGCACTTCACCACTTTTTTTCTCGTTTCAATTGATAATACTTTTATTAGTCAGTATTTTTTTTCCATCTTGTAAAAGGCTACCTTCGCCATGGCAATTCTTGTTCTAATCTTTTCAAGGCATCTCCCATCAGATGTTGTGACTGTTCCGAGATAACTATACCTATTCACTTGCTTAAGAATATGCCCATTTACTCGCATATCACATTGTAGTATTTCCTTCTTTCCAGTGACGACCATAAGCTGTGTCTTCTTATAATTCAATTCAACAACGACATCTATTAAATGTCGCAGGTCCTGTTCATTGTCTGCAATCAAGACTGTATCATCTGCATATCTAATGTTATTGATGTCGTCCCCCAAAGCTGATTCCTTGCATATTTTCTATATTTCTGAAAATATATTCACTGTACAGGGAAAAAAATGACCTGAAGACATTACACATCTCTGTCTCACTCCTCTTTTAATAGGCTGATATTGACCTACTTCAATATCAATTCTGATGGCAGCTTGTTGTTTCCAATATAAGTTTTTTACAATTCTAATGTCTTTTACATCAATGTGTAGATCTTCAAGCATCCTTATCATGTCGACATGCCTCACGTTATCGAAAGCCTTCGTGTAGTCAATAAAGCAAAGGTGTAGATCTTTGTTTACTTCTATAAAACATGTAATTACTGTTCTCAGTATATACACAGTATTTACTGTACCCTTGCCTTCTACACACCAACATTATTCTTCTCCAATTTCAGGTTGTATTTTATTCCTAACTCTTTGCATGATAATACTTAACAAAATCTTCGTGATATTAAATGTTCGATGTTGATCCCATTCTAAGGCCCCTGATTTCCTCGGGATTGCAATAAATATAGAATTACATAATTCAGGAGGTATATCTCCAGTATCATATATTGCGTTTAGCAGTTTGGTGACTTTGTATGTTCCATATACTTCTTAAGGCATTGATCATTTCTGTTGTGATGTTATCTGTACCCGGGGTCTTGCCAGTTTTCAGGTATTGGCCGGTTCACATCTGAACACAATTAGCAAACATTTATATGCATGTGAGTCCAAGCTATATATTCATGTCGTTGTTACAGTCTGGTCTGCTGTGTTTACTGCTGGAACATTCCTTTGACTTCATCGTATTTTCTGTTCACTTTTGGGAATATCTCTTGAACGATCAACCATCAGTGAAATAAATCGATGCAATAAATGACCCTTAGCTCTGCTTTCAGAGCTATTCCTAATAGTATTCTCCTAATTGAGTTTGTCTTTAAACACGTCAACCAATTGTCGCTGTCTAACGCCAGCGCATCCAGCCAGTTTGGGCAGCAAAGCGGCTGCATTACTGAGGTAGATCATGCGGTGTGTATGACACCAGTAACCGTAGGGTTCAACAGAGTCGAGAAATGACGTCCGAAGTGAGAACACCACAACCACATAGACACCGACACCATAACATAGAGCGAAGCCTCGAGAATTCTGTTGTTGAGATTGACAAACCGAATGCGCATAGGATAAGTGAGTGGCACCTTGCAGTCTTGACAGACCAAAGTATGTGAGTTGGAATGTGGCCAATATTCCATCACAATGCCTGGGCAGAGCTTCAGAGAAACATGTGGTGCCCAAACGACATGTTCCCTCTCTCGGCCTAGTCTTGTGTTTTCCAGAGGAATGGGTAACCAATACGTCTGGCACAAGGTAGGCTGCAGACGCTGGCGGCTCAGCGTCAAACCTCCAAGACCTCGCCACCACGAGCAGGTGGCGAGTGATGGCCAGAACCTGGAACCCAAGGGACCCGGCTTAGAGGCGTTCAGCCAAGTCCCACAGGTGAGGACGTCTTACGCGCCTGGACCATAAGGACGCGTACTTCTGTCAATCACAAGTGTCCGGACTGAATAAGTTAAAAACAAGAGCAGTTATAAAAACAGTGTCCACACAAAGGCTGTCGCTTAGTGCACGGATGCTATCAGGTAAAAAATAAAACTCAGTAAAATTAACATAAATTTTACTTCCTGAAGGAGTGTTTGGGTACGTTATGCCAGTCACCTTTGTCTAGCTACGTCGTCGATGGGTAATGTAGTTAAAGTCAATTCAACGGTCTGACAATCTAGGATATTTCCTGGTATACGATTTCAAGTAACAAAATTAGTTAAGAGTGAAGATTTTGTGGGCACGTTATGATAAGAGATAAACTTGCCGACAACTGATAAGACTGAGGAGAACAGAACAAGGAGAGGCAGAGATGTAAATATAAAGATGGATTGGCCACATGGCATAATGAAAACAAGAACACAGAACTGATCCACTACCCTACTGAAAGGGCGAGATGGCGAAGCATGACCGCCGGCCCTTATCGGCATGGCACACGATGAATCCCCGTAGATGTGCCAGAAACCGCAACTGAAATTTGCTGTAATAGGACTCACGAACAATTGTTGATGGCTAGAAACGAGCTGCCGCAAGCAGAGATTAAGAGCAGTAATGAAACTATGGAGAGACAAATCAAAGTGATAAAGAAAAGATCGTGTCTATATTGAGACAGACAATTGGACAAGCAAGATTAGCCAAATTTGAGCTAGCAGAATAGGTCAAGGACAAGAGGTGTGCACACGCAGAGAAAGAGAGAGAGAGAGAGAGAGAGAGAGAGAGAGAGAGAGAGAGAGAAGAGAGAGAGAAGTATAGAGAAATATAGAGAAATAAAGAGAGATAGATAGAGAGAGAGAGGTACACAGATGTTATTGATACTATTTTAAGCTAAATCGACCTGGAGGTACAGATCAGCTTTATATATCACCTCAACGGAGATGTAAACACATGAACCCTGAGCTGGCAGGCAAACGTCCCAACCACCGCAGTACCGTGGCTCTCATACCAGTGCCATCACAGAAATAGTATCTCCCATACTAAAGTAGTTGCATATCCTTTACAGGACTTGCAGTCAAACACCAGCATGTGTTGCTGTTGTGATCCCTTGGCAAGTTTACGTTCAGTAGCTTGCCATTGCTTTGTGAAAGACCGACACAGATACCATTGTCGTAAAATACCAACGCAAGGCGGTATGCTGCCAAATCGCTAGCAGCTGTGTTTAGAAAGCGGGTATGCGGGATTACAAACCGCGTCCGTAACGCCTTTACCACGGAGCAGGCATCTCTCATACTTTGTGTGATTTTGCATATCCTTTACAGGATATCGCTGTCAAAATCGGCATCTTTCAGCTGATTGTTGATTTCTTGGCAAGATTACGCTCAGTAGTTTGCCATTGCTTTCTGATCGGCCTGCTCACATACCCCGTAAGTTACCGATGCGCTTCGAACCACTGCTGATTCTCACCGTCATCACGTTACCCACGAGAGTATACGAGATTACGGAGAAAGGTCGCTAACCTCTAAGCCAGAAAGCCGGCTTCTTCCATACTACCAGACGTAAATATGTGTCCTTAAGCTGGCTACAGTATACGGACTCCACACACCGATAGAAGGACTTGGCGAATCATGACAAAACTGCAGCCCATCCCTCGAGAGTGTAAAGAAGATAAAGAGGAAGAAATGTATGTTGTCCGTAGCCTCTTATATCCAAAACAAGCCTCCTGTTATGTTTGCTCCACCACAAGCCTCCTGTTATGTTTGCTCCACCACATGCCATCTGTTATGTTTGCTCCACCATAAGCCTTCTGTTATGTTTGCTCCACCACAAGCGTCCTGTTATGTTTGCTCCACCACAAGCCATCTGTTATGTTTGCTCCCCCACAAGCCTCCTGTTATGTTTGCTCCACCACATGCCATCTGTTATGTTTGCTCTACCACAAGCGTCCTGTTATGTTTGCTCCACCACATGCCATCTGTTATGTTTGCTCCCCCACAAGCCTCCTGTTATGTTTGCTCCACCACAAGCCTCCTGTTATGTTTGCTCCACCACAAGCCTCCTGTTATGTTTGCTCCACCACAAGCGTCCTGTTATGTTTGCTCCACCACAAGTCTCCTGTTATGTTTGCTCCACCACAAGCCCCCTGTTATGGTTGCCCCATCACAAGCCTCCTGTTACGTTTGCTCCACCACAAATCTCCTGTTATGTTTGCTCCACCACAAGCCTCCTGGTATGTTTGCTCCACCACAAATCTCCTGTTATGTTTGCTCCACCACAAATCTCCTGCTCCACCACAAGCCCCCTGTTATGGTTGCTCCATCACAAGCCCCTTGTTACGTTTGCTCCACCACAAGCCTCCTGTTATGTTTGCTCCACCACAAATCTCCTGTTATGTTTGCTCCACCACAAATCTCCTGCTTCACCACAAGCCCCCTGTTATGGTTGCTCCATCACAAGCCCTTTGTTACGTTTGCTCCATCACAAGCCTCCTGTTATGTTTGCTCCACCACAAGTCTCCTGTTATGTTTGCTCCACCACAAGCCTCCTGTTATGGTTGCTCCATCACAAGCCCCCTGTTACGTTTGCTCCATCACAAGCCCCCAGTTATGTTTGCTCCACCACACGCCTCCTGTTATGTTTGGTCTACCACATATCTTCTGCTCCACCACAAGCCTCCTGTTATGTTTGCTCCACAACAAGCCTCCTGTTATGTGTGCTCCACCACAAGCCTCCTGTTATGTTTACTGTACCACACGCCTCTTGTTATGTTTACTGTACCACAAGCCTCCTGTTATGTTTACTGTACCACAAGCCTCCTGCTATGTTTACTGTACCACAAGCCTCCTGTTATGTTTACTGTACCACAAGCCTCCTGCTATGTTTACTGTACCACAAGCCTCCTGCTATGTTTACTGTACCACAAGCCTCCTGTTATGTTTACTGTACCACAAGCCTCTTGTTATGTTTACTGTACCACAAGCCTCCTGCTATGTTTACTGTACCACACGCCTCTTGTTATGTTTACTTTACCACAAGCCTCTTGTTATGTTTACTGTACCACAAGCCTCCTGTTATGTTTATTGTACCACAAGCCTCCTGCTATGTTTACTGTACCACAAGCCTCCTGTTATGTTTACTGTACCACAAGCCTCCTGTTAAGTTTGCTCCACCACAAGCCTCCTGTTATGTTTACTGTACCACAAGCCTCCTGTTAAGTTTGCTCCACCACAAGCCTCCTGTTATGTTTACTGTACCACAAGCCTCCTGTTAAGTTTGCTCCACCACAAGCCTCCTGCTATGTTTACTGTACCAGAAGCCTCCTGCTATGTTTACTGTACCACAAGCCTCCTGTTATGTTTACTGTACCACAAGCCTCCTGTTAAGTTTGCTCCACCACAAGCCTCCTGTTATGTTTACTGTACCACAAGCCTCCTGTTAAGTTTGCTCCACCACAGGCCTCCTGCTATGTTTACTGTACCACAAGCCTCCTGTTAAGTTTGCTCCACCACAAGCCTCCTGTTATGTTTACTGTACCACAAGCCTCCTGTTAAGTTTGCTCGACCACAAGCCTCCTGCTATGTTAACTGTACCACAAGCCTCCTGTTAAGTTTGCTCCACCACAAGCCTCCTGCTATGTTTACTGTACCACAAGCCTCCTGTTAAGTTTGCTCCAAGGCTGAGTTTTATGTCACTACTGTAAAACACCACCGGCTCTGTGGCTCCAAGGCTGAGTTTTATGTCACTACTGTAAAACACCACCGGCTCTGTGGCGATGTTGTTACGGATGCAATTAGTAATCCCCCATACCACTGTCGCAACACAGCTGCGGGAGATTTGGCAGCAGACTGCCTTGTGTTGATTTGCATACAATGGTATGAGTACCGGTCGTTCAGAAAGCAATGGCAAACAACTGAACGCAAACTTTGCCAAGAAATCAAAAACAATCAAAATATTCTAGTCTTGACTTCGACGTTCCGTAAAGGAAATGCAACTAACTTTATTTGTAAAACTGTAAAACAGCCTGCCATGACAAGTTTATTTTTAAGCCCTACAGTTTCCACATCACACACACTGAGAGCAAGCCATGGGCGTGACTGAAAGAATAAGAGCGGTCGCGCTTAAGCCTCAGGTGAGCTGATTGCGACGTAGACGGTTCTACCCATACACCGGCATTTAGACGAATTGAAACGGCGACTTCTTGTTCAACAGACAATGACACACTACTGAACGTATTTTTGCCTAGAAAATTAACCGTGGGCAGATCGCAACATCCTGCAGAAGATATGCACCATCTTAGCGTAGTGGCAAAACACGCCTGCCGGGGAGATGTTCACAGGGTCGAGCCTCAGCGGTGCAGATTCAATTTTCTGTTTAATTTCTTCTTCTGCAATCATCCGGAGTGTTTTTTTTCTCTCACTGCTGTGGTGTCGTCCACATCCCAGCTGGTCAATTTAGAGCCGCCAAAGACATCCCGGTCAACCCTCAAGG